>BEHA01001029.1:86158-97154 GCA_002897215.1 Eschscholzia californica subsp. californica | reverse complement strand
GATCCATGCTGATTTATGGGGACCAGCCCCTGTTACATCTTCATCTGGTTTTCGATATGTTCTTGTATTGATTGATGATTTTACTCGATACTCCTGGATTTATTTCCTACAACAGAAATCAGAAGTAACTCGAATTATAAAACAATTTAAAGTTCTGGTTGAAAATCAATTTAACAACAAAATTAAGGTATTTCAATCAGATGGAGGTGGTGAGTTTGTTAATAATCAACTTTCCCAATTTTTTGTTGAGTCTGGAATTGTTCATCGCCGGTCATGCCCTCACACACCACAACAGAATGGTGTTGCAGAGAGGAAGTTACGACATCTAGTTGAAACATCTTTAACATTACTTTCTCAGTCCTCTGCTCCAACTAATCTCTGGCCAGATGCCTTCAATACTGCTGTCTACACTCTAAATCGGTTACCCACTCCAATTTTTCGTGGATCTTCCCCATTTTTCAAACTCTACTCACGTCACCCAAATTACTCTGATTTACGAACCTTTGGATGTCGCTGTTACCCCCTACTGGTTCCTTATAATAACTCTAAACTTCAACCTAAAACAAAACCCTGCATCTTCATAGGTTATAGCTCAGATCACAAAGGCTATCGTTGTCTAGACGAACATTCTTCTCGTGTTTTTATCTCTCGTCATGTTCTGTTTGATGAGGAAATTTTTCCCTTTCGAAATCGTCTTCTAACTTCTCAGCTTCCCTCAGCTCCACCATTAACGACATCAGGTATTTCTCTCTCATGGACTGTAAGTCCTTCTTCTTCTCTCTCTTCGATTGAACGAAGAGATAATGTTAATCCTTCTTTACACATTCCGGTCCCACCACTTGGTTCTCAGTCTACACCTGTCCAGCGTTTACAAACTTCTAGTACACCTGTGGGGGACCATTCACCAGCTGTTAATTCGAACTCTTCTTCTCCTACAACTGTCCCACTCTCTTCTTCTATTCCGACACCTGCCACTGTGACTGCCACTACTCAACGGCTCCTAACAGAGGGTGTCTCCACTGCCACAAGTCAGACTGGGTCTCTATTACCCACTTCTGTTCCTGCTGTACCTAACACCACTAGTCAGCCGACTCAGATTGGGACCATGTCACGACATCCAATGGTAACAAGGAGACGTGATGGTACACGTAAGCCTAAGGTTTTGTTCACCTCCTCCCATGTGTTACCCTCTTCCCTTCTTTCCCAATTCGAAAACCCTAATGTCTCTGAACCAATCACTTATCTTGAAGCTTCAAAACATGACCACTGGAATCAGGCGATGAAAGAAGAGATTACAGCTCTTTATCAAAATAAAACGTGGGATCTGGTTGCTCATCAAACTCATATGAATGTTATTGATAACAAATGGATTTACAAGGTAAAGCAACGATCAGATGGCAAAATTGAGAGATTTAAAGCAAGACTCGTCGCTCGTGGTTTTCATCAACAGCAAGGGTTAGATTACAGTGAGACGTTTAGTCCGGTGGTTAGACTTGCAACAATTAGAAGTGTTCTTACTCTTGCTGTGAATAATGACTGGCCGGTGAGACAACTCGACGTTAAAAATGCGTTTCTTAATGGGGATTTGAAGGAAGAAGTCTTTATGACTCAACCACAAGGTTTTACACATCCAGATTATCCCTCTCATGTGTGTCGATTGAAGAAGGCAATCTATGGTCTTAAACAGGCACCTAGGGCTTGGCATCATAAATTTACCTCTTCATTACTTCACATGGGTTTTCAACAGTCCATCTCCGATCCTTCCATGTATTTTCGAAGAAAATCAAATGGGTTTGTAGTGATTCTTTTATATGTTGATGACATTTTAGTTACAGGATTCTCAAATTCAGAGGTCGGAAATCTCATTTCTCATCTTCACAAGCAATTTAAGCTCACTGATTTGAGGAATCTGACCTATTTTTTTGGGCATGGAAGTTCTTAGAACATCTGATTCAATTACTATCACTCAGAAAAAGTATATTCATGATCTTCTACGTCGGTTTGGGTTACTTGAGTCCAAACCCACTCCAACACCAGCAACATCAGGGTCGAAATTATCCTCTACAGATGGTGAAATACTTATTGATCCTCAACTATATAGAAGTTTGGTTGGGGCCCTACAATATCTCAATCTTTCTCGACCAGATATCACCTATGCCGTCAATCAAGTGTCCAAGTTCATGAAAGCACCTACTTCTGTTCATCTTATAGCTGCGAAGAGAATTCTTCGTTATCTGAAAGGTACGATCTCCGACGGACTTACTCTTCGCCGATCATCTTCATTATGTTTAAAGGCTTATTCAGATGCTGACTGGGCTGGGTCTCCTGATGATAGGAGGTCCACGTCAGGCCTATGTGTCATGTTGGGTCCTAATATCATTAGTTGGACGTCCAAGACTCAGCCAACTGTCTCTAGGTCCTCCACCGAGGCTGAGTTTCGGGCTGTGGCCCATACTACTGCTGAAGTCACATGGATCAACAATCTATTGTTAGAACTTGGCGTTTCTTTAAAGGCACCTCCGGTCATCTTCTGTGATAATGTGAGTGCAACTTACCTAGCAGTGAATCCTGTTCTTCATTCTCGAACAAAACATGCTGCAATTGACTTCCATTTTGTTCGTGAGAAAGTTAACAATGGCCACTTACGAGTTCACTATATCAATGGAGAAGATAATGTTGCTGATATATTTACAAAGGGCCTTTCCACACCTCGGTTCTTAATGTTAAAAGACAAGCTTTCACTTAGTCATCGGCGTTCAGCTTGAGGGGGGATATAAGTGTATATACATGTATTGGTTTCATTTGTCTTTTATAGTTTTTCTTAAGGGTATTTTGGCCCTTTCACATTGTATCAATTCTCTATATAATAGAATATGTTGGCCCTCATTAGGGCATCTTGACCTATACATTAACAACTTTAACTAATCTTCGGGTACACAGAGAGAGAGAGAGAGAGAAAGAGAGAAAGAGAGAAAGAGCAAAAACGACAAGAGTACCACTCCATCATCAATGGAAGCATCACCAATTTGGCTGCATCATCTTGTCGTCATGTTCATCTTGAGATCCAGTTGAAATTAGTACCATGAGGTTAGATTAATATATGATAATCAACAGTTGCATCTAATAAAATTCTCTCTTGCTTTCTCTTTGATTTTGTTATATGAACTTCCCTTTCTAGAATCTAGGGTTTGGAGAAAAAGTAAGTAGCAACTGTTTAGATAAGAGGGAAGGAGAGAGAGAACGTGAGAGTGAAAAAGTGAAGGATTGGGTTTTTTTCCTCAAAAATATCAATGAGGGTAGGGGTAATAATGTAATTTTCATAATTCAGATCTAATTAGTCAGATTCTAAAAACAAACATCTTACTAACAAAATTATTCAGCTAATTCAGATTCAGTTAATTCAGTTCAGCTAATTCAGATTCAGCCAATTCAGATTCAGACAAAATAGAAAAAACAAACACAACCTAAATTTGGGGTTTTTATCTCAAAAAACCACCTATTTGTTATTGCGTTCGGCACATGGATTACTGGGATGGACAAGTATTTTCTAATTCAAAACCCGACAAATTTGCCAACACATTAATCCAATCACATACTCTCCTCGTTCTTGAAGTCGCATTTAGTCTTTCCTCGTACTTCATTTCTCAATTGGACTTGCCCAAAGCTCGAAGAAACCGATCATGGCTGACCAAATAGAGGGACTAAAGTTTGAGCAGAAGCATGGGAAAGGGAGGGTTAGGGTTGGTAGGATATGGAGAAAGGAAAACGGAGGACAACATTTCTTTGTAGAATGGAATGTTAGCATTAGTCTTCTCTCTGATTGCTTACCTGCTTATGTTCATGGTGACAATTCCGATATCGTTGCTACTGATACCATGAAGAACACTGTAAAATCCCCTTTCTCTCTCATTTTATTACGATTTTATTTGTGGGTTTTCAATTTTACTTGTTTAAATAGTTCAATTTGATTTCTTCTTTAACTAGTCATAATTGAATATTCTTTTCTATCTATTTACTGATTGGGACTTGGCTGATCGCAATGGATTTAGTTTCCAGTTCTAGATCTATGATAACCCCTTAGGAATTTACTCAGTTTCTTTAATCCAATCTGAAAGAGGTAATTGAAGTACGACCTAACATTTTCTTCATCTAAATCAATGGTAGGGAAGCTCTATTCCAACCACAACATCTGTTTTTAACTAATGTTACCACATACCCTACTCCCCTTGTCTATCGGGCACCCGATTCTCGATATCCTTTTTGGGTAGGTTCGGGATCTAGTACTTCAAATTTGGCGTCCCGAGTCCTCTGTCTAATTTAAGCCAATTGCTTTGTAAAATCTATGAGTTCGACTAGTGGAGTAGTTAACTACAAGATTTTTAGTTATAGCAAGTTAAACTTTTATGTTTCATGGAGATAGAATGTCTAATAGTAGGTGCTTGTGTCAATGTTATCTATTTTATATGCTTGTGCATCATAGGGAGTATATATTGGTTTAAAAAAATAGTCAGAACGTACTGCAACAGAAAATAACGTACCATATAGATATACCCCTAGGCCCTAGTGTAACCGATACTCACATTGTAGCGTACCATGTACTGAGCGATCTGTCTACCAAGTAGGACTGGTTTTGGCCTGTCTCTATTCTAATGAAATGTCTTGCAAAATGGTAATAGATTAGCATATAAACAAAGCACAGATTATCATCTGTTTGAATCATGCTTCTCTGGGGTTAAGAGTGGGGAAGATGGGGCACCCACATTCAATAGATATTTATTAGGAAGCTGGAAAGCACAATCAGGGTTTTTTGGTTGTAGCCGCTGGTAGGCACTTACTCGAAGTTATCAATTCTCATATCATTGATGTAATAAAGAAGTTAACAATTTGTTCAATGCTAAATGATTTGATGAAGAAATTTTTTTAATGAAATAACTCAAAATCTACATCTTGATGCTGTTTAAGAACTAATTCCAGGCACCATATCAATGAGGGTTTTTGGTTGAGATTTAGTATTGTTCTTGATAAACTGTTTGATTCAAATTTATATTCTGTTGATTTAAGCTTATTTTTTCATTGCTCTGCTATCTCCGTTACTGTTCTTCATGATTTCCCTTGTTTCTTTCTTCATAAATTATTCATCTGTTTTAAAAGAAACTGTCTTACTTCATTATTTGAATCATATAAGTTCTAAAATGAGTACATACTGCTCATAGGTATATGCAAAAGCCAAGGAATGTTCAGAGGTTCTCTCGGTTGAGGAATTTGCAATTGAACTTGGACGGCACTTCGCATCCTCCTATAAGCAGGTGCATGCCTATATGAGAATGATTTCAAGTATTTCTCATTATTTGCAAAATTTGTAGTAAGATGTTTATCTCGTATTTTTCTTCCTCATGTTCTTGAACCAGTTTAATCGTTATTTCTTATGGGTCAATAGGTTTCTGTCGCAATAATTAATATAGTGGAGAAGCCATGGGAACGCATATCCGTAGATGGTCAACCACATGAGCACGGTATATATCTTCCTATTCTCATAAAAAAAAAAACTTTTCTTAATATTGATATGTTGACAGAATTTATTGTAATATATTGGCCACATCCCACAAGTATCCTCTATCCATAAGTGATAGACCTTAGTGTCAATCTATGGTGGATTTTTGTTAAATAACATTTATTTTGAAGGACTATAAGAGAATAGAATTAGGATACGGATGAAATATAGTGAAATAGAACCACATTGAGGTCCCCTACGAAATGAGGCAGAACGCAGAACGGAGCCACTAGAAATAAGTTCTGGAAGTTGGGAGGAAGCTTCGAACACATTTTGGTGGACAAACCATTTGAATCTGCATACACAGCGGAGACTCTTGAGGTATGGCGACTTGTGGCATGCTGACAGTTCAATTCCCTAACAATTCTGGAATTAGTTAATCCGATTGAATCACCCGGATCTTGAGTCAACTAGTAGATCATCAAGACGGGCTCTGGGTTGACAAGAGAGGGACACAAAGAGGACCTAATGATGTAGACTTGCTGATGCACCTCCATGCACACCTTCAAGGAACTGACCTTGTGTCGAGTAGATGCCCTTTACTTTTTTGTTCCGTACTTCCGTAAACTTCATTAATATAAAATGTAGTTTGTTGAGTACTTGCCGTGATCGTTGGATAACTGTTGTTTCTTCGAACACCAGCTCAATTAAATTAGATACTGATTGAACGGTTATAAGGTCCTTGCAATCACAAAGTTATTCCCACAGAGTAACAGGGTTGTAAACCATTTCTTGGAGAAAATATTATTGAGCTCGGAAAGTATATTTTGCATTGTAGGTTTTAAACTTGGATCTGAGAAGCACACAGTAGAAGCAATAGTGAAGAAATCTGGTGCATTACGGGTTACTTCTGGAATTGAAGGACTGGCTTTGCTGAAAACAACCCAGGTTATTATTTTTTCCTCTCTCAGTTTAGTATCTATTCAAGTAGCAACTTTATGTAAATCGGCGAGAAAGGGGAGCTTCATCATTATTTACTTCTAACATTCTATTATGTCATCATCTTTAGTGAAAGAGGAAGTTCAAATTTAGTCGTCCTATATGTATGCAATGACATTTACAGTACAGTTAAATGTTGCTTACGTTTCATAGTTTTCTGAACAGTCAGGGTTTGAGGGATTTATTAGGGACAAATATACTTTTCTGCCAGAAACAAGAGAGAGAATGCTGGCCACAGAGGTCAGCGCTTCATGGAGGTATTGTATGTCTTTTGCGACTCCTATCCTTAAGAGAGATGCTAGAATCACAAAAGATTTTGACAAAAAAAAGTTCCCAGCTGATGTGGCGGTTGTGATTTTCATCTCTCAACGGCTTAGATTTGGTCATAGTTTGAAACCCCCCCCGCCACATCAGCTGGGAACCTTTTTTTGTCAAAATCTTTTGTAACTTTATCATTTCCCCTTAAATTTTACCTCGTATATCGTATTCTCATTGTCTGATTGTCAATTATAAAGAATAAATTTTATCGAAAAGAGAAGGTTATGATAAGATGATTACTACTCATGCAGGTATGCTTTTGAATCTCTTTCTACCGTTCCTATGAAGCAGCCTTACTTCACAGAGAAGTACTTAGATGTGAAGAAAGTTTTAGTTGATACCTTCTTTGGTCCTCCGAAGGAAGGGGTTTACAGCCCATCTGTTCAAAACACACTTTATCACATGGCGAGGGCTGTTCTCAGCAGGTTCTTTCTCTATCTCTCTCACTCTCATCAGTGGATTCATGGAGCTTTTTTTTTTTTTTCTGTAAATTGATTTTGGTAGTCTCTTTCCAGGTTCCCAGATATAGCATTCGTGCAATTAAGAATGCCGAATCTTCACTTCTTACCAGTTAATCTACCAAATAAGGACAACCCAACCATTGTGAAGGTAAGAGCAATCAATTTATTGGTCTATTTGAAGTATGAAGGTGTTTCAAGTCTTTTTTTGGAAATTACAGATATTGGAAAGAAAGTTTAACTCTAGGAAATCTTCAGAGCAATAGAAAGGTCCATAATAAACAAATTAGGAAACAACCCCTAACCCTAACTTTTTTCATGTACACGTTTACTAAAACAATATGTCCTTACTCGCACGAATCACGTTCATAGTTTTGGATTATCCATTCTGTGACTTTCTTGTGTTAAGAAGGGTACTCTAAACCGGGCATACTTTTTCTTGACAACAATGTGCAGTTTGAAGACGACGTTTTTACACCAACGGATGAACCACATGGAACAATCGAAGCAAGCCTGAGTCGGACCTGGTCCAAGATGTAGTAGGAGCTAGAAAGAGGACTTATTGTTGTAGTAAGACCAAACATCTCAATGTTTCCTGCAAGTAAACATAACTTAAATGGAATGAATGTAATTATATGCTGAATAAAAATCTGTTGCTTCCCTTTATTTGTACTTCACTGAGATTTCTTACTGAATGGGTTTCAGCTCAGCCCTAATTGAGTTCGGTTGATCCACCTGAGCAACTCGTGTCTTGGGATTTGAGGTTGCTAAACCCCATCTGTGTTAAAAAATCCGAAGTTGGTTATTATGTATAAAACATCTTATTATCAGAGTATAATTTAACTTTTTTATATGCATCTGGGATTGGCTTCTGTTTGATCTTGAGCCAACCCTCCCCCCAACTGCTTAGCCGGTTCAACGAAAACTAAAACGGTGTTGTTAAGTTTGATCTTGTTGACCCACGTTTAATGTGTATGTCGATAATATTTAATATTTAACACAACAAAATTGTTTCTAGTATTCCTCCACGATGTGAAATGAAAACTTGCTGGATGGACTACTTTTTGTTGCTGCTAGTTACCGTTAGTTTTCTTTCTTTTATAGACTTCTTTTTCAAAAGAAATTGAAAATGGGTCTCACCAACCATTTTCATCATCATAACATTACATCTCCTTGTATTTATGTCTGCAAGTTGGATCAGTTTCTTCTCCATATCAACTCAGGGAGGTATAGGGCATTCAAAAATGGAATCAAACCATCAGCAGATTAATGACAAGTTCGTGAAAGTTGTCACTGAAACATATATCGGTGATGATTTGATGGGGAGGTGGCCATTGAAAGACATAACAGAATACATCAACTCTCTTGTAAGTTATATATTGAAAGCAATTTGGCTTTATGTTTGTTTATTTTACATCTTCTATTTCCGTCGAAAGTAACTGAAAGTAACTCCTTTTATTGAGCAGCTTCAAGTCAATGAAGCTTATGAGAGAATGGGCCATTGGAATACTATTATGGATTCTACGAAGGAGAATGCCGGAGAGAAGCTGATTCAGCCCATCTCCCATGGCCAATGGACAACAAAAGATGAAGTGAAGATCGATCGGGATGATAGGGGCAAAGTTCTGATAAAAGGATTTAGATAAGTGTATGGTGTTCTGTGTCCACGAATAATGGGCACTAAAATTAAATTATATTGACAAAGAAGGGGTGTGAGCAAATGTTTTTTTTTGATGAAGTGGTGTGAGCAAATGTTGTACGAGAGGAAGCATTAGTGTTATCCATAGAACCCATCCTAAGTAGTTTAATATTTGGTAGCTTGCACATTAGCATGGAGACATATGATGATATGACTATACAAAATAATTGAAAATATATTTTGTGCCTTTGCTTTTGGTTGGAGTAGAGTTATTTTTGTTTAGTAAAATAAATTATAATGATCAAAAGTATGTCAGGATAAAAAAAAAAATGTTATTCAAACGTAAATGAAGTCCAGAAATTAGTTTGGAAAGATGAATTACTTTTCTCATCAAAATACTTGGTTTTAATTTTCACGATGACTCCTATTGAAAAGGTTGTTGTGCCCGTTGTGGTAGTAATGGTGGCGGTGGTAATTGGCCAGTGGAAGTGGTGGCGAAAAGAGTAAAAATATATATTTTTTTTAATGGAGGATCACCATCAACGAGTCTGTCGACTACCCATTTTTTTTTTTTTTTTGTGAGGTCGACTACTACCCTTTGCGAACAGAGATAAGGAGAGAGGGTGGGGGATGGGAAAAAAATTCACCATAATATTGAATGCCCCGGACACAAAATATTATGCCCTGGAACCGCGGCCAAAATACATCCTTAAAAACGCGGCTATTGAAATAAAATTTCCCGCCGTTTTTCTATAATCTCCCGCCATGGGATGAGGGTACTGGTAGCAAATTTCAGTAACTGAATTGATTGCGACAAGTTTATAATTTCCATCTCTCTTGCTTGCGCTCTCTGTCATGGAACACTCACCACCGTCTTACCACCAGGTACTCTTCTTCTTAAACCCTAGATTTTCCTTCTCCTGGTTTTGTCTTTTTCATTTTCAGTATCTATTTTCATCTTGAGAACATATATTGAAACCCTAAAAGAGCAAGTTAGAACACAATTTTATAGAATTTCAAGAATCAGAAATACAAATGAGTTCCTCTGACTGAATTCTTTCAATTGGTTAAGCACTAATTGTTCTTTCTAGCAAAAAGAAGTCAATATTGATCATACTTATCTAGGGTTTAGGGTTCATATTTCCGTATATTAGGGGATTCTTAAATTTTTTGGAGGGACTAGTATAGTAGATTGTAGTAGACTTGCTGTTTAAGGAGTTGCTGATGCAAGACAAACCCCTAATTATTAGATCTATTAGAGTTCCATCATTACTATCTATTGTGTTAATTAACAGGTTTGGGTTTTTCTTATTAATCTGATATTCTTCAAACTTGATCATTAATTGTTTTACTTGATCTGCTATTTTGGATCGAGATTTGATAAAACAACTCCTTTTGAACATTGATTTGCAACAGAGAAGTTAAAACTTGGATCCTAACGAAATAACACCTAGGAGAAGTCTCTTTTAAAAAGCTCTTGAGATCAAGTATGCAGCCGAAAATTAGTGCTTTTCTCAAGCCTTCTACACCCAAAAGTCACAACCCACCGGAAGTTACTATACAGTCAGAAGTGAAGGAACCAGAGATTCATATAACATACAAGCGTCGGACTCCAAGGGAAGATCCAAAGAGGTAATCAGTACAATCCTGTTCGTTCTCAACAATGTGGTTTATTTTGTAGACCCATTTCCCAGTTTTTGAAGCTACCAAATTGAGATTAACTTCGATAAATTTTCAGCGTAATTTTTGTTTGCAGTTAGTTTCTTTAAAGTTTTGAATGCCTAGATGCCCTATACTAGACTTGCACCTTTATACTGCTCAAACACATGCTTGTCGTATTTTCGTATTCATGAACTATAAAATCATCTTATACCCATAATCTGAAATTCTTAAGAGAGATGAAGTTTTAGTTCTCTATAAACAACTCGTTGCTGATTATATTAACAGAAGCAATGAAGATTATGGTACTGAGAATGGAGAAAAACCTCTTGATGTTCCTATAAGACCATCTTCTAGTCCCAGTAGAATTTTGAACAAAAAGAGAAGTTATGCCCAGCTTCATTTGGAGTTAGGGCAGTCAGATTTCCTTCT
>BEHA01001029.1:52492-77469 GCA_002897215.1 Eschscholzia californica subsp. californica | reverse complement strand
AAATAGGGGGCCATATTTGAATTTACAGAAATTTGGGGGCCATATTTGAAGCTGGTCACAAAGTAGGGGGCCAAATAGGAATTAACTCATAATTTAAATAGGGAGATTTTATAAGCAATTTCCAAATTTATTAAGGGTCTGTTTGATACGCGAGAAAATATATGGGTGAGAAAACGGTTTTCTTTCCCATTAGAAAGAAAATAGATTTCTTACCTCAAAGTCAAATTTTAGGTGTTTGATAAGAAGGTGAAAAAAAGAGTGCCTTTAGACAAACGTTTATTAATTATTAGGTTTTATTTATTAATTGGGTCTTTAACCAATATATAAATGTTAGGCATTTAAGGGGTGCCTTTTAGAATTTAAGGGGGTTCCTTTAGAATTTCATCTTATTTATTAATTCGGTTTTATTTATTCATTGGACAGAGATGAACAGAGAGAGTTACAGTAGGAGAGAAATAGAGAGAGAAAGTTACGGGAGGAGGGAGTTATGGGAGGAGGGAGAGAGAGAGAGTGAGAAATCAAATTTCCCATCTAAAAGGTGGGAAAAAATATTAGACCATTTGCAAAAAAAAATTTCTTAGGAAATCAATTTTCTTACTCAAAGTGTCCAACCAAACAGCGAAAAACCGATTTTCTTGGGAAAACGACTTTCTTACTCACATTTTCACACGTATCAAACGGACCCTAAAGGCAAACTTGCTAAAGACAATCTCTAAAATTGTTAAAGGCAATGTGTGGGTAGGAGGCAATACCTCATTCAATGTTTGACCTAACAGATCTTGACGCCGTTAGGTTGTCGTCGGCCTGAGAATCACCGACCGACGACCTTTATAAATAAATAAATAAAAATTTGTCTTCTCGCTTTTCTTTCTTCTCCGACAACGACCAGTGACTCGAATTTCTTCTTCTTCTTTTCTCCTCCTCCTCCTCATCCTCCTCTATTCTCTCACTTCTCTTTATACTCTCTCTCTCTAAGGGAATCCCTTCGCCGGAGGTCTGGTTCTTCAGACCTTTAATCTGCGTTCAAACGATTTAATGAAGTAACCCATATTATTGAATACGGTAACAGTTCTTTTCCCCACCGGTTTAGTGATGATGATGACGATGATCCCAATTTTAGGGTTATTGATGGGGATTGGATATTGATAGATTCTACTAAAATTCACATTCTCGATCGGAATTTCATAATTTCTTCTATTCTTAATGCAAAACGACTTCCATAATTTCTGGCGGACGAGTGAAACAACGATTTGATCAGAAGAGGTACCAATTTTCTGGCTAATGTTGGACTGTAATATTTTGAACTTAAGTACTGAAGGTTGTATATCGATAACTCCAATGTCGTGCACACTTACTCCGTCGTCAAAATATAAAGGAACTAATACAATTCTTCTGGTCATATTCTTCATCTGGAATTCGTCGAAGAAGGAAGTGAGTTTTGAAAGAGAGAGATGTTGGGGGAGGAGGGGTTTATAAAGGTCAGAGATGTTTTGAGTGTGAAATTCTTATTGGATGATGGGTATTTATGGAAATGTCAAATCCCAGTTTGCCTAAAGTTCGGATTCCCTAACTTCGTCGTCAAGTCTCCCGATAGTATCCAGATAGTATAGTAATTTTAGTAATAATCTGTCTTCTTCATAAGCTATGCAGTATACTAATTTTTTTTAATAAGAACACGAAGTAATAATTTAAATATCGTATGACAATATTTAAACAACAAGTAAATTGAGAACTTTCTACCAAAAATCCTATTTAGTTTGAATGATGATCCTAATCAAGAAACGCGATAACCTAATTTTTTTATAGTAACGAAGATGAACATGTAAATAAACGTGTCAATATCTTATACAAAAGACATACTACAAAAAATGACATATATGAAAAGATAAATGATGCAGATTGTACTGGGCCTTACGACTAAGTTAGTGGCCGTCACGGCCAAGCTATCCAGAGGGCCTCACGGCCAAGCTATCTAGAGGGTCTTACGACCAAGCTATCTAGAGGGCCTCACGGCCATGTCCATTAGTGTTAGATTTGAGAGTTTTTATGTTCGAGTATTTCCTATTAAGTTTAGGTTTAGGAGTTTCTGAGTTTAAGTATCTTCTATATTTACGAGTCCTAGTTTAAGGCTATCTAGAAGAGTCTAAGTTCCTATAAAAGGACGTCATGTCTGTCATTTTTATTCACCTTTTAGAGAATTATTAATCAAGTTATCGTATCTTCCCTTTACTTTATTCAAGTTTCAGTATTCTTTTGATTTCCGTTGCATCTACATCAAGTTTCTAGAGCCTCAACTTTGAAAGAGATGGTGAACCCTACTTCTATCAATACTCCCGCAAAGGAAAAGGCTCCAACCTTCACTTCCGAATGGGAAAACATTCGTCAAGGATTATCATCAGTTTCGAAGTCCGAAGAAACTTTAGATTAATACATAAAAGAAAACAATGAAAACTTTGATAGCATCAATCACCAACTACGAGAAGTTCAGGATGCAATCAGAAGAATCAACATTAAAGTAGAAGGTATCTGTTCTAAATTTTCTCCTACTAAACAACAACCTCCTACTAGTTCTAAACCAATTTCTACACCACTTTCCTTGCCCCAACCTACCACCACTACATCCATCATCGCCAGCCCCTTAGAAAATCAAGGAAATTTTTTTTCACCACCCTAACAATACCGAACTTAATGGCCAATCCTAACCGGCCATACCACCATCTCCTCATTCGGCCATACCCTCTACCCTTCCTATATCGGTTCAACCACCCAAACCCATTACCCTAGCCAACCGACCCTCCAATAAAACCAATCTGGTCACCCCATCATAGTTCAATCGTTAGAAGCAACACCAACACCAACCAACCAACATCATCTATACAACCACCCTAGTTCACCCATGACCACTTTACCACCCTAGCACCTTCCATAACCCTCCCTTACCGACGCAATATCGATGCGAAATATCGTCCAACCCTCGCATCTTCGATTACTCTTTGTTCTCATTTCAAACCATTCCCGACGTCACACCAAACCTTGGCAAAACTGACCAGCAAGCCTTGCAAACCCGGACCAAGGATCTTCACCAAACCGTCACCCATCTCCTGCCCCAACATAAGCCCACTCAACCCCTACCGATCCATCAACTAACTAATCCCCTGCCTTTGGTAAACCAATCTAGCACACAACCACTAATCCTCCCCACCCAGACCAATGACGTCAGAAACCACACCGTGCCCGTACCTAGGGCCGGGAAAACGGCCCGAAAACCCGAAACTCGGCCCTAACCGACCGATCTGAGACAATCCGACGTCCGAGAAACACCTGGCTCGGGTGTACCCGCCCGAAATTTCAGGTGGAAGCTGGCGGGACACGGGTAAGGCCTCTTACCCGACTCCTGGCCCATTGCGCCCGTCCATTTGAAGACCGCTACCCGCATGCCTGACTTCCAGCCCGATAAACCCGCCCGAGAATCCGCGACTATGGAACGCCCGCCAACCCGCGATTTTAGACCGGTCCTTAGACTCTCTTTGTCCCATCAAATTTAGGGTTAATATATAAACAACTTGGACAACTTGGACCGCCCGCCAACCCGAAGATCAAAAGGAATTTTTTAGATGAAGAAAAAAGTTCTCAAGAGAAAAAGTTCTCTTTGTTTCAAATCTGTTTTATAAAGGTCATTTGTAGAGATATAGTATAGATTTGGTCAGCATGTGTCTCTTTATATTAGATATGTTCTCTTTCTCTCTCTCTGTTCTCTTTCAATTTGGATTTGTACATCTTCATTAACAAGTTTGGAAAAGAAACCCTAGAATTTTTTTGTTATGTAATTTTTTATTCCTTAGCTTGATGCCTTGATTTGTTAAAAAAACCCTAAAAACAAAAAATTTCCAATACATTGATTCATTTCCTCAACAAGAAAGGACACAAGTTTTGCAAAAGAAAATCCCTAGAAATTTTTGAGATCTCAAAAAAAATAAAAACCCTAGATTATTTTTTAGTGAAAAAACCCGAAACCCATCCGCTCGAGCCCGTTAGAGCCTGATCGGGTTATCGGGTAAAACCAGGCCGCGTGCACTAAATAGTGCATATGTGTCCGGCCCGATTGAACACAACCTCATAGAACCCGATCCGTCGAACCCGCTCACAAAAAATCCGAGTCCGACCGAACTCGCTCGATTGCCACCCCTACCCGTACCCACTTCCCCACAGCTGGATTCGTCTTCTTCTTCTTCAGCACCCTTTTCCTATTGTATTCGCATGGAGGTGCCCACTTATGATGGTTCCATAAATATTGAAGAATTCTTTGATTATATTTCTCGGTTTGAGATTTTTTTCGACGTCATGCAAGTACACGGTGAAGAACGGGTAAGATGTGTTACAGGTTATTTAACTAAAACCACACTTACATGGTGGAAACAGGAATATGAATGACGTCGTCTTATTGGGCTAACTCCTATTTCTTCTTGGCTGGAACTTAAGCCTCTAATGTTAGCCCGTTTCCTTCCTCTGGATTTCGAGAATCAACTGTGTGCGGAATATCTTCGTTACCGACAGGGTAGACGCTCTGTCGAAGAATATGCTTCTGAATTTCACCGACTCAGTACCAGGCTTAACTTACCCGATACAGAAGCTATTTTGATCACTGTAGTTTGAATCTAGGGCGAACCTACCAACCATTAGGTTACTCACTCACTTTATCAAGCTATTGATTGATTTATAAATCATAATATTTATTTATTTATTTCTTCATTTTGGGTTAGTTTATGATCTTGTAAAATCAATTCCTGGCATTGAATGAGATCTAAAATATTAATAATGTAGAGTTTGATGCTTTTGACTTCAATTTTAGTTATGCAGGAAGAGTTTCTCCATGGATAATATAGTAGAAACATCATAGTTAGCTTTTTCTGAGCCAACCTCTATTGGAAAGGTATTAGCATCCACACACACAGCCATAAACTCTTTCCTCGTATATGTTCCTTCTTGAGCCTCTATATCTCTCATATTGCTCAACTAAATTGATTTAGTTATCCGTTACTTTTTCTCTTATTTTTCTAGTGACAATTCAATTGATGTGTTTAGTTGAACCAACTGTCGGAGATGGTCGCTTTTAGAGTGTATGTATATTTTGTTGAAAAAATTGGAAGTAAGATATATCTTACCTTTATCTTCTCATATATGTCATTTCTTGTAGTACATCTTTTTGTATAAGATATTGACACATTTGTGTACATGTTCATCATTGTTACTATAAAAAATTAGGTTATCACATTTCTTGATAAGGGTCATCATTCAAACTACTTAAGATTTTTGGTTGGAAGTTCTAAAATTAACTTATTTTTCACGTGTCATGCAATATTTAAATAATTATTTTGTGTTCTTATTCAAATAAAAATTACACTATACATAGTTAAGATTACTAAATAACCTCCTCAAGAAGACAGTATAAAACTAGGATTACTAAAATTTCACTATCCGGATACTATTAGGAGACTTACGCCCAAGCTGTAGAATCCCAACCTTAGGCAAACTCTGATATGACATTTCCATATATATACTCCCAATGACCTTCACCAAATAACAGCTTCACTCGCCCAAAATTCCCTCACCATCTTTCTATTCCAACTTCCTTCTCCGATCAAGAATATTTTGACGACGGAGTTCGTGTGCACGACATTGGAGGTATGGATATTCAACCTCCACGATCAAGAAAAGAAGAAGAACTGATTTCTTCTCCTTCACCTCCAAAGATGCTTTTAAGTCAAGATCAAATTCTTACTCCATCAGCATTCAACCTTGTTCCTCCTATTTACGAACCGATTAGGTCTCCAGAAGATTTACACAAAACATTAGGGTTTATTGAGTGCGAGAATCAGATTAAGTTTAAGTGGGTGGATTACTTGATGGATCTGAGTTTGTATACTTATACAGAGATGGAAGATGAAGACATAATTAGAGATTTCATGGTATGCGAGGAATGCTTTTCTAAACCTAGTCGAGATCCGACAGAATTTCATCGCTGTGCAGGTGATAGTATAACCGTTGATTTTCGAACTTCGGCAGGTCCAATTGCCAGGCCTTGTAAAAGCTCCTAACTCTTTGGAGTCCATGAAGATGAACAGAAGGACAAAGGAAACATGCACCAAAGAGACATATAAAGACCACTTAAACTCTTAAAGGTTATAAAGTCAAATTGTGACTAGTATGGTAGATTAGGTACATACTAATTACTTCTTGTTTAGATTAGTTTTAATTTTAGATTGCAGTGTTCTTTAGAGAGGAGAGAGAAAGGGTTGGGAACTAATGGATAATGATTTTCATTAATTGATATAGTTGTTTGTTGAATTATCTTTATCATTGAAATTGTTGGTGGACTTGGTAAGATCCAAAGTCTAATATTAAAATAAAATCCACCAGAACATTAAAATTTTATAATTTTTGAAATTGACCAAACAAATTTTTTTTTGCGTAACACCGTATAATGGGATTCACCAAATAAAATATTTTCGCCTAATATTGTTATCTTACTACATTAAATAAATTATACATAATTATCATATAATTGTACTTTTTTACTGTTTAATTTCATGCAACTTATTTTTGTTCCGTAAAAATGTTTCTACATTATCTACACCTTCAAAAAACAATTAACACTGTATTGATGTATTTATGTATTTATGTATTTGCATGATGCAAAATGAGGGGCTTGGAAAAAATAGGCTTATTGTCTTTCTTTTATTAAGTTTGAACTTCAAACCCACTATTTTTATTTTGTTTTGGACATATCCACCACCAAACGGCGACCGAACCTATTCCAAAAGTCATCGACTATATGCATTACATAATGTAAAGATATAACACGAATTAAATATATTAAATTTTACGGTTGCGACTTTAGGGCATGAAAAAAAGTTTCCAGAATAAAGACTTTGGACACAAGATTTGACGTATGGGACATCTTAATTTTTTGGTCAGAAAAACTGACTTTCTCATTTTTCGCTCCCTAATCTTCGTTTTCTCATTTCTTTCCACTCTCCCTCCTCCTCTTTTTCTCTCCCTCTCTCGTGGTGATGTTCTTTCTCTCGCTCTCTCTCAGTCTCTCTCTCTCTCTCTCTCACTTAGAGTCTCTCTCCTACTATCAATATTTCTCTCTTACTATCTCACACTCTTATTCCTTCGCTATCTCATTGTCTATATCTCACATACACACAATCCTGGTACAAGGAATTGCACCCTTCCGCGGAATCAGACTTCAAGTAGAGTTTCGTAGTTGGTCGGGAACGAAATATTTCGTAGTTGACCAATCATGAATCTCGTGGCCGACGGGCCACAAATTCTTAAGGTTCAGATCGAGGGAGATTGATAACAAGGCCGAGATTTGGAAGTAAGGTATATCTTACCTTTTATCTTCTCACATATGTCATTTCTTGTCGTACATCTTTTTGTATGAGATATTGACACATTTGTTTACATGTTCATGTTTGTTACTATAAAAAATTAGGTTATAACATTTCTTGGTGAGGGGGTCATCATTCAAGGGAGAATAATTATAAACCCAAAATTTGGAGATAATAGAAAATTAGGCCCGAACCTGAATAATATTGTAAAAAAAAATCATTTTGTCAAAATACAATTTTACCTCCGAAATGAAATTTCCTGCCCAAATCAATGCGAAAAATATTTTTGAAAATTTCTGAACAAATCTCAGTTTGCTCTTAACAATTTTGTAAATTTCTGAACAAATTCGTTTTTGCTCAAAAATCGTTTTGCAAAAATGTTTCGCATTTTGTCTTTTGTATTTGACAAACACAAACTGACACTAACATTTTGGCTAAACTATTTTCCGATATGTCTTGTGAAGAAAGAAATGGTTTCCGCATTTTATGTTTTGCTTCGACATAAACATTTAGACTAAAGCATGTTTTGATTTGTCTTTTGCAAATATTAAAATGATATGCATATTATCCTTTGTATTTGACAAACCTATTGACGGACAAATAATACTTTGACGAATTCATTATATATGTTCTCAACATTTTGAAAAGGGTTCAAAAAATGAGTTTTTTTTTTTGCATTATTTTTTTTTTTGAGTGGTTTTTTTCCTATTAATACCTAAATTTTGGGTTTTACATGCATTCTTTCTCATTCAAACTGCTTGGGATTTTTTTCTCCACCCCACATGAACATTTTAATATGCCTTGTTAAGTCTATAGGTATTGTACGGAGAGGGGTCGGGCGGAGCGATTTTCTCCTTGGTGGCGCCGCCTCCTGGTGGCGGTTACCGTTGATGAACTTGGTGTAATCGTTCCTTCCTCTTTCACAAACTCTAGAACATGAAGATCTCTCTTTCTTTTAATGATACTTTCTACATGTTGAGATGTCGATAAATCTCTCTCAATAACTTACTCGGATACCCTAAAAATCGTCTCTCTCCAACTTAATCATGCCCAAATCCACAGATCCCCTTCTATCTCTCTTGACATCTCAATGGATCTCACTGTCAAAGTCTTCAATAAAGATATTTAATCCCTTGATTATAACCCATTATTGTTTCAATTGGATACAGGGGAAGACAATTAGGGTTTGTGAAATCAAAGAAAGGATATTTGAAACCATGGAGGTCTTCTTATGTTGATGTTACTCTTCAATTAGATGGAACTGAACTTCTTCATGATATCTTTTACTTGTTGGAAGATTTGGCAAAGGGTTCATTTCCTTTTGATACTGTTACTGCAATTAAGGGAAAACTTGGGCTTTTCTTCTTCAAAATTCCAATTAAGGCACAAGTTTCATGCGAGGTGTTTGTGAATGCCAATAACCAGACAGTTGTTCGTCAAAATTGCTACCCTGATGGTGGTGTTGATGGTTTTCCGGCGACATAAGCGAATTTTCGGTGACTTAAAATATGGGGCAGTGGGTGGTTACATTGACGGCGGTTCCCCTGAGGTGGTGGTTCTCTGGTGATGGGGGCAGTTCTCCGACGATAAAGACGGTTTTCCGGTGATGAAACGGTTTTTCCGGTGACGACGTCGACTTTCCGGTGTAGACTACGGTGGTGTTTTTAATTTTAGTTTATGTATTATTATTTCTTTTTGTCGACCTTTAGGGTCTTTTTATTCGCGACCTTTAGGGTCTCAGGGTCTTCTCATTCTCGACCTTTAGGGTCATTTTATTGAGTCTGTGTCTAGTCCCATTTCTTTCTCTTCATGAGGCACTTTGCATTTAAAGGTATGTAACTCTCATGAAGTTTTCAGAAGAGAGAAATAAGAATGATGTATCATCCATGTAAACAATGTGATTTTATCACTTATTAATGGTAATGGTTCCCTTGGCTTCAAAAAAAAAAAAAAAAAACTGCTTGGGATTTTTGGTAGGACGTTCTAAAACTAACTTCTTGTTTACCCGTCATACAATATTTAAATTATTATTTTGTGTTCTTATTCAATAAAAAATTACACTATACTTACATAGTCAAGATTACTAAATAACCTCCTCAAGAAGACAGTGTACAACTAGGATTATTATACTATCCGGATACTATCAGAAGACTTGTTACTCGCCCAAGCTATAGAATCCCAACCTTAATCAAACTCGGATATGACGTTTCCATATATATACCCCCGCCATCTCTCTGTTCCAAAACTCACTTCCTTCTCCGGTGAAGAATATGGCAAGAATTGAATCAGTTCCGGTATATTTTGACGATGGAGTTAGTGTGCACGACATTGGAGGTATCGATATTCAACCTTCACGATCAAGAAAAGAAGAAGAAGAACCAATTCAACGTCCAAAGATGCTTGTAAGTCGAGATCAAATTCTTGCTCCATCAGCATTCAACCTTGTTCCTCCTATTGACGAGCCGATTAGGCCTCCAGAAGATTTACACAGAACGTTGGGGTTTACTGAGGGCGAGAATCGGATTAGAAGTAAGTTTAAGTGGGTGGATTACTTGATGGATCCGAGTCTGTTTACTTATACAGAGACGGAAGATGAAGACTTAACTAGAGATTTCATGGTATGCAAGGATTGCTTTTCTAAATCTAGTCGAGATCCGACGGAGTTTCATTGTTGTGCAGATGATAGTATAACAGTTGATTTTCGAACTCCGGCAGGTCCAATTGCCAAGCCTTGTAAAAGCTCCTAACTCTTTGGAATCCATGATATGAAGATGAACAGAAGGACGAGGGGAACATCAAAGAGACATAGAAAGACCACTTAAAGGTTATAAAGTCAATTTGTGACTAGTATGGTAGATTATTAGGTACATAGTTACTTCTTGTTTAGGTTAGTTAATTTGGCTAGTATGGTAAGGTACATAATTACTCCTTATTTAGTTTAGTTTTAATTTTTATGTGGATTGCAGTCATCTTGAGAGAGAGAGAGAGGGTTGGGAACTAACGGATGATGATTTTCCTTGATTGTTCATATGGTTGTTTGTTGAATCTACTTTGTTTTGCCTTATTATCATTCAAATTGTTTGTGGTCATAGTAACACCCAAACTCTAAAATCTATGAAAACTCTAAAACTTTATAATTGTTGAAACTGACCAAACAAATCAATTTTTGCCTGATACTTTATAGTAGGGTTCACCAAGTAAATTATATATTTTTGCATAACACTGTTATTTTACTGCATGAAACAAAATATATTCCTACACATCTAACACCTTAACTAAACAATTAACACAACATTAGTGATGTATTTATGTATTTGCATGAGAAAAAAACCAGGGTTCCGAAAAAATTGGTTTATTACCTTTCTTTTCTTAAGTATGGACCTCGAACCCTACACCTTTTTTATTTTGGACCTACCTAATGACTATAGTGTAAACTTAGTGTAAGAGGAGTGTACAAAGAGTGTTAGTTTATTAAGTATTAGGGTTGTGTTGTATTCACTATGGTGTGGCCTGTCACACTGGAACATACGTTCATAACAACCCTAACTGATTCATAACAGAATCTCTAACAACCTCTATATATTTGTAATCTCACATTATCAATCCAAGGTTTTTATCATTTCGTCAATATGGTATCAGAGCTCAGATCCAATTTTCTTTCTCTTTCTCTCTCTAAAATCCTCATCATCTTCATCATATTCTTCTTCTTCTTCATCGACTTCAAAATCATCATCTTCTCTCACTAAAATCTTCATCATCTTCATTTTTCTTTCTTCATCAACTTCAAAATCATCATCTACTCTCACTAAATTCTTCTTCTAAATTTGATTTCTTCCACTAAAGTTTCATAATTCAGAGACAAATGGAAAATCCGAAGATAACTACAGTTTCAATCAACTCCATGGCTAATGCCATTCCGATCAAACTTCAAGGTGATAATTATATGACTTGGAAGTCGTTATTTCTTCCTATTCTAAGGAAATTCAGAGTAATTGACATCATCGAAGGCACAAGACCATGTCCTCCAAAGTTCCTGGATAATGATGATCAATGTTCTGAAACTCTCAATCAATCTTATGTGGATTGGATTGAAGAGGATCAATCTCTTCTTATTTGGTTAAATTCTACACTCTCTGATTCTGTTATACCATATGTAGTTGGTATAACTTCTGCTAGGGAATTATGGTTGACTCTTGAAGAAAATTTTGCAGCTTCATCCGCTGTTCATGTGCTTCAACTTCAACATAAACTTAGAGATATTTCTAAAGGAAATTTGTCCATCACTGATTATTTGAGTCAGATCAAGAAGATTACTGATTGTCTATCAGCTGCTGGATCACCTGCATCCAAGAATGAAATCATTGTGACTATGCTTCGAGGACTTCCATCTGAATTTGATGCATTTTCTGCAGCCATTCGAGTTAGAAATCCACCAGTGACAATCAATGAATTGCACAATTTGCTAGTAAGTGAAGAAATTACCATCTCTGATAAGATCAAGAAGACTACTGATTCAGTTAATCAAGCCTTTCTTATTTCTTCATCTCATAACAATTCTAAAGGTCGTCCTTCTTCTGATAACAAAAAATCCTATGGTAGAGGTGGTGGAAGGTCCTATCATCAAAGTTATTCATCTTCTTCCAGACCTAATTCAAGCAATTCAGGAAGTTCATCAGGCAATTCAAGTAATTCAGGTGGTTCCTTTTCAGACAAGCCTCCTCCTAGATGTCAAATATGCAACAAGATTGGTCATGTTGCTTTTGAATGCTATCACAGAATGAATTTTTCGTTTCAAGGAAGAAATCCACCAAAGAATCTCTCAGCCATGCTTGCTTCAGCCAACATCAATGGCTTTAATCCTTGGTATGCTGACACTGGAGCTACAAATCATATAACTCCTGACTTGTCAAATATTGCTTCTCCTTCTACTTATCATGGTTCTGATTCTGTGAACACAGCTAGTGGCCAAGGTATGTACATATCTCATATTGGTACTTCTAACTTTAAAGTTAATCAGAATTTGTTTACTATGAAAGGCATTTTACATGTTCCAAAAGCTTCTCATAATCTTTTGTCCATTCATAAATTTACCAAAGATAACAAGTGTTCTGTTACATTTGATCCTGATCAATTCACTGTGAAGGATCTTCAATCTCAGAGAATGCTTTTCCAAGGACCAGTTGAAGATGGTCTTTACCCAATGCCTATCTCCATTTCATCTTCTCCTGCTGTTACAGCTTTTCAAACCAATGTTACTTCATCTACTATATGGCATAAGAGACTTGGTCATCCTTCCTTTCAATCAACTCAGAGAAAAAAGCACGTTTTGCCCTGTTCAGACTCTTGTATAAAACCTCTTTTCTGTGAGGATTGTCAATTAGGCAGAAGCAAGAAGCTTCCCTTTTCCATTTCAATAACACATACTACCAGGCCCTTTGAACTCCTTCATATGGATATTTGGGGACCAACTAGTGTACCTGCTGTATCTGGTTCCAAATATTATGTAAACATCATTGATGATTGGAGCAAATATTGTTGGGTCTTTCTTTTAAATTGTAAGTCTGATTTTCGCCATGTTTTTCTTCAGTTTAAAGCTAGGATAGAAAATCATTTCTCCTGTAAAATTGATACAGTTAGAACTGATAATGGAGGTGAATTTCTACATAATGAGCTTAAGTTGCTATTTCTCTCACATGGTATACAACATCAAATCACATGTCCTCACACACCTGAACAAAATGGTGTGGCTGAGTCTAAGCATAGACATCTTATTGATGTCACTCGAACCCTACTGATTCAGGCCTCTCTTCCCTTCTCATTTTGGGATGAAGCTCTGAATACTGCTAATTTCCTAATCAATAGACTACTCACTAAGTCTATTAACTTTCAAAGTCCATTAGAAAAGCTTTATGGTACTTCTCCTGATTATACAATGCTAAGAGCATTTGGCTGTGCTTGCTATCCATGGCTTAGGCCCTACACTTCTCATAAACTAGAGCCTGGGAGTGCACAATGTATTTTCTTGGGTTATTGCTCCACTCAAAAAGGATATAAGTGTCTTGATCCTAAGTCTAACAGGATCTACATTTCAAGGCATGTTACTTTTAATGAATCACTTTATCCTATGTCTCTTCTGTCTAATCAACCTATTACTTCCACTCCCTTGGTCTCTCTACCTTCAATCCCTCTTTTTCAATTTACTTCCACTGTACCAACACCTGCTCCTAGTGAGTCTACAAATACTACTACTCCTATTGCACCAGCTTCTCCTGCTCCTAGTGAGCCCACAAATACTACTCCTATTGCACCGGCTTCTCCTGCTCCTAGTGAGTCTACAAATACTACTACACCTATTGAACCAGCTTCTCCTGTTCCTATTGAACCAGCTATCACTCCTATTCTATATATTTGTAATCTCACATTATCAATCCAAGGTTTTTATCATTTCGTCAATACTACCAGCCACTAACCCTATTTCAAAAGTCATTGATTATAGTATTATACGGCATTTATACTACCACCGTCTACTTCTTTTGTGTTGAAAAAATGTGATTGGTCTTTTTACTTTTTACTAGTTAGAATTTGACGTTTCCGTTTTAAAATTGTTATACAAATTATAAATGTCATCATACTGAATAAAATACTAATTTACACCAAATCTTTAAAAAGTGTATAGTCAGCTAATCGTTTGACATAAACTTATGTGATTGAATGCATTTGACACTAACACATCACTGTTGTGGTTCATTTCAACTTTTGGCCAGTGAGATGATATTTTCATTTTCAAATCTGATTTTGGCCACCTGAACCTAATAATGCAAATTAACTTAAATAAAGGCTAAATCAAACTCTTGCACAAAATAATCGGAAGTGCACGAGTCTATGTAGTGTGGACTTAGGTACGTACGAGTTGGTCCCACAAACATAAGTTGAGAAATCTAATTAATTTTAAACTAGTAAGGAAAGTTGAGATTTTTTTTATGATAAAATTAAATAGCAAATCGAAAATAATAATAAATGATCGAAAGAAAATTAATAAGAGAAAAATCTAGAGATTTTGAATCCACCAATGAACACCAAAAAAATATAAGAAACTAATCAAAATTCTATTTTTTTTTAATCTCTCGGTCTTTAGGATATGAAATATCGAAAGTCCAGAAAATGTTTTCTTTAAAACAATCTTCACAATTTATGTATCCACCATTGCTTTTACATTTAAAACAATTTAACTATTACATGAGCTCCCATACAAGGAGTTGAATAAGGTTACTGTGAGGAATAAGTGCCCTTATCGATGATCGATGATCGATGATTTATTCGATCAAACTAAGAAGATCCAAGTGGTTTTCGAAGATTGACTTGAGATCAGGTTATCATTAGTTACGGGTTAGAGAAGAGGACATTCCTAAGACTCCATTAATGACACGCTACGATTCTTATGAGTTTTTGGTTATGTCGTTTGGTTTATGATTGTGATTGTTATACATAAATTACTACTTGCAAAACGGTCTAGGCATGAAACTAGTAGGTCATAATAATATATTGGCGAATATGATTGTGACTTATGTATGTTGTGGTGTTATGTTCTTATGTATGTGCGATGTGATGGAGTTGGTGGAGGGTTGTAAGAGTTTCGTGGTTAGTTCGACCCTTTCTACCGAATGTTTGTTGCGATGACCGACAAATTCGCATGGTAAAGGCGTACGGAGGTACGACCTAGGTATGGAGCGTATAGAGTCGGCGCTAACACAAGGGTAGCCTTGTGGACCACACTCTCATACAACGAGGGTTATGAGGAGGGTTCAGATGAAGGATCTGATTTCCCCGGTGGACACCAACTTATCATATCGCTATTGGTTGTTCGTTCTAAGTCTGATTTCCTTTATTTAAGTTCTCCCAACTGAAATACTTATATGAAACACCTATATATAGATATATGCTATGGAGTTGTCTTTTTTATCTTGATAGCTCTTAAAGTTGTCTATTAAGGCTTTAGGGATTCGAAAATCTACTTGTTGAGTTTCGACCCAACCTATTATTTTTCAGGTGAAGAAAATCGAGAAGTGCCACCTGCTTGAGTCTTAGTTAGCCATAGAAGAATTTCGTAGCAGTTCTTTATTTCAGTAGGTAGTTATTTAGGAGTTTCGCCTCCTAAACAGTTATTTCTTTCACTTGTTCTTGTCCGACTTACGTGTCGACGATTTAGAGACACCATTTGAGTTTCGCCTCCTACACATTTTCGCCTCTAACTCCTCAATCATAAACCCACCATTATCATCAGTTTCACCTCTAATTTCTCTATCAATATCCAATACCCATCAATAACCCTAAAATTAGGATCATCGTCATCATCATCACTAAACCAGTGGGGAAAAGAACTGTTACCGTATTCAATAACATGGGTTACTTTGTTAAATCGTTTGAACGCATATGAAAGGTCTGGAGAACCAGACCTCCGGCGAAGGGATTCCCTTAACGAGAGAGAAGTGAGAGAATAAAGGAGGTGGAGGAGGAGGCGAAAAGAAGAAGAAGAAGAAGAAGAAGAAGAAGTTCGAGTCATTGACCATTGTCGGAGAAGAAAGAAAAGCGAGAAGACAGATTTTTATTTATTTATTTATAAAGGTCGGCGGTCGGTGATTCTTAGGTCGACGACAACCTAACGGCGTCAAGATCCTTTAGGTCAAACATTGAATGAGGTATTGCCGCATACCCACACATTGCCTTTAACAATTTTAGAGATTGCTTTTAGCAAGTTTGCCTTTAGGGTTCGTTTGATACGTGTGAAAATGTGAGTAAGAAAGTCGTTTTCCCAAGAAAATCGGTTTTCCGCTGTTTGGTTGGACACTTTGGGTAAGAAAATCGATTTCCTAAGAAAAAAAAAAGTGCAAATGGTCTAATTTTTTTGCCACCTTTTAGATGGGAAAGTTGATTTCTCGCACGCTCTCTCTCCCTCCTTCCATAACTCTCTCCTCCCGTAACTTTCTTTCTCTATTTCTCTCCAACCGTAACTCTCTCTATTCATCTCTATCCAATTAATAAATAAAACCGAATTAATAAATAAGATGAAATTATAAAGGAACCCCCTTAAATTCTAAAAGGCACCCTTTAAATGCCTAACATTTATATATTGGTTAAAGGCCCAATTAATAAATAAAATCTAATTAATAAACGTTTGTCTAAAGGCACTCTTTTTTTCACCTTCTTATCAAACACCTAAAATTTGACTTTGAGGTAAGAAATCTATTTTCTTTCCAATGGGAAAGAAAACCGTTTTCTCACCCATATATTTTATCGCGTATCAAACGGACCCTTAATAAATTTGGGAATTGCTTATAAAATCTCCCTATTTAAATTATTCTTATTTGTTCTTATTACTAATATTTTTTAAAATGTTATACAATAAAAGTTCCTATTCTTACATAGCTAAGGTTACTAATATTACTATACTATCCGGATTCTATCAGGAGACTTGAGCTAGAGAATCCCAACCTTAGGCAAATTCGGATTTGGCACTTCTATAAATACCTCCAATGACCTTCATCAAATAACAATTTCACTCGCCCAAAATTCCCCCCCACCAATTCTCTGTTCCAAAACTCACTTCCTTCTTCGACGAATTCCAGATAAAGAATATGACCAGAAGAACTGTATCAGTTCCGGTATATTTTGACGACGGAGTAAGTGTGCATGACATTGGAGTTATCGATATACAACCTTCCGTACTTGAGTTCAAGATATTACAGTCCATCATTAGCCAGAAAATTGGTATCTCTCCTGATCAAATCGTTGTTTTACTAGTCCGCCAGAAATTATGGAAGTCGTGTGGCATTAAGAATAGAAGAAATTATGAAATTCCGATCAAGAATGTGAATTTTAGTAGAATGTATATTAATAAATATTGTCATTTTTATACTGTACTAAGAGAAGAAAGAAAAGGTAATCAATCACCATCAAGAAGAAGAGAAGAACAACTAATTTCTTCACCTCCAAAGATGCTTTTAAGACGACATCAAATTCTTACTCCATCAGCATTGAACCTTGTTCCTCCTATTTACGAACCGATTAGGTCTCCAGAAGATTTATACAGAACATTACGGTTTATTGAGTGTGAGAATCAGATGAAGTTTAAGTGGGTGGATTACTTGATGGATTCGAGTCTAGACACAGAGATGGAAGATGGAGACTTAATTAGAGATTTCATGGTATGCGAGGAATGCTTTTCTAAACCTAGTCGAGATCCGACGGAGTTTCATTGTTGTGCAGATGATAGTACAACAGTTGATTTTCGAACCCCGGCAGGTCCAATTTCCAAGCCTTGTAAAAGCTCCTAACTCTTTGGAGTCCATGAAGATGAACACTAGAAGAACGAAGGAAACATGCACCAAAGCGACATAAACAGACCACTTAAAGGGTTATAAACAGTGACTAGTATGGTAGATTACTTCTTGTTTAGGTTAGTTTTAATTTCAATGTCGATTGCTGTCCTCTTTAGAGAGAGAAGGTTGGGAACTAATGGATGATGATTTTCATTGATTATTTTTTTGTTGAAAGTATGATTTTTATTGATTGATCTGGTTGTTTGTTGAATCATCTTTGTTTTGTGATATTATCATTGAAATTTTTGTGGCCTTAGCAGCACTCCAATATTAACACAAAATTTTACGTGACACAGTTTATTGGGATTCACCAAACAAAATATTTTTGCGTAATACCGTTATCTTACTACATTAAACAAAATGTAAATAGTTTTACATCTATTACTGTTTAATTTCATGACACTTATTTTTTGTTGCGTAAAAGACAAAATGTTCCTACACATATGTGCATCTTCACAAAACAATTAGAGTACATTTTTAACTTTCACCCATAGTGGTGTATTATGTATTTGCACTGGAAAAAAAAATCAGAGAATCAAAAAAATAAACTTATTACCTTTCTTTTATTTAGTTTGAACCTCAAATCCATTATATAAATATTTTTATTTTGGACGTATCGACCACCAACCGACGGTCTGACGGCCGACCCTAATCCAAAAGTCATCATTATATGGATTTACATAATGTAAAGATACAACATGAATTAAATATATTGATCATTTTTTATTTGCAATATTATCATTGAAATTGTTCACGCAAAAATAACACCGAAAGTCTAATATTAACATTAGATCTAAAAACTAGGTTCCCCGGAATCTATCTCTCTCTACAACCCCAACAAAAATTGTAAGTAGTCTGCCGGGGAAGGGGTTCTCTTTGCCGGAATCCACCATTTAGTGATGCCAGATATCCTATTTTAGTATTAATCAACCTTCTTGAGTGCCAACATATATGAAAAAATGCAATCAAAGATTGAAAGAAATTATGTGGAAGAAGTTTTTTTTTTTTTTTTTAGGATCTTCTCTTTGAAACACCTTGTTCGAAATTATGTAGTTCTTGAGAGATCATATTTGGGGATACAATTTAAGAAGATGATGATGCAACAAGCAAATGACATCATATCCAAATACATGGTAATCAACACTAGATATGATGGATTCACATCGTGAAAAATCATAAAATCGCCATTATTTTAAGTCACTACAACAGACATCGAGAAGACGAAAGAAAAAGAATAAATTATCTTTGCTCAACAACTTCAGTTTGACAGACTCGCAAGCTCTCCATCTCTCTACTTGGTTCATCATTCCTCCATATATTTTAGTGCAATAAAGTTTTTGACCTTTAGGGTCTTCTCATTCGTGATCTTTAGGATCTTTTCATTTAGTTATCGTAATGTTGTACCCCTTTCCGTTCATGTTGTAATTTATTTTTGTAAGTTTCGTGTTGTAATTTACTTCTGTAATCTCATGTTGTACTCAAAGGAGTCAAAAATCTAAAAGCCATGTAATGTTCTGGATTGAATCCCTAAATATGAATGAAAATTCTGGTTTAATTAAAAAAAACATAAAATCTACAAAAACTTTATAACTTTTGAAATTGACCAAACAAACCATTTTTTTGCGTGACACCGATTATTGGGATTCACCAAATTATATATTTTTGCGTATTTTACTACATTAACAAAACATAAATAAGTTTACGTCTTCTATTGTTTAATTTCATGCAACTTAGTTTTTGTTGTGTTAAAAACAAATATATTCCTACACATCTACACCTTACCTAAACAACTACTACATAAGTGATGTATTTATGTATTTGCATGAGAAAAAAAAAATGAGGGATTAGAAAATTGTCTTACTACCTTTCTTTTATTAAGCTTGATCCTCAAACTCATTATATATATATATATATATATATATATATATATATATATATATATATATATATATTATTTTGGACCTATAGACAACCAACCTTATCCCAAAACTCATTGATTATATGCCATTACATTACATAATGTATAGAGATAACATAAATCAATGTATTAAATTTTAGGGCCACGACTTTGGGACATCAAGAAAAGTCTGCCACATAGAGACTTTGGTCAACAAGATTTGAATTAGGGGTCATCTTCACTTGTAGTAAATCTCTCTCTCTCTCTTACGGTCTCTATCCCACTGTCTATCTCTCTCTTACTATCTCACACTCTTATTTCTTGGCTATCTTATTGTCTATCTCTCACACTCATACACAATCTCGGCGTACGGAGTTGTGCCCTTCGCCGGAATTAGACCTCGAGTAGGGTTTCATTGTTGGTCGGGCATGAAACATTTCGTGGTCAACCAATCATGGGTCTCTCGTGGCCAACCGAATACGATTCATAAGGTTCAGACCCAGGGAGATTGATAACAAGATCGGGATTCTGAGAAAAATGAGGATATACGTATGAAGAAAAGTTAGCGTAATAAGAAGAAGAGTATTGAGAAGTAAATGGAGGAGCAGAAGCATAATTACCAGGTAAACAACTATAAGGAAGATCATTATAAATAGGGTTAGAGTTTGGTTGTTGGGGAAGAAGGTGAGATTGGTGTGGGAAGTAACGAGGAGTGTTGTTTTAATCTATAGGTTGAATCTTCTATTAGAGATAAATCTTTGATTTTTACAATGTAGAAACAGAAAGAAAAAGAAAATCGAAGAGGATGATAAGAAATATGAGACAATCAATTGAAGAGAAACTGTGAGTGGGTGAGAGATAGAGAGAGAAAGAGAGAAAGATAATGGGATAAAGTTCAATCAAGTGAATGTTGAGCTAAAAAATGCCTCTAAGTATCTCATTGTCTATATCTCACATACACACAATCCTGGTACAAGGAATTGCACCCTTCCGCGGAATTAGACCTCGAGTAGAGTTTCGTAGTTGGTCGAGAACGAAATATTTCGTGGTTGACCAACCATGAATCTCTCGTGGCCAACGGGTCAGAAATTCTTAAGGTTAAGATCGAGGGAGATCGATAACAAGACCGAGATTTGGAAGTAAGGTATATCTTCTCACATATGTCATTTCTTGTCTGACATCTTTTTGTATTAGATATTGACACATTTGTTTACATGTTCATCTTTGTTAACATTTCTTGGTAAGGGGGTCATCATTGAAGGGAGGATAATTATAGAACCCAAAATTTGGAGATAATAGAAAATTAGGCCCGAACCTGAATAATATTGTTAAAAAAAATCATTTTGTCAAAATACAATTTTACCTTCGAAATGAAATTTCCTGTCCAAATCAATGTGAAAAATATTTTTGAAAATTTCTTAACAAATCTCAGTTTGCTCTTAACAATTTTGTAAATTTATGAACAAAATCGTTTTTGCTCAAAAATGTTTCGCATTTTGTCGTTTGTATTTGACAAACACAAACTGACACTAACATTTTGGCTAAAATATTTTTCGATTTGTCTTGTGAAGAAAGAAATGGTTTCAGCATTTTATGTTTTGCATTCGACAGAAACATTTAGACTAAAGCATGTTTCGATTTGTCTTTTGTGACCATTAAAATAGTATGCATATTATCCTTTGTATTTGACAAACCCATTAACAAACAAATAATACTTTGACGAATGCATTATATATGTTGTCAACATTTTGAAAAGTGTTCAAAAAATAGGTTTTCTTGCACTATATTTTTTTTTTTGAGTGTTTTTTTCCTATTAAGACCTAGATTTTGGGTTTTACATGCATTTTTTTCTCATTCAAACTGCTTAGGATTTTTGGTAGGAAGTTCTAAAACTAACTTCTTGTTTACCCGTCATACAATATTTAAATTATTATTTTGTGTTCTTATTCAAATAAAAATTACACTATACTTACATAGTTAAGATTACTAAATAACCTCCTCAAGAAGACAGTGTACAACTAGGATTATTATACTATCCGGATACTATCAGAAGACCTACTCGCCCAAGCTATAGAATCCAGGGGCGATACCACATAGGGGCATGTGGGGGCGCGTGCCCCCACAACCCCTGTGGCTTTTGCTGTTTATTTACCTAGATACACGGAATATATACTTATTGGCGCAACTTTCAATTCAAATGAGCCCTGCAGCTTAGTTGGTAGGATGGGAGGACCTGATATATTTAGAACACTAGGTCTTGGGTTCAAAACCCTGAGACCTCAATTTTTATTTTTTGTTAACCTTGTTTTTTTTAAGTTCTTTTTGTTAACCTAAAATGATACATCAAGGTTCGAAACTCGGCTCTTCAAAACTTTTTCCCTTCTTCCTTCATAATTCTTAACTTAACTTAATTAAAATGATCCACTTAGGCTTTTAGTGCTTATTTAGGCTTTTAGTGCTTATTAACAATTTAGCGTAAAATATTTATTTCAAATTTTCTGCCGTACCTACTCTTTTGTTTAAATATCTGTGTGTCGGTCGCCTTTCTTTTTTCAAATTTAGTTTGCGCTTCAGCTACGTTGATGTGGTATAAATAAAAGTATTTATTTGTTACTCTAGGTATTTCATATTTATATATCATAGATCCACCATTATTTGCAGATATGAACACTGTCAAAAACTAACTACGATATTGAATAATAAATGTATAGATGAATGCTAACTTGCGCAGTTGCGCTTATGATGAGAATGATATAATAATTTGATAACTATTATAATGATGTAGATTCGTCTTGTACGATTGTAAATATGTATTGGTTGGATGAACCACTAGATGTATATTTTCGAGTAAGTATATTTGATTATTTCGGAAGAACTATGCGAAAAAGTGCCCCCATTGGTATAATTTTCTGGCCTCGCCACTGATAGAATCCCAACCTTAATCAAACTCGGATATGACGTTTCCATAAATACCCCCGCCATCTCTCTGTTCCAAAACTCACTTCCTTCTCAGGTGAAGAATATGGCCAGAATTGAATCAGTTCCGGTATATTTTGACGATGGAGTTAGTGTGCACGACATTGGAGGTATCGATATTCAAACTTCACGATCAAGAAAAGAAGAAGAAGAACCAATTCAACCTCCAAAGATGCTTGCAAATCGAGATCAAATTCTTGCTCCATCATCATTCAACCTTGTTCCTCCTATTGACGAGCCGATTAGGCCTCCAGAAGTTTTAGACAGAACATTAGGGTTTACTGAGGGCGAGAATCGGATTAGAAGTAAGTTTAAGTGGGTGGATTACTTGATGGATCCGAGTCTGTTTACTTATACAGAGAAGGAAGATGAAGACTTAATTAGAGATTTCATGGTATGCGAGGAATGCTTTTCTAAACCTAGTCGAGATCCGACAGAATTTCATTGTTGTGCAGATGATAGGATAACAGTTGATTTTCGAACTCAAGCAGGTCCAATTGCCAGGCCTTGTTTAGTTTAGTTTTAATTTTTATGTAGATGGCAGTCCTCTTTAGAGAGAGAGAGAGAGAGAGAGGGTTGGGAACTAATGGATGATGATTTTCATTGATTGATCATATGATTGTTTGTTGAATCATCTTTGTTTTGCCTTATTATCATTGAAATTGTTTGTAGTCTTAGTAATACCGAAAGTATAAAATCTACGAAAACTCTAAAGCTTTATAATTGTTGATATAGACCAAATAAATCATTTTTTTGCATGATACCGTATATTAAGATTCACCAAATAAATTATATATTTTTGCATAACACTGTTATTTTACTGCATTAAACAAAATATATTCCTACGCATTCACACCTTAACTAAACAATTTGTTGGAAATTAAAAATACTTGCACAAATAAAAAAGAATAAAGAAGATATTTATCTGAATTGAACACTTGACTTGATTTGATGAAAATAAACTACAAAGACTGGTCTATTAATAGACCCAAATTCTACCCACTAACTAACACCACTAGTAACATGATTCCACTAACTCATCCATTAACCCACTAACTCATCCATTAACCCACTAACTAGTACATTAACCCCACTAATTAGTACATTAATCCCACTAAAATTAACTCTCTAATTACTTAACTACTAACACTAATCCACCTCATCTAACACTAATTTAATGAATAAATAAGTAAATACCTTTTGAGTTTATAATTTTAACACTCTCCCTTAAACTCAAACATTATAACACCCATCATGACCTTCGACTTGAAAAATCAATGGACCTTCAATGACTTAATAAAAAATATTAGTCATTTAATCATCAACTTAAAAACTTCATATCAATCTGGCTTTTCATCATACCCTTTAACAACTAATTTGTCTACTTCATCATCTGGTTTGTACTTGGTTTTGAATGACCATTTCAATCCAATTGACTTCTTTTCTGCAGGAAAAGAATTTAGCTCCCAAGTATCACTTTTCTCAATTGGATAAATTTCGTCGTCCATAGCATAAATACACGCCACATTTTTTACTGCTTCTTTAACAGTGATAGGTTTGGTGTGATTACAATCTGCAAAAGATATAACACTTGAAAAATATTCGTTAGACCCATTATTATCATTGCTTACAACGTAGTCATCAAACCTTGACAAAACTTGAATGTAAGTTGAACTGGGACATAATTCTAGATTTGAATTATCATCAATATTCAGAGAAATAGGTGTAATCTCAATTACTTGAGATTCTGAAGCTACTGTCTCATCATCCGTATCAATTTTTATTTGATGATCTTCTTTAACCGGACAGTCCCAAACTCCATCTTCATCACTTTCTACCGAATAATCATCTAAATCTTCATCTGAATCTTCATTTAAATTTTCATCCGAATCTTCATCCGAATCGTCATCCATTCTGCATGCTAATAAAAGAATTTCTCCCTCTTCTACATCATCTTCAGCAAAGTTAGCATGCTCTGAATATTTCTTGGAAACTCTACATTCTGACTTATAATGACCTAATTTTTTGCAACGAAAACATCTAACTTTAGATTTGTCATACCTTCCAAATTTTTTTGGTTTTTTACCATGGCTCTCTTCACCATTAAAACCACCTTTTTCAAGCAGAGTCACTTTGCTTTGAAAAGCTTGTTCAATAGACCCTGCAGCAGCTCTCTGGTTCATCCTATGTTCATGAGAACACAATGAACTCATCAAACCTTCAACTGACATAGTTGAGAGGTCTTTTCCTTCCTCAATTGCAGCAACAACATAGTCAAAACGACCTGTTAATGATCTCATGATTTTCTCAATAACACGAAGATCAGTTAAA
>BEHA01001027.1:0-35492 GCA_002897215.1 Eschscholzia californica subsp. californica | reverse complement strand
TTTTAGTTGTGGTGGTGGTTCAATGGTACCATTAACAAACCCTAGAAGATCATATGTTACTAACAAGGTTTCTACTTGATCTTTCCACATCAAGTAGTTAGAGTCATCAAGTTTTTCTGTGATAAAACTAGTAACAGAAGAGATAGGAGGAAGGTTACCAAGATTTGCTGAAGCCACGATTGAATGTGGAAGCGTGCTTGAAGACAAGTCTGAAGAAATAGTAAGTTTTCCTTGAAAACTTGATTAGATTTCTTCTTCTTTCTTCAAATTTATCTATAGAACTAAGAACTGATGATGAATTTTACTGAGTTTTGATCATCTTTTGCTTTGTGTTTGACTTTACGAGGTGTTAAATTGATTGCTATTGAATTCAAGAGAAGGAAACCCTAATTTTGGATCTAATCTGAGACTGATACCATGTTAGATTTCCTTGGTAAGAATTCTATTTTATTTCAATGAATTTTAAGTACAATACTAACTCCATTTATAGGTAGAGTTTAGAAGAAAACTAAAAGTTAGTTACAGATAACAGAAATTCTGTTTAGTTAGTTTTCCTAACTAATTCTTTATTTGTTACAGGTGCCTATAGAAGTTCTTGTTGTGCTTGACCATCTCACCAGACTTCATGGACTACTTTGACTTGGACTACTTGACTTGGACTTGGACCGTAACCCTAGTCTTCACTGACAATTTGACTAGAGTTGACTATATAAAAGATCATGTCTTGACCTATTCTCATTTCATCTGGTTCTCTCAAACCCTAGTTCTTACAGGAAGGTTTGAACATTATTATACTTAATTATTAGCGAGTGACTTAGATTTTAATCTCTCTGACTCAAATTTGTTACAAATAATGTAAATTGTTGAATCAGTTAATCCTTATTATGAAGTCTTCAGTTTTTTTTATTGTGATTTTTTCTTATGTAATTCATCATGATGACTCCTTGTCATCATTTTTCAATGAAATTGCCACTATAATAAAAATGAAGTCTTCAGTTTATTTAGGAGTCAAGATAAGTAGTTGCTTAAATTCAGGAGAGAGTCATGTAACTTGATTCAACAATAGTTAAGCTCTTTTTAAGAGAAACTCAAGTATAAATAAACTCACTCCAACAGTAGTTTTCAGCACTTCTCATTACGTGTCACCATTACCTTTGCTTTTTGGTGAACCTTGCATCTTGAAATCTATATCTTAGTATTCTCTCAAGATGAATGGTGGTAATAGTTCTCAACCTTCTGCGGATAAGCTTGATAGTAAAAATTATGGTTATTCAAAGTTTCGTATGGAAGCTTACCTACAAATACAAGATTTATGGGAGCTTATATATGGTGTTGAAATGATATTTCCAGAGGACACTTTCCAAAATGTCGATTTACGTCGAAACCGGATGATAAAGTGTGGTAACGCAGTAAAAAGCATATTGATCATGTCTGTGATGTGAAGACACCAAAAGAGGTATGGGAGGCGTTTGATAGGCTATTCAGTCAAAAATACGATGCTTTTGCAGTTTTGGGAAAATGAGCTCCCTAGGATGATTTAAGGTACTCTTTCTATATCAGAATATTCCTTAGAAGTTAAGACTTTGTGTGCTTAAATTTCAAAACTAGATACAGACGAGCCTATTAGAGAAGCTGATGCAGGGGCACCCGGCGTAGAGGCTTTTTCCATGACTAAACCGGGCCATGGGCCATCCGGCCATGGAGAGTAGCTTTAGGAAGTCCCAATTTTAGTATGATTATTAGAGAATTTAGGTTTAAGAAATTATATTATTTTAGTATTTCCAATAATTGGAAAGGTCCAGATTTGAGTCTAGTTATTTAGGAAGTTGCAGTATTTTATTTATTTAGGAAAGTCTAATTCAAGTCTATCTAGGAAAGTCCAGAATCCTATAAAAGGATATCTAGTTTGTCCATTATTCCCATGTTGAAGAGAAAACCCAATCAAGTTTAATCGAGTTTACAGTTATTTAGAGTTATTTAATCGTTATTTTATCGTTCTTCGTATTAGTTTATTTTATTCTTAAATTCCGCTGCGTTCTACATCATGTGGTATTCAGAGCCACCAAAGTTTTTGGCTAATGATTCTGGAAATTTTTTTCCAGCCCAGTTACATCAGTATCAATCGTATTATATTCGTCAAGATGATTATATTCAATCAAATTATACTCATCAAGAGATAACGAATCAATGTTCATGTTCATCATGTTTATATGCGAATAACGACTCGTACAATTATCATTGGAATCCGGGAGAAATCGAACGAGAAACCCCTCCACAACCGTATTCATCATCACCGTCACCACCCCCGCCATTGTCTTATACAGCTTCACATCCATATTCTTCTTATACACCACCTCCGTACTCTTATTATTCACAACCGTTTTCACCACCTCTACCTTCATACACTTATTATTCACCACAATCACCACCACCACCGCAACCTTCGTACTCTTATTTTACACCGGCACCGTATTCACCACCTCTTATACAACCGTATTCACCTCCACCACCAACACAATCATCTTTTCTTTCCTATTCACCACCACAACAACCACAACCGTCTTTTTTCGAAACAGTTTCATCGCTAATACCCGATTTAGTTAAGGTTCAACATGTGGTGAACGACATCAAAACAATAATACGTCAACCATATTCATCGTCTATTTTATCTTTCAATAAGGAAGAAGAAAGAGAAGAACACAAAGAAGTTGAAGAAGACGCTCACGACGATGTTCAAGTCGACGAAGAAGAAGAACAAGAAGAAAAAGAAGCGTACGAAGAAGTTGAAGCTATAGGTATTTACGCAATTACTTCATCACAAACTACGAAAGGTGAATTATTTTTGGTTAATTTTAACACTAAGTTGAAAAACAAAAACATCACTACCCGTATCAAAGTGGACACAAATTCTAGGGTCTTCAAAAACATTACTTATAATAATCCGAACCCTAGAACTACTCTTCAAACACTTCTTAAATCTTCTCATGCATTGAAGAGTAGTTATAAAAGGTGTTCTTCACTAGTGACATTCGGAGATTTGGAATCGTTACTGTTCATGAAAATATCCTCAAATCCGTCGCCAAAGTTGGATTAGTCGCAGAAGTTTTAAACAAATCGAAACTCAATGAACTTGCCGGCGATTATGTAATCGGTCATGCCACCACCAGTTCTTCTATGCTAAAAAACGTTCAACCCCTTATTGCTGGTTACCCATTAAGATCTGTTGGAGTTGCCCACAATGGTAATTTAGTCAATTATCCTAAACTCAGAGATATGCTTGAAGAAAATGGTTCAAATTTTTATACTAGTTATAGTTCTGAAGTTGTTTCCCTTTTAATAGCCATTTCAAAAGCTAGACCTTTTCTTCTTAGGATTGTTAGTGCATGTGAATGACTTGAAGGAACTTACTCAATGGCTTTTCTTACTGAAGATAAATTCATTACAGTTCGTGATCTTCATGGTTTTCGACCATTAGTAATGGGTGGACGACGTACTGAAGCTTGTGTTTTTGCTTGTGAAACTTGTGCACTTGATCTTATTGAAGCAACATATGAGACAGAAGTTCACCCAGGTGAGGTTATTGTTATTGATAATGATGGTATTCAAACTCTTTCCATACCTCACTTTCAACCAAAAACTTCCATCGTATTTGATCGATCTATTTATAAATCAAGGAAAGTATTCAGTGAGATTTTAGCAACAAAAACTCCTGTTGATTGTGACGTTGTTATTGTTGTACCTGATTTTGAGGTTCTTGCTGCTCTTGGGCATGCATCAAAAGTTGGAGTTCCATTTGAACAAGGTTTAATTAGGTCACATTATGTTGGTATAACTTTTATAGAACCATCTCAGAGAAATAGGGATTTTGAAGTAAATTTGAAATTAGCCCTAGTTCAAGCTGTTTTGGAAGGGAAGAGAGTTGTGGTTGATGATTCAATTGTGAGAGGAACGATTTCTTCTAAGATTGTTAGGTTATTGAATGAATCAGGTGCAAAAGAAGTTCATATGAGAATTGTTAATCCATCCATGGTTGCTTGTTATTATGGAGTCGATACACCTACTTCGGAAGAGTTGATTTCAATTAAGTTAAGTGTTGAGGATATTAGGCAGTTTATCGGTTTCGATTCATTTGCTTTTGATAGTTGGAAGAGTTTGCTAACAGAAGATTCGTCTAAATTTTGTTATGCTTGCTTTACCCGAAAATATTCTGTTTCACCACCTAACACAGAGATTAAAGCAAAGAAGGTTGGGGATTTCGTCGTGATGGTTTGGAAGACGACACTCAAGGTTAATTTTCCCATAGAGGGGAATGTGGTGCTTATGATATTTTTCACAGACCTACAGGATGACGGGAGATGTAGAAAATTATTGGACCTATATTCTCTAAGATCGATTTTCCGAGGATCTTTGCAACGTTGGATTCGGTATGAAGTTGGTGTTTTGGTCCTTATTCTTCTTCGAAATTCCGGCAAATGTCGAACAAAGTGGGAATTACGGATCGCCATAACAGAGTTCACCGTTTGCTGGTGCATTACGTTATTTTCTTCATCAAACGGTTCGGGACAAACCTCTTGGGAGAAGGGGATGCAGGGGCACCCGGCGTGGAGGCTTTTTCCATGACTAAACCGGGTCATGGGCCATCCGGCCATGGAGAGTAGCTTTAGGAAGTCCCAATTTTAGTATGATTATTAGAGAATTTAGGTTTAGGAAATTATGTTATTTTAGTATTTCCAATAATTGGAAAGGTCCAGATTTGAGTCTAGTTATTTAGGAAGTTGCAGTATTTTATTTATTTAGGAAAGTCTAATTCAAGTCTATCTAGGAAAGTCCAGAATCCTATAAAAGGATATCTAGTTTGTCCATTATTCCCATGTTGAAGAGAAAACCCAATCAAGTTTAATCGAGTTTACTGTTATTTAGAGTTATTTAATCGTTATTTTATCGTTCTTCGTATTAGTTTATTTTATTCTTAAATTCTGTTGCGTTCTACATCAGAAGCACAACTAGTCGTTACCTTATTCGTGGTTTAAAGAGAGCTTTTATGCCATTTATTTCTTCGGCGCAAGGGTGGATCAGTCAACCTTCAATCATTGAGTTGGAGAACGTATACTCGAACCAGGAAACATTGCTGAAACAAATGTCCAACGAACATCTATTTAAGGTGGATGATGTTCTTTACACAAACGACCTAAAAAAGGTAAATTTCACCACTCTTTAAGTGAAAGAATGCAGCTCAGAAATGATAGGAAGTCTAGGGGTAACTTTAATACATGTTATAGGTGCGGAAAGGTTGGAAACCTAAAGCGAGATTGTAGAGTTAAGGTTGTGCGCAATAGATGTAAGCCTGGACATATGAAGCAAAACTGTCGTACCAAATTTACAGATAAAGATGCCAATGTAATACATGAAGAACCTATACATGACTGCAAATATGACGATCAAACTGCATGGGAGCAATATTTTTTTATTGTCGTCACTGATAAACCAGATAGTGTACCTTATGTTATGCACCAGACCGGTGCACATACAACTGATAAAGACTCCATAGACTACACGAAGTAGTGGATAATTGATTCTGGTCTCTCACATAATGCCACGAAAATGTATTTTACTCAGAGGTTAGTCCACATAAGGGAAAACTAATGATGATTACAACTGATGACTCGGTACATCCTATCACAAACGAGGTATGTTGTCTGTTAAGACTGAAGATACCAATGTTTGCTGTGCTTCTCTTAGTGATGCCTACTATGTTCCAGGATTAATATAAAAGAAACTAGTTTCAGTTTCAAGATAACAAAATCAGGTATGTGTATTCTTTTTGGTCCAAAAAGATGTCCAAGTACTAGAAATTTTAGAAGATATTGTTGCTGATGTTATGTTTACTGGTCAAAAGAATTAGTCTTTATATGTTTTTTGTGCTAATGAAGCTTATGCACCTAAGACAAGCCAGAATTCAAGTTCTTCACTTTGGCATGCACGATTAGGCAATGTTTGGTCAATTATTGCAGAAAATATCTATAGAAAAACTATTAGATGGTGTTCCTCCTCTTAAAGAGATTATTCTTGATGTGGTCTGTCCTAGTTACCAATATGGGAAATCACATCGCCTTCCTTCCAAAAAAATCAAAGATAATCGGAAATGTTTCAATTAGAGCACTCAGACCTGATGTGGCCTACAAGAACACCTAGCTACAACGCTTCTCAATATCTAATTATGATCTTTGTTGATGATTTTTTCGATACATCTGTATATTTTCTATCACATAATAGTGAAGCTTTTTTAACATTTATAAAGTTTCACATGCTTGTTAAATAGGAGTCGGGATTGTTGGTTGAATGCTTACGAACTGATAATGGAGGAGAATACATGTTTGAAGAATTTCTCACATATTGTGAGAATCAAGGGATTCAACGATAGATGACGTGTCTCATGACACCTCTACAGAACTACGTAGCAGGGTGAAAGATAGCACACCCTACTGTTGTATGTTTATCATGGTTGCATGATAAGAAACTACGAAGGGAGTTGTGGGCAGAAGCTATGCAATGTGCAAGCTATATCATTAATGATTACCTCAATGACCAAGGACAACACCATCTCTTTTCGAAGGTGTACACAATCCAATTTAAATTTTATTTGAGTGTTCGTGAAGAACAGATCTCGGTCTGTTCTTCAAGAACAGACTACTCCGGCGAAGGTCTCCCTTCGCCGGAGTAATTTTAGAGAGAGAGAGAGAGAGAGGAAGAGAGAAAAAAAAATTTAGTTCGAAGGTCGCGGGCCGGCCGGCGACCTCTGGCGGAGAAGGTGATGAGGTGGCGTAACAGATGATGTGGCGTGAGTTGGCAGAGAGAGAAAACATGATGGAGGAGAGAGAGTGACGGTGTTATAACGGAAGGGGGCCATATGGGTATTTCTCGTAAAATAGGGGGCCAGGCGAGGCCATTAGGGAAATAACCCTAAAATAATTCTCATAAGCATAATTTTCTTATTTTTTTTATCTATCTTGAATGAATGTGTCAAAACGCAATACATTATTTTTTCTTGTAGGAATCTTTGTTGAATTTTATTACGAAATTCAAACCTCACTAGTTGTTTGAAAAAAATAAAACTATGAGTGCTAAATCAAAACTACAAAAGAAATCGCGTGAGCCTACTTTCTTTACTTTTTATCTTTCTTGAAAATATTTTTTCTATTCACTCAAATCGAAGTCGGACTTCAGAAATCATTTGAAAAAAAGACAACTATGAGGACCAAACCAAAACCATCAAAAAAAATTAAACAAAATTTATGTGGGTAAACGGATCCTTTTGCCACACTTATATTCATTGTAATTTAAATAAAGAAATTACTCTAAATGAAAAAATAATAATGTACATGAGTGTGTGAGACCATTTTTCTAATCAAATAGTTACATTAATTTTATAATCCAGTGAACATAACAACTTTCACTTGTTACTGCAAACACCTTCAATCATATAGTTCATCAACATATCCATATAACTTTGAAAAAAAGGGGAAAGAAAAAATAATTAAAAAAACCTAAATCTGGAAAAAGGAGAGAACATAAAATTTATACAATGTGAGAAACAAAGATTTAACTGCAAAAAAGTTATCCTCTTTAAAATACAAAGATTTAACTGGAAAAGGAATCCAATCATCCTCTTTAAAATTTGAACATCTTAATACATCTTTAATCTGTAAAAAATAGAGAGGAAGTGAAATTATAAACCATCCAAAAAAAGAAAGTGAAATTAGACTTGCTTCAACAAAAAGAAAGGGTGGTCAATACGTGGACAACCGTTTTTCTTATATGGACAACTATCTTATGTGGACAACGCAAAAAAGTTAAATTTTTATATGGACATCAGATTCTAAGGGGACAACTCTCTATTATTTTCACTCAAGTCCTCTTAGAATCAGATGTATTATTTGATGACCTCTCTCTTTCTCCATAAACCCTAGGTTAGTTTAGTCTTCATCTCTTCTATTACTTGTTCTTCATCATCCAAATTTCTAGAGAGAGAAACTCCTTGGAGAAGCACTGGTGGTTATGGCATCAAACAAAGGCAAGGGAGATGTTGTAGAATCTCCCCAAAGACAAAGATTAGAACCCTAAAACTCTAAAACCAACCATTAAGAAGAAGATGGTACTGATGGCAGAGAAAATTAGAGAAGATGTGGAAGACGAAGATGGATCTGTTGGTTCCGACTCTGAAAACGATTGTGAAGAGGAAGATGAATCTGGTAATTCAGGTTGTGCAAAAATATTGCATAACAGAACATCACTTGCGACGAAAATCTGGCATAATCAGAAAACTTGCCAGATTTTCGTCGCAACTTAGCTTCTGTTATGCAATATTTTTTCGTCGGTTTTCTCCGAAAATACGGCATAACAGAAGCTAAGTTGCTACGAAAATCTGGAAAATTGTCCGATTTTGCCAGATTTTCGTCGCAAACTATGTTCTGTTTTACCTCATCAATGTCATTAATGCCTATTATAGAAACGCCCGGAAAAACTTCTTCAGGTGCAGATTGAGGGATTTTGTCTTTTTCATCCATCTAGGGTTTGATAAAAAAAAAATGGTAGAAACTAGAGTTTACTTTTAGTAGAAGTGAAGAAAGAAGAATAAGAATAAGAAGAGATTTTGTCTTCTTCATCCATCTGGGGTTTGATAAAAAAATGGTAGAAACTACAGTTTACTTTTAGTAGAAGTGAAGAAAGAAGAATAAGACTAAGAAGAAGGAAGAAGATGAAGAAGAAGAAGACAGTTTAGGTTTTCAATCTTTAACTATTATTTTTGTTAGTAGTCCACAAGTTACTAATTATTAGTATTTAAGACTTTATGGAGTTGTCCCCTTATTAAATCAAAGTCAACTAAGTCAAGCATAGATGACTCGCATCGGGCCCGAAAATAGTTGTCCATATAAAAAAACGGTTGTCCGCGTATTGGCCACCGAAAGAAAGAGAGATTCGAAAAAAAAAATTGACAATTATGTTTGAGATTATTGACACATAGATATTTGTAAAAAGCCTCTAAAAAAGACTCATTACTTCTACCAAAAACATAATTAGAATCAGTAAATTAAAATTTATATTGTGAGACAGAACAAACCATTATTCATAACATGGTTCAAGAGAGTTAGAGAGTCGGAGAGTGAGATATGAAGATTACCATAAATGCAATGATCCATCACTTGCACATATCTTCTTATCAGCCATCAAAAGAAAATGAGTTTTTTTTTTATGAAGAGAAAGAAAATGAGTTTGATTATGTAATTTCTTTTTTGCACTATTATCATAACACATAACACCAATAGACTAAATTACCAATATAATAAGGAATTATATGTATATTTTCAATAGCATTGATCTCTTTGAAGAATTCCATACAATTTTCACTCTCATCTACATTCGTTCTTGCAAAAGGTATAGACTCCACCATTTGCTTTCATAATTTTAACACTCTTGGATAAAGGACTATCAAATTTTTATTACGTCTTCGACAAAAGATTTCACTTCGTTTATCCAAATCTAATTATACTAAAATGTGGGAATTTCTCTACTCTCTAACACAAAATTCATATTTTCCATTAATCATTTTTTATTTATCTCCTTTTCTCACTGAAAACAAAATGAACAACTTTGCCAATAACATCATATGCAGAAAATAGTCAATAATATCCACGACCGTCATGTGAGTGAATTCAAAAAATATGTTTTCTGCAAAGAAAAAGAAGATTAGTACAAAGTGAATCAGTAGAATGAATAGAGAGAAAATCAAAGAAATTCGAGAACATTAAAACTTTAGAAAAAAATACTTTCCTCCTCAACAAAAAAACAGGAAAACGATATCCAAAAACAAATACTTGTCATCTACTCACATTTTTCCTGCAAGATTAAACATAACATCAATTAGCAAACCACGATTCATTATGGACAAGAAAAAAGAAGTTTCTTGCAAAGAGGAAAAAAGATTAGATAAAAATAAAAACAACCAAAGAAGATGATATTATTGCAAAAAAAAAAAAATTAGAGGTAAAGATTCACACATTAGCAAAAAATTAATAGAAGAAGAGGACATTACCTTGAAAAAGAAAAACTAAGATAAAAAAAATAGAGATGAGATTAAGTCAAAACAAAATTTCAAAACTCAATTTTAAACTCAAGTTTTAAAGCACGGTTTGATGAATCACCCATCTATAAGACCCCCACTATTTTTCTCTCCCACGATTTTCTCCCATGTTTTAGGAGTTAAATGTTAAATTATGATATTACCCTTATAAGTATATTTTTGAGTTAATTCTTATATGGCCCCCTACTTTGTGACCAGCTTCCTTTATGGATCTTTTTTTTCGTAAATTCAAATATGGCCCCCTATTTTCAAGTAAATGTCATTACTACCCTTCTTAATTCTAAATTTAAAACATTAAATAAAAGTTATTTCCACCTCACCCCCCTCTCTCTCTCTCCAATTCACCTCTCTCTCTCTCTCCAACTCACCTCTTTCTCTCTCTCCAACTCACCTCTTTCTCTCTCCAACTCACCTCTTTCTTCTCCGGCGACCTTCAAACCTAAAAAAAAAAATCTCTCTCCTCTCTCTCTCTAAAATTATTATTTTAAAAAAAAAAAAATTTAGAGAGAGAGAGGAGAGAGAAGAGAGAATTTTTTTATTTTTTTTTTTTTAGGTTTGAAGGTCGCCGGCCGGAAAATTTTCCGGTCGGAGAAGAAAGAGGTGAGTTGGAGAGAGAAAGAGGTGAGTTGGAGAGATAGAGAGAGGGGGGTGAGGTCTAGGGAGAGATGAGGTGGAGAGAAAGAGGGGTGAGGTGGAAATAACTTTTTTTTAATGTTTTAAATTTAGAATTAAGAAGGGTAGTAATGACATTATCTTGAAAATAGGGGGCCATATTTGAATTTACGAAAAAAAAAGAGTCATAAAGGAAGCTGGTCACAAAGTAGGGGGCCATATAAGAATTAACTCTATATTTTTAGATGTTAACCTACATGTTATTTTTTGAAAAAAATGAGGGTATAGAAATAATGAAACAGTTACCAAATAACTACTTAAATCATGCTTAATTAAATGTATCGAACACATGGGCAGGTAAACAACGGATGAAGATTGGAGGATTCCAAGACGACGGTTTGATTTACAAATAAAGATTGGACGACCCAAATTTATAGGCAACGTTTATGACATGGCACCAAAACCTAGCTGAATTGTTATATAGATGTTTATGTTATTGTAATTCATCTGGACAATAGATGGTCGGTAGCAATTTCCTGATAGATAATTGATTGTCGTAATGAGATTACTAGTTAAAGAATTAGATAAATGAGGATCCTGTAAAATAATGAATAATTCATAGCGAGATCTGTGCATAGATTTATCAATTTAAATATTACCGGTGTTTAATTGCGTAACTTAAACGTCCAGTGGCATTAATAGACTATTAAGTTAATTCAGTTTACTTGTCGAACTATTTTATCTTTTATTGACAACAGGTCCAACAATTAACCTTAACCTCACATATAAATAGAGATGTGCTGAGAAAAGGCACCGACTAAGCAAAAGCACAACGAGAAATTTATGGAAGAGATTTAGAACAGAACTATCCTTTTTACATTGACTTACGATGGTAATTACAAAGAGATTGATATATCAATACAATAGGATAAGAAGTTAATATTTTGGATCAAAGCATCCCTGAGGATCAATCACGCACGAATGGTTAATCCGTTCTTCAAGAAAAAGATAATAACTACTCTAAGTCTAAGAACAAACAAATGAACTTCAGAGACATAAATAAAATTAAAAAATATCAAAAAGGATAGTTAAAGAAAATGCATTCTCAAGATAAGAAAAAAAAATAAAAAATACAAGAAAAGTGAGAGAATTGAACTTGATATTACGTAAGAGAAATCTTTCAACAACAAAAAATGTAAGAGAAATGTTTGGTCACGTTATAGTATTAGTTACTGTTTAACTCAAAGTTGGCACATCATCTTGTAGACTATATATTTCAGACAACTTTTTATTTATTTGTATGATTCAAATTTAAAAATAGGAAATACTCTCAACCAAATCTAAATAAATATTGTACCATCTCTGCCACGTGGCAACTTCAACAGTCATATTAGACCTTAAGGGTGCTAAGCCAAGAGAGTCTAAATGGCTCAAGCGAAATATGTTTGGAGGGAATAGTTTCTGACTTTATAAATATTTGTAGCCGTATTGGTGGGGACTATGGTCTATGGATGGGCAATGAATGAAGAACAACAATTAAGGAAGAAGGACTTGCAACAAAAAGAGAAAAGGAAGAAGGAGCTAGGATTTTTCCTCATCTATGGTATTAGTTAGTATGGGCATAAATCACGACCCATTCTTTGTGGAGTAATATATAATAACGGTAGCGAAAGTCAACATCATGTGTGTAAATTAATGCTCATCTTAAAACCTTCAATGCCAGTCTTAAGGGTAGCTAGTATGGGCAATAGGTATCTCAGCCAGTAGGTCTTAGGCCTGTCTCTCTGTCTCGTTTTGCTCAAGGACTTGATTCCCTTTCCCTTAGGGTTCTTACTCTTTAACATGATGTCAGTAATGGACAGGAACGGAGACAGGGGAACGGAGACACAGCCCTGATGGACCTGCCTGCCTACCCGGCACATTGATAGAAGTTGGACACTCATTTCACAATCAGGAGGTCTCAGGTTCGTAGAAGCACAAATTCATGATTTATTAAATTTGAGTGAAAAAAAAAAACAAAAGTATATTTTAGATGATGTTAGACCCTTTCGGGTCGCCTTCAAGGTTGACACATGGCCTTCAAAGATTCATGATGTCTTAAAATCAAGTTGTTATAATCAGAGCCTTGCATGAGAATTTGGGAGTCCCGTGCAAAATGCAAGATAATTTATCAGTCGTTAGATGAAAAACCATAGATGAGCATTTTTTTTGTTGAATTAACCATAGATGAGCATGGTCAGCCTAAAATGATAGTAAATAAAATTAATTGTACAACATATGTAGTTTAGATATCTATTTCTTACAAAAAACTTCAAAAGTTAAAAGAAACACTTCCAAAATAAACGGCCAATAAAAAATGGTTAAGAAAAAGTGTAAGCTAGCATAAATAAAGATGGGTTATTTTTCTGATGGCCCCCAACTTTGTGACCTGCTTCCTGCCTAGCCCCTTACTTTAGCAAAAATATTCATATGGCCTATTTTTTCAGTTACCGTTATAACATCGTTATCTAGTCATCACCTTCTCTCCTCCATCTCATCATCTCTCTCTGCCACCTCACCTTCTCGCCACTTCATCGTCTTCTCCGGCGAGTGTCGCCGACCGACCAATTTTCTACCGGCAACCTTCTAACATAAAAAAATATATTTTTTTTTCTCTCTTCCTCTCTCTCTCTCTAACACTCCGGCGAAGGGAGACCTTCGTCGGAGGTCTGGTCTGTCCACGAACAGACCACATGTGTTAGTGGACAGACCGGATCTGTCTGTCCATGAAAAGACCGGATCTCTGGTATGTTCATGGACAGAGCAGACCTTCGGCGAAGGTCTCCCTTCGCCGGAGTGTTAGAGAGAGAGAGGGGAAAAGAGAAAATATATATATATATATATATATATATATATATATATATATTTTTATGTTTGAAGGTTGCCGGTCGAAAAATTGGTCGGCTTGCGACACTCGCCGGAGAAGACGGTGAAGTGGCGAGAAGGTGAGGTGGCAGAGAGAGATGATAAGATGGAGGAGAGAAGGTGATGACTAGATAACGGTGTTATAACGGTAACTGAAAAAAGAGGTCATATGGGTATTTTTGCTAAAGTAAGGGGCTAGGCAGGAAACTGGTCACAAAGTTGGGGGTCATTAGGGAAATAAACCAATAAAGTAAACTCAACCCACTGTTTTTCAACAAAAACAAACACTCAACCTCAAAGGGAGACAACACCAAAAGAAACTCTAAAAGTGCCCCATACAGAAATTTTGCAATTGAAGAGGCGCCAGAAACAATAGTTATTGGCGCCTATAGATCCCACCCAAGAACATTAAACCCAAAAACAATAAAAACTGCTGACTGTGGGAATCGAATTATGTCACTAGCATGGTAACCCACATCCATAACTAGCTAAGCTGCTACATGTCTTGTTCATAATTAACTAGATACGTATTATTAAAATTTGTGCAGACCTCTGTATGAAGTAGGCTCCTTGTTGCGGGGTCAGTGCGGGCACACCGCTTGCATTGGGTCAAACACGGGTCTGGTTATAATATTTATTCAACTCTTGAGTCTTAATGTATCTCTGTATTATTTCTTCATGAAGAATCATTGCATAGTAATAACTCTGGTAGTCTACATAAAATAGAAAATAACTCTTTGAAAAAAAAAAGATAGAGAAGATCAGAAAGGGAGACAGAAGCACGAGCGAGAGACTGATTACATCTCTATTTATAGAGTCAGATCTAGATGGAGAAATAGGCGGGAGAGGTAGTTAACTGCAATTTTAAAGTAAAGAAAATAAAAGAAAAGAAAACCCAATTTTAAACTTTTTTAAATAAAAAGTCAAGTTATATTTTTTTTGGTTAAAAGCCCAAAATTTATATCTTTTTTGTTAAGAACTCAAATATTTGTATTTTATTTGGTTAAATACCCAATATTTTTTCAAAGATGTCGCAAAGTGTTGCAAAGTTGTCGCGAGGTGTTGTAAAGTTGACGCGAAGTGTTGCAAAGCTGTCGCGAAGTGTTGCAAAGTTGTCGTAAAGTATTGGTTGTTGCAAATTAAAAAAGTACCTAGTGAGTTGAAGACTAAGAAAATTTGACTGATCCTTTAATTTTCATGACCAAAATAAAAAATTTATATGGAGTTTTGATCAAATTTCTCTTAATATTTCACTGGTAACAATTATTTACTCGCTACTTAATAATCCTGACAAACTTTAAAACAAATTCTTTTTTGTTATTTTTAGTAAAAATATATATATAATTTATTCAATCACAAAAAGATGACGGGAAGACACTTAATTACCAGAGAACAATAACAGAACCCACTTGATGCAGGCGCATAAACGTGTGGGCCCACGTCCACGCGTGCCCACACCCTATTGAGTCATAATAGTAGTTTATTTAGTAGAAGAGAAGTTGCTTTAATTTGATATTTCTTTATTTTTAAAGTTTCTATGTTTGAGTAGTTAATTATTTTAGGAATCCTAGTTTGAGTCTATCTAAGAAGGTTTATTATCTTATAAAAGGAGATCTAGTCTATGTTATTATTCACATTGAAGAGAAAATCCCCTTGAGTTTAATAAAGTTTATCAGTTTTAGAGTTATTTTAATCTTTCTTTTAATCGTTCTTAGTTTATTTCATTGTTCTTTAATTATTCCGCTGCGTCTACATCAAGTGGTATTTAGAGCCATTTTTTTTAACCAATCACAATGGTTAATCCTACCGTTCTTACTCCAACAATCAAAGAGAAGACACCAACTTTTGCCTCCGAATGGGACAACATCAACAAGAAGTTATCCTCGGTTACAAAATTGGAAGAAGCTTTCGAAAATTACAAGAAAGAAACTATGGAAAAATTCGAAAATCACAAGAAGGAAACTATGGAAAAATTCGAAAATCACAAGAAGGAAACTATGGAAAAATTCGATCAAGTCAATGATTCGATCATGAAGCTATCTAAACAACTCGAAGGCATATGTAAGTCTCCCTCTTTTACCACTACTCCTTCATCTACTACTTCCATTCAAACATCATTACCACAACCACTTCCAACCACAACACCAATTTCAAATTCCCTACGTGGACAACCTAACACTACCCCAATCCCGATTCACATCAACCCTACATCACCACTATCACCGGTTTTCCTACTAACATACATAGACCCTTCAACCTCCATGGTCGATACTGTTGAAACAAATTTTCTTCATAAAATAAATACTAGTTTTTCAATGAGGGATGAAGAGAAATTCGTTGAGACAATTAAAGAAGAAGAGGTCCAATTAAATAACACAAGCTCCGGCAATTTATTTGATCCGTATATAATTTCGAGAGAAGAATTAGTTATTTCGAATCACAAAATTCTCCCACATCAAATTGTGTCGTCATTGGTGTTACCTCCTCATTATCATGAACTTATTACAACTTTTAGGTTGTCTTCATTGAACCTATTGGAATATACCGATCACGTCTTCGATACAATGTCCCTTGATGGGGTTTCACCTACTCGATTCTTTCCATTCAAGGAAGAAGTTAATAGGACACCGGTTCTTGCTTCACAAAATACTTCAACTACAAAATTGAATTTTTGTGATATACTGCTAAGGTGGTTCCAAACTTGACAATTTGTGATGAAGTTTTGGTTTATAAGCTTCACAAAGATGAACGTGGGAAAATATCTAAAGTTGTTTTTTACAATTCCGTCTTATGCGTTTCGGATGGAGGGACGTCATTCTTTGTTTTTCCAAGAACAAAAAAGGTGGTATATGTGGTTTCTTTCGTCAAATTAAAAGACGACGGACGATGTCGCAATCTATTGGACCTTTATATGATGATGTTGCTTTTGCAAGTATCTTGGCAATATATGATTCAGATTATAGTCGGTGATTTGTTCCATTTTTGTCTTCTTCGAATTTTCAGGAACTTTCGTGAAAAATGGGAATTAAGGATCGGTATGGCGAAATTCATCGTATGCGGTTGCGTCAAATTGTTTTCTTCATCGAAAAGGTTCGGGACGAACCTTCTGGGGAACAGGGTGCTGATGCAGGCGCATAAACGTGTGGGCCCACGTCCACGCGTGCCCACACCCTATTGAGTCATAATAGTAGTTTATTTAGTAGAAGAGAAGTTGCTTTAATTTGATATTTCTTTATTTTTAAAGTTTCTATGTTTGAGTAGTTTATTATTTTAGGAATCCTAATTTGAGTCTATCTAGGAAGGTTTATTATCTTATAAAAGGAGATCTAGTCTATGTTATTATTCACATTGAAGAGAAAATCCCCTTGAGTTTAATAAAGTTAATCAGTTTTAGAGTTATTTTAATCTTTCTTTTAATCGTTCTTAGTTTATTTCATTGTTCTTTAATTATTCCGCTGCGTCTACATCACAACTGTTAACAACCCTTGGTTGGAGTTGTAAGAGGTTTAGTCTTCCATCCTAGAGATGAAAGGTTTGAGGTACGCTGCGTACGTTGACAGTTCAAAAAAATAAATAATAGAACCAACTAAGAAGAAGTTAAATTACATGTTTCCACCAATAGTCTATCACTCTACACAAAAGAATCACAAAGAGATTAGTAAAAGCCGGCAAGGGTGCTTTCCAAATGTATAGATACTAGAGTATATCCCGCGCCCTAAGGTACAAACAGTTGTATCAATCAAATTTGACGAAATTTTAACCCAGTGTTTTTATAGGTGTCTCGTAGTATTGTTCTAGGCGTTCTCCCCAAACATGCCACCCGACTTTCCATATTTATTATTGTTATATTTTGGATACCCTAAATTTTTGATATTCTACTTATTGTTTATTTTCTTTTGTTTTCTTTTTTATTAAATTAGTTATTTTGTTGAGAGATAAAGATTTCAATTTTGTTTTTTTAACTCTTACAATTTCTTTTGTTTCCTTTTATCTTAAATTTGTTATTTTATTTCTAAGAATGACACAAATTTTTTTTTTTAAATGGGTTATTTTATTTCTGAGAAACTATATTTAAATTTTCGACAGGGCTTCTAGACAATATCCTTTATTAGAAAAGGATGTTTGTCGCAGTCAACGTTTTTCCCTTCTGTTTTATCATATACATGTTGAATTTAATCCATGTAATGACTAATGAGTCTGAATTAAAATCACCTTAACTCCAAGAAATGCCCTATTATTTTGTTCTCCCGGTAATGTCCACCATAAAGTGAAAAACGTTTTTTGTCCTCTCAATCGGTTAGGTCCACCATATAGAGAAAAGCAAAGTAGTCCCTTGTATTCTCTTTTTTGTCTATCTTCCAATGAGGTAAGTGTTAAGTTTGTGGTCATCTAACTCAAAACCAATTGACAATGAGTGGAGAGGACCTACATATTATATTCTTGATTGCTAGATAGCCCTTCTCCCATGTGGGATTATTCCTACACGCCTCCTCACGTGTGGGGTGGTTAGCCTAACACGTGTTTCTCTTTCTTTTCGAGTGACGTGGAGCACGTGATGCTTTTAAACCTATCATGCGTGGCTCTAACTTTGATACCATATTAAGTTTGTGGTCATCAAACTCAAAATCAATTGTGTTAGATTTCCTTGGTAAGAATTCTGATTTTATTTCAATGAATATTAAGTACAATTCTAACTCTATTTATAGGTAGAGTTTAGTAGAAAACTAAAGTTAGTTACAAGCTTAACAGAATCTTGATTAGTTAGTTTTCCTAACTAATTCTTTATTGTTACAGGTGCCTATAGACGTTCCTTGTTGTGCTTGACCATCTCACAGACTTCATGAACTGTTCTGACTTGGACTGCTTGACTTGGACTTGGACTGCTTGACTTGGACTTGGATCATGACCCTAGTCTTCATTGACATTTGACTAGAGTTGACTATATAAAAGATAATATCTTTGCCCTAATTTCATTTCATCTGGATCTCTCAAACCCTAGTTCTTACAGCCCCCCTCAAACGAATGGGGAAGAGAGAGGCGATGAACCATAAGTTTGGATCTCAACTTCTGAAATAGATCAAAAGCTAATCCCTTTGTAAAGATATCCGCTACTTGGTCTTGAGTGGGAATATGATGAACTGCAACCAATCCTTCCGAAACCAGATCCCTCACATAATGAAAATCGACCTCAATATGCTTCGTTCTCGCGTGGAATACTGGATTGGAGGCAAGGTATTTCGCGCTTATGTTGTCGCAGTAAAGTTTGAATGGTTTTTGTAAAGGAAATCGAAGCTCGGCCATCAGGTAAGAAATCCATACAACTTCAGTTGCCATTGTTGATAAGGCTTTATATTCTGCCTCAGTAGATGACTTTGCTACTGTCGCCTGCTTCTTTGAGCTCCAAGATATGATGTTCGACCCTAAGAAAACGCAATACCCAGCTGTAGACTTCCTGGAGTCAGGACATCCTGCCCAGTCAGAGTCTGAGAAAGCTGTAATAGTAGTCAGATCACTTGGAGATAATCGAACTCCAGAACCAACTGAACCCTTTAAATACCTGAGAATCTTTTTGACCAAAATAAGGTGAGTTGATGTAGGGCTATGCATGAATTGAGCTATGTAGTTCACAGCAAATGAAATGTCTGGTCTGGTTAAGGTTAAGTACTGAAGAGCCCCAACCAGACTTCTGTATTCAGTTGGATTGGAAAGAATTTCACCATTGTGAATAGATACCCTTTGTCCACTAGAAACAGGAAGCTTTGATGGCTTAGAATTTAATAACCCAGCTTTCTTGAGAAGTTGTAGTGTATATTTGTTCTGAGTTAGCATCATAGAGCTTGATGGTTTATCATAAGTAACTTCTATGCCCAGAAAGTATGATAGTAATCCCAAATCTTTCATCTTGAATTGTCTGCTAAGATCAGTAATTAGATTGCTAATATGAGTATTTGAACTTCCTGTAAGGATTATGTCATCTACATATAGTAGAAGAACCATAATCTCTGAGTTACTATGCATCACAAACATTGATTGATCTGATCTGCTCTTCTGAAAACCATATTCATATAAGAAGGTTGCAAATTTATTGAACCAGGCCCTTGGTGCCTGTTTGAGGCCATATAAAGCTTTGTATAAGTGGCAGACATGAGTTTCTTTACCTTTTTGAACAAACCCAGGGGGTTGTATCATATATACTGCCTCATCTAGAGTTCCATGTAGGAAAGCATTTGATACATCCAGTTGTTTGATTTGCCAAGTCCTTGAGACAGCAATAGAAAGAACTAATCTGATAGTGTTGGATTTAACAACTGGACTGAATGTTTCTTCATAGTCCACACCCTCTTGTTGATGGAAACCTTTAGCTACCAATCTGGCTTTGTATCTTTCTATAGTCCCATCACTTTTCTGCTTTAATTTAAATACCCACTTGCAGCCAAGAATGTTCATTTTATCATTTGAGGGTACTAAAGACCATGTCTCATTGTCTTGTAATGCTGAGAACTCTTCATGCATAGCTTTCACCCATTCATGATGTTTTGAAGCTTCTTTATAATTAGTGGGTTCAGTAGGAAGCTCCAAAATGGATAAGAAAGCAACATCTAATAGGTGAGATGATGAATAGTGGGCAACAAAATCAGATGGAAGTTGCTTTTGCTTCACAATACCATTTCTGCCTCTAGTGATAACACAATCAGTCTGTTGTTGTTGGACTTGTTGTGTTGAGTTTGCTGGTGTACTAGTAGAACTACTAGGAATGCCCAACTCAGGAGAATATAGACAACTAGATACTGTATTTGCTGGTGGACTAGTGTTAATACTAGATGTGCCCAAATTAGTTGAGACAGGCTGATTGGTATCCAAAGTAGGCAGAGGTAATAGTATCTGAGAATTAGTATTCTGATCACCACTAGGCATAGAATTATTGATGTGAGCATAGGGAAAATTGTTCTCATCAAAAGTAACATGCCTAGACATGTAAATCCTTTTAGAAATAGGATCATAACATCTGTAACCTTTGTGTTCAGCACTATAGCCCAAAAATACACATTGAATACTTTTAGGGCTGAGCTTATCCTTCCTAAGCTCTCCAAGATGAGGATAGCAAGCACACCCAAAAATTTTCAATTGGGTGTAATCAGGAGACAAATGAAATAGAGTCTCAAAGGGAGAAAGACCCTTTAATGTAGGTGTTGGGACTCTATTGATGATGTAGACAGCAGTGTTAAAAGCATCAAACCATAAATTTTTAGGTAAAGAACAATGAAAGGATAAGGTATTACCTAATTCAGTGATGTGTCTGTGTTTTCTCTCTGCCTTACCATTCTGTTGTGGAGTGTAAGGACAGGAGTATCTGAAAAAAATACCATTTGAATCCAAAAATTCTCTAAAGTCACCTTTCTTTAGCTCAGGTGCTCCATCAGATTGGAAATACACAATTTTTGACTTGAGTAGATTTTCACTTGTTGCTTTGAAGTGAGTAAAGCACCTTATACTGTCTGACCTGAGCTTCATTGGGTATATCCAACTATATTTACTATAGTCATCTAAGAAAAGGATATAGTATCTTGCTCCATTAGGAGTGCACACAGGGGCTGGTCCCCAAATATCACAATGAACTAGATATAAAGGTGTATTAGTTGTGGATGAAGAAGTTTCAAATGGTTGACATTTGCTTTTACCCATTTCACATGATTTGCAGAAAACTTGACTTGTGGTGTTAGAAACAACAATCTTATTCTCCTTATGTAGTTGCTTGATGACCCCATTATAAGAATGGCCTAGTCTAGCATGCCAAATGTCAAAACTAGTAACAACATGTGCCACATGAGCCTGATCAGAATGTAAATTATGTGAATGAACCTCTATAGGATATAGATTGTTCTTAACAGGACCTTCTGCTAGAACTTTTTGTGACCAAATATCCTTAATGCTGTAACCCCATGGAGAGAATTCAACAGAACATGAATTCTCTTTTGTAAACTTGGATATGGACAGCAAGTTTCTCTTTAGGGTAGGAACACAGAGTACTTTATTCAGAGTAAAATCATGACTTGAAGTTGATAATTGAGAGTTACCAATACTAGAGATGGATAGAAGATTACCACTACCCACTATGACAGCCTCTGTTCCATTATATGGCTGAATAGACTTGAGATTTGCAGCTGAATGTGTCATATGGCTGCTGGCACCAGTGTCAGCTAGCCAAGATTGATCCTTAATATCTGACTTATGTGATGAGGTGAGAACATGACACTCTTCATTTATAATAATATCATCCTTTGTATCACTTATGATTTCTGACTCACATTCTAGAAATATATCATCACTATCAACACAAATTACAGTATGACATTCATGAAATACATCAGTAGAGTCATCATCCTCATACACATAGTCATATATAATAGCATTATTGCATTCTAGAAGTGATTCATCTTCATATAAAAAGGATTGAGACTCAATAGGTTCCTTGGGTGTTCCTGAACCTTGAATTTCTTGCTCACTCTTAGATTCAGTATGATATCCACTGTGGGATTTGTTTCTGATAAACCTAAAGTAACAGATCCCAGCAGAGTGACCCCATCTCTTGCAAATGCCACAAGGGACAGTAGAGAAATCAAAATCCTCTGCTTTTTGATTCTTATGCTTGATGTTATCAGAATGAATATGCTGCTGTTGGGATGAAGACATATCCCTTTTTGCAGAATTTTGATTTCTATAATATGAAGGAGATGGCTTGTTAACTTGTCTATTCACTGTTCTCTTAACATAATAGGCTTCTTGGTCTTCTTGTTTTGAAATAAGCCACTGTTCATGTTGTGTGAGTCTAGACTTAAGTTGTATGAAGGTTAATAGTTCATTGTTAGCTCTTAAGGCAATGATAAATTGATCATAATCTGAACTTAGTCCCTGAATAGCAATTCTGACCAAGTCTGAATCACTAATTCTATCATTAACAGAGATAAGGGAATCTGCTAATTGTTTAATCTCTCTGAGATATTCAGAAATTGAAACATTTCCCTTCTTGATTGACTGTAGTTTCTTTCTAAGTTGGTCTTTCTTAGATTCAAGACCTTCATTATGGGTAAGATTAAGACAATCCCAAATTTCTTGAGCTGAATTCAGTCCATATATATCATAATAGACTGATTTGGATAGAGTACTCTTAAGGTATGATTTGACAAAACTCTCTTTACTTCTCCAAATTTGATAATCAGGGTTAACTTGCTCAATCCCATGTATTATTTTTAGTTGTGGTGGTGGTTCAATGGTTCCATTAACAAAACCTAGAAGATCATATGTTACTAACAGTGTTTCAACTTGATCTTTCCACATCATGTAGTTAGAATCATCAAGTTTTTCTGTAATAAAACTAGTAACAGAAGATATAGGAGGAAGATTACCAAGATTTGCTGAAGCCAAGATTGATTGTGGAAGCGTGCTTGAAGACAAGTCTGAAGAAACAGTAAGTCTTCCTTGAAAACCTTGATTAAATTTCTTCTTCTTCTTTAGAAATTATCTATAGAACTATGAAATGATGATGAATTTTACTGAGTATTAATCATCTTTTGCTTTGTGTTTGATTTTACGAGGTGTTAAATTGATTGCTATTGAATTCAAGTGAAGGAAACCCTAATTTTGGATCTAATCTGAGACTGATACCATGTTAGATTTCCTTGGTAAGAATTCTGATTTTATTTCAATGAATATTAAGTACAATTCTAACTCTATTTATAGGTAGAGTTTAGAAGAAAACTAAAGTTAGTTACAAGCTTAACAGAATCTTGATTAGTTAGTTTTCCTAACTAATTCTTTATTGTTACAGGTGCCTATAGACGTTCCTTGTTGTGCTTGACCATCTCACAGACTTCATGAACTGTTCTGACTTGGACTGCTTGATTTGGACTTGGACTGCTTGACTTGGACTTGGATCATGACCCTAGTCTTCATTGACATTTGACTAGAGTTGACTATATAAAAGATAATATCTTTGCCCTAATTTCATTTCATCTGGTTCTCTCAAACCCTAGTTCTTACAAATTGGCAATAAGTGGAGAGAACCTAGACATTATATTCTTGGTTGCTAGATAGCGCTTCTCCCATGAGGGACTATTCTCACAAGATTCATAATCATGGGTCAAATCCATAAAGAAGGTAGCAGAATAGCCCATGGGGCGTTCGCCATGATCCATGGAGGAACAAGTGAGTATCCGGAGGATTCCTCTTACCATTTACACCTATAGAACTATAGAACACAACAGGGATAGTCAGATGCATTCATACATCTATGGTCAGAATTTTGATCGCTACTCGTAACATGTATGTTGTCTCTCCACTCGGCTAACCAGAATTTGAATCGTACAAAAAAAAAATAAGCATACTACTTGGAAGTGCAATACGTACATATAACAACATAATATATCAAGTAAATAACATTAGTAGTTGACATTAACTTATTAAGCAAAAGCACAAACCCAGCACACATACATATAATCTAATGCTAGATGCATCAGAATAATCCACACACTTAAATTTCATAAAATATTACACACCGTTCACGCATGACCATATAAATTATTAATACGGTCTTTATTTAACTAGTCTTGAGTCTTCATAATATGGTTTTTATCGTCTAACCACCCCCGATCTGTTATCAAGTACCCACAATAAATTAGGTTTAGAGAGACTAATCAGGAAATAGTTAGTAAGGAAAAAGGATTTAGTTTTGATGTGAAAGGGAAGATATATAGGAAATTTCTCACCATATATGACTAGACGCAAGGGCGGAACTAGGATGTAACACTAGAGAGGGCAAGCCTAAATTCTATGAAGTAAACTTCTACCTAGCTGAGAGTGTACCCAAATAAAAATAAGATTTTATATAGCAACTAGTTAATTAACTTCTAACTTCTACCTTGCTGAGAGTCCCTTACTAGTTTGAAACTAAAAGGAAAATTTAAAAAGAGAAGTTGAGTAGGTAGTGGGTTTTGAACCCATGTCTTTGAATTGGAAAAATGTGTAATCCACCATAAGAGCCAAAGTAGCCTTTGGTAATAATAGTAGATTGGCTTGTATATGTGGAGATCAGGCCGGGCAACTGCCCAGCCTGGTCTCCACATAGTTCCGCCCCTGAGTCTAGACGTACAGTTTTATACCATCAACCTTGGAATCTCTGAGTTGTTGTTGTTCATCAATTCCTTAACCTTGCGATCCCATCCGTTAAGATCCATAAGCTCAGATATATCCACAACATTTTCTTTTTCGTTTGAATTCGAATTAGCTGTATTATGGCACAATAAAAAAAAAAAAATCAACTCTTAGATCATTTTCATGTGAAATAAATTAAGAACTGTTTCAATTTGGTTATTATTGTGAAATGAGTACAAGATATCCCTTAAAATGGGTTCCATTATTATCGTTGATTTCCATAATATATTACTAAATACTTAGATTTTATAATTAAGCATTTCGATGGGTAATTTGGTGAATGGATACTTACATTTAGGAAGTCCTGATGCGTTAAATCGTGTTGTAATGTTTCCTATGTTTTCACCCGAATCTGCACGTAAAACCACAGAGTACCATATTATTACCAATGTCGGAAAAAAGTAAATAATGGAACGGCATTTTCTCAATGTCGCCCGTATTCATCCTTTCTGAAAACTGATTCATATTTGAAGAGGGCATACTCGCATGGACAAGCTCACACTAACCCGTCAATTTGGGATTTAATTCAGGATTCAGAATAATAATTATATGTATAATATTTAAATTTCTGATCGATTAATAATTCTGCGAAATTATCACTTACTTGGAGCAATATTTGATCTCTTAAATTGTCCAGTCATGTTTCCGACAGGATCATTTGGCACTGTTGACCCCCATAATATATTATTAGTAAATTTTTGGGATGGGAAAAAATGTGGAATATCTAAGAATAAAACCAGAAGCAAGTATATATGGAGTTGCATTGTTCAATTTGAGTGGTGTTTTCGTAATTCTATAGAGGTAATAGTACTTACTCTGTCTCCCAAATTGGCGAGGCTCGGGGCCTCCGGATCCGATACGTGCACGTGTATTGCCGGAAGCAACCCTTAGTGGATGACGATCTTTGAGGAAACCACAGAACCACATTGCAGAATATTTTGGGTGCCTTTGGAGGTTTTTCTTGCGGTCCAAATAAACCAATCCGAAACGCTTGGTATAGCCATGACACCACTCAAAGTTGTCGATCAAAGACCAAGCGAAGTAGCCTTTGACATTCACTCCATCCTCTCTGTTCATTTAAGAAATTCAACTTCTTTTCTTCATTCAGTTTTTTAAGAAAGCAACTACACTTCTCGGAAGGCCGAAAGCCAACCGTAGTTTTCATAGAGATAAACATTAGTAATTAACCTGATTGCCTCTGCTACTGCAGAAATGTACCCTTTATAGAACTCAACTCTTTCGAAGTCTATCCACATTGGAACAATAGCTGTTGGATCATCTTCCTCATCCATTCCTTAAATATGCACAAGGACACCAACTTTAGTACTTGACCATGAATGATATATAATGCCAACACTACTTCAATATATATATATATTAATCTTCATCAAATTCGTACGTATATAAGTTATTTACGGGCATAAAAGACACATATGTAGATCCATACATACCATTCTCAGTAATATAAATCGGAGGATTGTCATATCTCTCAGAAATGTAATTGAGAACGCTACGCATGCCCCATGGTACCATATACAACCAGTCTGATGCAGCCTGCAAGTGAAATGAAGATATTATTATATATAGCCCCCTTGAACCTCTTGCCATCAATCAATCATGTTTTCCTAGAACATCAAAATGAGAGTGGAAACATGCATTCACACATACCTTCTTACCGATAGGCTCGCCATGTGAGTTTTCAGCTGCCAATTAAAACATGATAAGCTAGCTTAGCTAGGGGAAATGGGAAAAATAAAAACAAAATAAGGGGGAAGTTTTAAACACACCCTTTATAATTGTTAAAGGTGCCTACTTCCTTCATAAACTCTCCTCATAAACTCTCCTCACTATTAGTGCTTTCGACTAGGGGTGTACTCAGAGTCGAGCCGAGCCGAGTAGTAAGATGTTCAAGCTCAGTTAGTGCATATGATTGTCGAGCTCGAGTTTGTTCGAGTAATTATCCACTTGTTCAAGCTGGGTTCGTGAAAGTTTGAAACAGCTCGAGCTCGCATTCTTTTAAGCTCGTTTATCAAAATACTTCAAATGAAAACTTTCTAAATTATCAAAATACTTCGATGATCATTTGTCACATACAATAATAATGATTAATGATTTATATTCCGATAATTTTTTAATGGTTGATATTTCATGTACAAGTTTCAATACTAATACGGAACTATGTACTACAATATTATAAGAGTATGTTAAACGAGTTGTTCACGAGTAGCTCGTGATACACTAAAGAAAATGATCAAGTTCGGCTAGTTTACATAAACGATCATGATTTTGGGCTCGTGTTAAGTTCGTGCTTGTTAATGTTCGAGCCGAGCACGAGCAATAGTCAAGCCGAGCTCGAGCAGCTCGTTAAGAGCTTGGCTCGTGTACACCCCTACTTTCGACAATATAAGGGGCGTCTTTTACATTTATCGAGGCACTTTTAGAACTTCCAAATATAAGACGTAATCATGGGTAACTGGACACCCCTCCCAACTCCTATTCCCGTCATGTTAATTAACATGTATAAATTGACAAAATTGACCTTGTCCTATTCGAGGAGATGCACAAAGGTGTATATGGTGGTATAGGTTTTTCTGATCTGGGTTTTTTCTCAATCAAAATTTATTAAAATATATTTATACATAATTACACAAATTAACAACTAAGTATTTGATCTGCATGTAAAAAAAAATTGTGTTTTTGTTATATTAGTTATTGCTAATGTATCTAAACATACTATACAATATGCTACAAAGTATATCTAGATTAGGGTAAGGCAAGTTTTAACAACTGATTTTATTTGGCTCCCAAATTTATTTGGCTTTAGATTTTCCATACTATTTCTGCTTTGGCTTAAGAACTAGACGAGTTAACCCAAATTGCCGACCCTAACAGAAAATATAGCTTTAAATTAATGAGAGATTGAAAGTGTCTTGAATATGGGTCGATACCTAATCGGCTAATCCGGTTTGCGAGAATTAAAAAGAGAGAGTCGGTGTCGGTGGGATTAGGATTCAGTGGGCAATATAAACTAAAGCCCTAGGCATATCTTATCTACTCTCGCGGATCTCTTGTGTAACTTGTTAATCTTATCATAGTGGTAATCATCGCGGCGTTGTCGCAGTGGAGTAGGTCTCACCAACCAAACCACGTAAATCTCTTGTATTCTATGTGATTGTTTATTTAATTTCGATTACTTTTCTTGGTTTACTTGATTTCTTCACAACAATTAAAAATTAGATTTTGACTAAGAAGGTTGTAATTATCTTACTGAGTCTTTCAACTTGTTGTTCTCTGTAGAAGAACTGAACATCGGTGCAGTTCTCCGAATGTGCAATATATCTTGATGTATAATGATTAATACCCACAAAGTCCACCGAATTCTTTAGTAGCTCTTTATCTTTTGGTGAAAATTTTGGAAGTCGATCACCAAGTCTCTGGCGCATGATTTGGGGATAGTCACCGTTGAATACCGGATCCAAAAACCTTTGCCATGACAAGAAAGTGCCTCAAATTTAATAAGAACAAACAAAAAAAAATGTATAGTTGAGTTCTATAACTGAAGGGTAAAATAGAGCAAGGTCATGACACAATATATACCATCCAAGTTGATAAATGAGACGTCTTTCTGCCGCATCTTTATCCTTTTTCTTGTGCGAAAAAGGTTCTGCCCACTCACAGTTAGGTGCTATGCCAATTTCACCACCTTGACGGGCCTATTTCATAAAATGTCATGCTAAGTGATTTTCATATCCTTAGTATAAAGAATGGTTTTTATTTTCGTTTTTTTTTTCCTACGATATATCGAACTCGTGAAGGTCAAAGGGAATGAAGGTGAACTGCAATACAAGGGTAGGTAGCTGCAATTGATGGAGAAATACCTTAAACTTTTTCTTATATATGGATGCAGCTTGTGCATGAGCCAAAATCAAGTGGTGTGCAGCTATGTATGGATGATTAAGTGAATTGTCATTTTTCCCAGGAGCATGTCTTCCAGTACCATATCCATCTACACAAGTTGGAAGGGGCTCGTTAAACGTAATCCAATGTTTCACTCTGTCTCCGAACCTCGCGAAACAAGTCTCAGCATATTTTCCAAACATGTCTCTGCATCGATTTACATTCCAAAACCAAAGTTATAATCATCTTTTCAAAATTAAACCAAATTATAATACTCAAAGGTGTTTATCATGAACTTACACAATTTTGGGAGACAACCATCCTCCTATTGTTTTCTGAAGATGATTAGGGAGATCCCAATGGTATAATGTCACATACGGCTTAATATCTGCAGGTAGAAAACACATTTCTCCAATTATTTTCATAATAATATTATGGGTAGATGGGATGGATTAAGGAATGAGAAGCAAATTGAAACACACTTTTTCGAAGAAGAGCATTAATTAGATTGTTGTAGTAAGTAATTCCAGCCTCGTTCGGTTTAGTTCCACAACCATCTGCAAACATTCAAATTATCTAGAATTTGGTTAACTATTTCATTATGATTACTTAATAAGACGTTTTCATAGACATGAGGAGAAGACAAATACTTGGAAAAATACGAGGCCACGATATGGAAAAGCGATAAGCACCAAACCCATATTGTGACATAAATTCAACATCCTCCTGCGTGTATGACAAATACAACTTTAATTTTATATTGTAAACTACACAATAGGTTCTATGGAATAATGCTCTAACATCATACCTTGTACAGATGATATTGATCAGCTGAAACATCTGCAGTACTCTTATCTACAATATTACCTAATACAACGTACGTACACAATATATATAATAAGACAATGTAAGCTTCAAATATATATATATATATATATATATATATATATATATATATATATATATATATATATATATATATATGATGTTCTAAGAAAACATATGATATGAAGAAGGTATACCTGGTATGCGTGCGAAAGCATCCCAAATACTCTCACCCCTTCCACCTTCTTTAGTAGCACCTTCAACCTATAAGAAATGCAAAAAAAATCAAATTCATTCTTAATTTAAACATGCATGCATGAGGATTACCAATTTATCAAACTTATATTTGCGATACCTGATAAGCAGAAGTAGCAACACCAAAGACGAATGTCCGGGGGAAATCTCGTCGAGAGACGGTATGGGACATTTTATGTTTGAGTTCAATGGGTAGGTAATCGAGAAGTGTGGGTGGTTTCACTTGCTTGACATATAGGTGCTTTTATAGTAGTTAAGAATGGAAGTACTAAAAATATCTTTCGTGATAACGAAAAATATTTTATGCTTAATTAGGACAAGTATGGTCCTCCCCACCAACAGAGAATACCTGATCTATCTCGAATAATTTTTGGGCTCATATGGCCGTCCAGGGCACTTAATAACTCAAAAGATCGATGAAAACAAGGGAATAACAAGCAAAAAAAAAAGAGGTAAAAGAAAAAGGAAGAGATAGGGTGGAATATTATTGGTAGAGAACTCTATATCCATATTTCCTTTATCTCACTCTCTCTATAAACACTAAGACAAAAAAAAAGAATGATAGAATGTCCACTCTCTAGGTCATGGATTCTGAGGATTTCAAAAATAAAAGACAGACAAAGAAAGAAAGAAGATAGAGTGGAATATTGGTAGATAGGAAAGCATTTATGGTAATATAAAGACTTCGATTTACAATCGAATAAAAATTGGTCATAGCTTGAGTCACTCTTTAACATCTGTAATATTCCCACACCACTAGGAGAGAATCGTTTAGGCTATAGGTGTTCGCTCAAGCTTAGTTAGTAAGCATCGAGGTTTTTTTGGGTGTTGTCGTGGAACCTTCGTCAAAAGCAAAATTCCGTATCATAGGTTTGGGTACGAATATCAAAAGAGGAGACAATATCGATAACTGTTAAGACTTGGAGTGTCACAAATGGTATCAAAGCTTACGACGGCTCGTAGCCGAGAACTGCTCGTAGCCAAGGGTCAAAGATTGTAATAATCCCACATTGCTCGGGAAAGAGTTCAAAGCTTAGACTATAGGTGTTCTCTCAAGCTTAATATAAGTGTGGAGACCTTTTGGGTGGGTTCGTGGAGGCTTCGGCAAAAACAAAACTTTATTTCTGTAGACACTTTATTTTTGTAGACTTAGGTCCGAATGTTTTTTTTTTTTTTGAATAAGTTGATTAAATTAATAAGAGAACCGATAAGAATACAAGAGCGCACTCGGCTATGGGGCCGAGGGAAAGATAAAAACAAAGAGAAAACACAAAAAGGTCCGAATGTTTAAAGCGAAGAAATAACTACTAAAGTTTGAAAGCGTCACAACATCAATTTGTTGGGTGGTCTTGGGCTTCTCTCACCCAAAAACTAGCTCAAGAGGTAAGGCGCACACTTATTCACGCACCCCCTGCCTCTTCCACAACCAATGTGGGATTATCTTAACACAATCACTACTTTTCCTTTGTTGTACACAAAAATCTGTCATTTATGATTTCGACTTCGTTTTCACTATCTATCTACTTGTAATTGATTGTAAATTTTCGAAAGTCTGAATGCTTCCAGAAGAAGCCACTGATTGTTTATGTCTGTAGTCCAAACTCTTGCTCGTGCTCTTTAATGAATGTAATATTTATGTCAAGTTGATTCAAGTTAAACAAAAAACATAGTTAGTGGCAATGTAGATGTATGACGCAATAGCCACAAAAAAAGAAATGTCTTCGTTTCTTAGTATATTATTAGATATATACCAAATACGTTTTTTAGTTAGTTTGTACTAGCCTCTTATATTTTTTTTCTTTTTTTTGATGAAAATAGGCTTAGCCTAACTTTATCACTCAGAAATTGTCAAAGAAATGTTGGGTTTATCCGTCTCCAACTGACTTACAATGCATTCAGGAACTACGACCAATTCCATTGGCGTATCATAGTTGTTCCCAAAATTTTCATGTGCTAATAAATGTGCGACCTTATTTGCATTACGAGGACAAAAAGAAAAGCGATAACTTTTTAAAAATTGCAGTGTATCTCTTATATCGACTATTGTTGGTTTAATCCTCCATGGTAAATCATCTTCCAAGCCTGAACACGCCAATACAACATTCATTGCGTCACCTTCAACGATGCTTGTGTATTGATGTAGATCCTTAGCTAGCTTTACAGCTAAAGCAGCTGCCTTTGCTTCAGCATCTAAGGCCGACGAGGCATCTGCCGATTGCACCCAAGCCATTACAAAATCCCCCTTAAAATTTCTACAAATCGCGGCTAGTCTGGCTTGTCCATTGATATATCCAGCATCAAAATTAATTTTCAATTCCTCCCTACCAGGGGGCAGCCAATTTGGGTTGTGCCCTGCTTCTTGGGTATCTTCTCCATTCACTTCTTTGTTATCTTGGAACTCTTCATTTAATCTAACAGCAGCCAATATGATTTGTCGACTACAGTGTGATTGTTCACCGAAGTTAAATTTGTTTCTTGCCTTCCATAAATACCAAGCGACACATATCCTTAGCTCAATTACCTTCTCTTCTTCACTACCCGATAACCAACCACATAATATATCAATAAAAGTCCTACCCCCTTCCAATCTCAGATCTAAAGGTGGACAAATCCATGTTTCTCGTGCAATACGGCATGTTCTGAATATATGATCGATATCTTCGTCCTCTTCTTTACAATAAGCACAGAGTTTAGATATTTCATTGTTAAATCTGAGGGCTCTTTTCTTCGTAGGGAGCGCATCATCAAGTACTCTCCAAACGAAGGTTCTGACTCTTGGTGCTAGATTAAATTGTGACTAAACTTTCTTCCAAGTCAATCCATATGGGAGTTCAAGAGTATTCGAAGTCGATGGTTTATCTTTTATAACCGTTGTATATAAGGATTTACTTGTAAACAAACCTTTATCTGTATATATCCAAATGAGTTTGTCTTCGGCATCTCTTATTGGTAAGTTGATTTTTAAGATTGCATTTGCAGCTATAATGTCAAAAGTGGTTTCGATAAGCCTTCTCTTCCACTGTCCTTGGTCATCGATCAATTCTTTCACATAAAACAACCGATTACTTTCATCATCTTCCCTTTTTCTACACGGTTTAAACTCTCTCAACGATGGGATCCAAGGATCTTCCCATATTCTTGTTGTTGTTCCATTGCCAATTAGGTAACAGATCCCCTTTTGAACTTCTTCTCTTAATTCTAACATATTCTTCCATGTAGTTGTTGAAGGTGTAGCCTGTTTTTGTTTGAAATTCCAGAAATCATTGTGTTTTAGGTATTTGGCTCGTAATAACCTAACCCAAAGAGCTTGAGGTTCAGTAAGAAATCTCCATACCAACTTACCTATTAAAGATCGATTCACCGCTTCCAATTTTCTTATCCCCAACCCACCGTCTTTTTGAGTAGCTTGTAATTGTTCCCAATTGATGTAATGCATCTTCGACTTTTCTAAATTATGTCCCCACCAAAAGTTTCTTTGACATTTTTCAAGTTTATGAGTAACTCCCTTTGGTACCAAATTCGTCGATAAAAAATAAATTGGAATGGATGCTAGCTCATTCTTCAATAGTATTGTCCGTCCCGCATGTGATAGAGAACTTCTTTTCCATCCCGATAATTTCTTCTCCACTTTTTGCACCAAGAAATCATAAGACGAAACTTTGTATTTCGGCTTTAGAAGAAAGTTGCCCAAATATACATCATCATTCTCCATCTCCTTAACCCTTAGAATATTCTTAACCATCTCTCTTTTCTCCTCATCACAATTAGCACTCAAGTGTACTGCCGATTTTGTGTAGTTTATTTTCTGTCCTGAGCAATCTGCATAGACATTTAATAAGCTTTTTAACGAATTTAGATTTTCGTTTGAAGCTTTACCAAAGAAGAAAAGGTCATCTGCAAACATGAGGTGACTAACACTCGGAGCATATCTATTGATTCTCAACCCATTATATAGCCCAACTTCTTCCGCCTGAACCACCAGTCTAGTAAGAGTTTCTGAACATAAAATAAATAGGTACGGGCTAAGAGGGCAACCCTGTCGTAACCCTCTTTCGCTAAAGAATTTCCCCTTCGGCCTGCCATTAAGTATAATAGAAAAAGATGCCGTAGTAACACAGTTCATAATCAATGAATGTGTATTCGCAGTAATACCATATCTCTTCAACACTTCTCCCAAAAAAAGCCAATCTACTCTGTCATAGGCTTTCGCCATATCTACTTTCAAAGCAAAATTCCCATCCTTTACCGTGGTATTCGAGAGAGAATGAAAAATTTCCTGAGCTATTATAATGTTATCCGAGATCTGTCGACCAGGAATAAAGGCATTTTGTACATCTGAAACAAGCTTACCGAGTAGAGGTCTAAGTCTGTTTGTCAGAATCTTGGTGATAACTCTATATAAGACATTGCATAACGCAATTGGTCTATAATCGACTGGTCTTTCCGGATTCTGCTTCTTGGGGATAAGAGCAATATTAGTATAATTTAAATTACCCGGGAGTTGGCATGATTCAAATATCATCTTAATTTGCGACGTGACTTCATCACCAATAAGGTTCCAACACTTTTTGTAGAAAATAGCAGAAAACCCATCCAGACCAGGAGCCTTGTATGATTTCATCTCCTTGATAGTTCGCCAAATTTCCTCCTTCGATGGGGGGATGCTTATTGCCATATTTTCACTCGCCATTAATGGACGATTTGTGAGAACAAGTGTTTCTGGAAACGCTGAGATTGGTTCCGCCCTAGAAGCCCTGTAAAAATGATCAAGAAAAATGTTAGAAATTTCAGTTGGGTTATCCGACCATGAATGGTCTTCCAACTTGACCATTAGAATATTATTTTTCCTTCTCCGATTCAAAACTGAAAGATGAAAGAATCTCGTATTTCTATCAATGTCCTGCACCCAATGTTTCTTCGCCCTCTGCAACCAAAATAATTCCTCCATTTTCCTCAATTCCTTTAACTTTTGAGTAACCTGATTTTCCTCTTCTATCGCTGATTGAGATGGAGGCCGAGATTGAGCTATGAGTAGCTCTTTTCAGCCTCTTTTATCTTATTAAAAATCTGTCCCACTCATTCCCTACTCCAAACTTTTAATTTTCTAGCCAATTGTGGTAATTTTTGAATAAATCCTCCTCTTGTTGTACCCCTACTTTCCATCATCATATCGTCAAACTCCTCATGAACTGTCCAATGTGCTTCAAATCTGAACGGAATATGTCCTCTGACTTTTGGTTTTACCGTATTTAATATAATTGGTGCATGGTCACTATTAAACCTAGGTAGGTGTTTCACAAGTGAGTCCGGGAACTTGAGTCTCCATGCTGGATTCGCAAGTACCCTATCTAGTCTTTCTCTAATATGGGTATTTAATTCTCTTCCATTCACCCATGTATATGGAGGACCAGAATATCCAATATCAATAAGTTCACAGTCAGAAATCATATTTCTGAACTTTTCTGCCGCACCTTTATTCAGCCCTGAACCTCCCCATTTTTCCACATCGGTCATAACAGCATTAAAATCACCCATAGCACACCAAGGTTCCTGTATTCGGTTATGGAACTCTCTCATAAAATCCCATAAAACCTCTCTATCATTACTATTTGGTGGACCATAAACTAATAGGAGACTCCAATATTGTGTGGTA
>BEHA01001024.1:207427-222321 GCA_002897215.1 Eschscholzia californica subsp. californica | reverse complement strand
CCGATCCAATGAATGACATGAACCCGACCGCCCCGACCCCACCTGGACCGATTCTCACCCCTACATGTGCCTTTACGATATTTACTTGACCGCCCCGACCCCACCTGGACCGATTCTCACCCCTACATGTGCCTTTACGATATTTACTATATTTCAATATATGTGTGTATTGAATCCATAAGTCCAAGGTCTTAAAATTGGCTTTCACCAAAAAAAAACGTCTTCAAATTGGAATTTATTAATGCATAGAAGAAATAAAACAGTGGGTTGCTATTGATTACTAATATATCAATTAGAATTGAATAAGAACCAGTATTGCTGACATAGTGAAAGAATAATTTTCTTTTTCTTTGTTCTAAGTTCTTTTAGTCGACTGATTACTTGTCATCATCTTTATTTTTTCAATGGAATTACCATTATCCAAAAACAAATATAGTGAGGGAATAATTTTGAGCCTACCATATCATATTATCATACTATGGAATTTAATCAAGGCCAGGCACACCAACATTAATATACCTTGAGACTTTTCAAACATAAAAAGCAAATCTTGGTATAAATTTCATTAATAATGAATAAATACTTCATTCCACGTCAAATATCCCTTCTGTTGGAATATTATATTACAAAATTGTTTAGATCTTATACCAACTTTTAGAGAGGGTTAAAGTAAGAGCATCTCCCATGGGATCCTCAAATTCTAAAACGCCAAATGCCCACAACCCACACATAGGATTTTAGTATTGTTGGGAAAAAAAGTTTCTGATCTGGACTATCTATTACACGCTCAGATGATGTGAAGGTAATTATATATATTTTAGAGGCACTCAAAACCAGACTTTAAATTGAGAGTGTCATCTTAAGTATCTTTAATATCAAGTCATGTAATTTTAAAACCTAAATCAATAAAAAAACTCTCATTTACAATTTTTTTTTCTATGAATAACGATGTATTTTAGAACTTCAAATATCTTGGACTCTTCTTAATTGTTGGATCTCACAGCTTTACCCTACTCACTTTATCTTAGTAGAGGATGTCTACTTCTATAACTAAATGTTTACACTAGGACAATAATGTTTTTTATTGTAAGGGAACAAATAAGTACACAAGAGTAAATGGAAATAAGTACCCAAGAGTAAATGGAAAATTTCAAAATGTGTAATTTAATTGGTTAAATGAAAAAATGCAATGTGTTACCCCAAAAAATAAGTACACAAGAATAAGAGGACTTCTCACTTTGAACACAAGATGAATAGATGATCCAATTGATTTTGTATATCCATAATGCCAATGTTAATGATTTTATTTTTGCTGCAACCACTAGAAGAATTATTATGTGATAATTATTCTTACTATTACTATACGTGATCAGTAAATAGTAGTTTAAGAGAGGAGAGGTATAAAGAGAGAAATAAGAGGAATAGCGAGGAATAAATGAATAGTATTACTGTTAAGTTTGTGGTCATCTAACTCAAAACTAATTGACAATGTGTGGAGAGTTATATTTTCAAATTTTGGGTTTCTAGTCCAAAAATCTACCCCTAAACACACATTTAGTCCACCCTAATATTAATATAAGAATTTAAGCCAAAATAATAATTATAATGGATATTTAGTCCAACTTAGTTAAAGTATGTTTATATGTCAAGATTAAAGTGTTTTTCTGTTTATTGATTCCTGTTTTGTTTCATAAATTACCTGTTATTTATTGTTAAAGTTTCATACTTTATTTCATTTTTTTCATACTTTATTTCATTTTTTTTTATATGTGTTATACATAACACATTATGTATACGGAAAAGGACTAAAAACCTATTTTTTGAGAAGATTGGACCTTAAACCCTTTTTGAACTTTATTTTGGACTTAAAACCCATGGACCCTTATATTTTTGGTTGCTAGATTGTTTTCTCTTCCATGTAGAACTATTCTCACAAGCCCTTAACGTTGGGGTTCTTCTAGCTTAACACATGTTTTTTTTTCTTTTCGAGTGACGAAGAACACTTGTGCCTTTCAACCCTATCACATGTGGGCTTAGCTTTGATAGCATGTTAAGTTTGTGATCATCTAACTCAAAACTAATTGGCAATAAGTGAAAGGAACTTAGATTATATTCTCGGTTGTTAGATCGTCCTTCTTCCAAGTGAGACCATTCTCACAATCACAATCGAAACAAGGAATATTTTTAGAAACAAGTTAAAATATGAAACCGATTTATGTCAGTTGTACCTAACACATGGACCAAAACAAAAGTAAACTTCAATTTAAATATTGGAGAGAAAGCAAGTATAAACAGTTAGGGCGAAAGGGTGCGGTCATGTTTTAATTGAGGCTAAGGGTCGAGACCAAAACTTTTAGGCTGATATTTGAAGAATGGCCAATGCTTGTTAAAATTATGTATTCTTTTTTTGTTGACTGAAATTGCATTAAACGTTAGAGTCTATTACAATATCCAAAGTAGAAAACAACGTTACAATAAACAAAGTAGAACAATAAAATATAGAACTGAGGAATTGCATAATATAACTTCGATTTGTAGAGCATTCTTCATTCTAAAGCTTACAAGCCTGACAACTCCTTAAGAGGATGATATGAAATTTGGTCTTGAGAGTCCTTCCGGTTGATTGAAAGATGAAACTTGTACCTAACTTCCCGTAACAATGAAGATGGATTAAACAGACACCCAAAGTTCTAGGACGAAACGAGGATGTCTTAAGATGGAACCAAAAGATGATTTCGAGTTATCCCACTAATATTCTCCACATAGAGACCATATCCGCTCGAGTTCCACAAAGTAGAATCAGGTCAGACACCTGGTAAATGGGATCACCGTCATAGTCCGAGTATAAATACCCAACTAATCCGACAAATGATCGCAAATGAATTGCGAAAAGGGTGGAAGTGAAAATGTGAAGGAACTTGGATAAAGAGTTAAATCTATTCGAAAATCAAACACAAAAGTAATCGACAGAGATTGAGCCGAGGAATGTGAAACAAAAGGTGGCCGACTAAGATGGACATAACTATCCGAATCGTAGTGTCCTCCGGGGTCGAAAGGTAAGTTAATACTTATATTAAATCTCTTGTAAGACAATCGATATGAACTCATCAGCCACAAGGTTAATCGATGGATCCAACTAAACATAATTTGATCCCCGACGTTAAAAGCTTTCTTGGTGTAGTAATGAAAGATGGTAGAAGGGGATCCAAGGTTTAAGTTGTGTTCAGTTAAGATTGAAGAGAAGTTTGAAGCTAGGGTTTTGTTATCGATTAACAGGGGAGGGATGAAAAAACCCATCATTTAATGAGTTCTAAGCTCGACCTCTAAAGATGCAAGGCTATTTACCAAGAGGTGTAGTAAAAAAGGCATGCAAGACTGATTTAATGACTATGTAAGAGTAGAGTGAGAAGTGCTAAAAGATTGTAAGAGAAAGACTTAAAATTTTGTAAAGAGATGAGTTTGGATAAACTTCCTGAGATGGATGAGGGTGATGTCTATGCTGTGAGTGAGCTTCACTACTCAGATCCAAGTGTTAGAGGCTAGTTATGGATGATTCATTACAAGCTCGTATGATTTTTATGTTGTTATTTGTGATTTACCCCCAATTTTGTTCTCGATTCGGCTTCCACAAACGCGATTAGCTCTGCTTTGTCTTTTAGATTTGGTTAGAGTTAAGGATTGTTTTAAGGTTTAGGTGTAGATTTAAGGTCTCTCCATCAACAAGTGAAGGAGATTAGAATCGGATTTGGTATGGGAGATGTTGACGAAGGTGAAAGAGAGGTTAGGGTTACTAGAAAAAAAAAGAGACAAAAATCGCTTTGATCACGTCAGCTTGGAGTTTCTCTCTCCTGTAAAAACCTTTTTTTCTCTATTAGTACACAAGTTGTTAGGGTGCGCTTTCTTTGGGACTTGGTCTTATTAGTTTGTGGTAATAAACAAAAACCTTGTTAAAATTATGTAGATGTACTGACTTGTTAAAATAAGAAAATCATGTATTTGAGTATATATAACATTATATATATAATGTATATATATATATATTATATACTCTATCATCCTGAAGCTACTTTTAAGTTTTCTTAAGACATCAATACCTTGAGTACTACTTCATTAAGTATTTTCTAGTTAAGTAATTATATTCTCCATTTCTTCTCCATTTCTCTAATAGTATAATGACTCCTAGATCTTGCACGCCTCGTAGTTTTTCTTTTTCCCTTTCTTTTTCTTTATTTATTTATTTATTTAATTAACGGCATGATTACCCGTATATATAACAATAGGGTATGGACCATATTGCCCGATGAACATGGCCGAGTACATAACCTCCAAAATTATATACTAAAACAAAGTTGATAGGCTGATGATAGATGATTATGATAATGAACATAGATATATCTTGACCCAATGATTAGAAATGTCCGTATCAAAATTATTGATTATATATAATAAGTTGATGGAAGCTTTATTTCCATTTAAACTTTTCGGCTCCCACTTAAAATTTATTTATAAAATAATGCAAGGATAATTTAGTTTATGTATATATTTGAGAGAAGTGTTAAATTCACGATTATATAATAATCGGAGATATAGACAGAAAGTAATGACACGATAATTTAACGTGGTTCGGTCGAATACTCAAGACCTACATCCACGGAGAAATAATTCTTTATTAATAATCACCACATACAATTGTATGTGGGTTGATCGGTTACATTGGTCAGACATAACTCGATGAGTTTGAATCCTAGAACCCTCTCCTATTTATAGATGACTTAGGGTTTAGGGTTTCCTAGTTTCTGATTACTAAACTAGGAAATAATACAAAATCTATCTAATATTACCATTAGATAGTTACAAGAGATATTCTGAATATATTATACTAATATTACATATCTTCTAATATCTTCACGTATCTTCAAATATATTCCGAATTCTTCTTGATCGTCAGATCTCGTCTTCTCGATCCGTCACGTACATACACGTGTTACACACGTATATTATTTCTGCAACTTATCTTGACCGCTGGATCTCCTATTTTCGATCCTCCTTATGTAACGTATCCTATTACCCCCCCGCAAGTTGGAGCACGTAAATTTTGAAGTGTCCGACTTGGAGAGAGAAAAAAGGAAATACTTCTTGATTCGTCGTATTTGTCTTCTTGCAACTCTTGGATTGTGGATGCGTTGGAAGATGATTGAACGATGATTAAGTCACAACCAAAAGGTTGGTAGTTGCGGTCAAAAAATTGAGCGAAAATCAATGACAACGAAACTACATGTGTTTTTTCTCATGTATGTAAAGTTGGTCATTGTATGAAGAAAATGTCAACAACTAAAAGGTTGTGATGATCAATATCTTGTCGTATAAAAACGTCAAGTATGAACTTTAGGAGTGACAACAAAATAATGTTGTTTTGTTTAAATCGACAAGAAATCATTGTCGTAATTGCCAAAAAATATTGGAGAAGAAACAACCAAAAAGATGGTCGACATTAAATTCATTGCCAAAAATATGCAAGATCGATAGAATTCCGAAAAAATGGAGATATTCTATTCATTGAAAGGATATTCTATTTGGTGGAGAAATATTCCAAAATGTTATTTGGTAGGAAAGACAAGTCATCATAGATTTAAGTATGAGTTGAAAAGTGTCACGGGAGAATCCGGAAATAAAGTTAAAAATAGATATATTCTATTTGTGGTGGGAAAATCCAAAATAAAATTGGAAGAAAATAAAATAATCATAAGAAAAATATGATTATGAAAATTTCGCGGTTTGAATTCCGGAATTAAAATCCTAAATAGGAATTATTTATCCATTGAAGAGAAAGTCCAAAATTTTGGTAGAGAAATAAAATCTTCATAAACAAAGTATGAGTTTGGAAATGTCAAGGATTTATCCGGAAAGAAAAGTCAAAATAGAATAAATTAATCTATTTTAGTGTCACAAATAGAAGAGACAGTGACAGAAAAAATTGTGTCACAACTATAAATAGTTGGGTATAACTGACAGGAAGAAAACACTATCACAAAACAAATATTTCCAACAGTAGAAAACTGTGGCAAAAAAGAAAGTTGTCCCAAATATTTAATTTGGGGAAAACTTGAAATTGCTAACAAAAGGTTAGGGTTTTCCAAATCTCGATTTAGGATTAAAATTGAACAATAGAAATCATCTGTAATGTGCATAAAACTCCTAATATATGATTGGAAGAGTCTATTCAATCAAACTTGGCCAAGAATCGACCCGAGTTTAATCGATTTGTAGAAAGAGAAAGCTCCAAAAATATATGAATTTTCGGGTTATAAAATGGTTGATTCTTCACCAAATCAAAAGGGAGATCTTTGGTGGTTGGTACATGATGTCCAACTCGATGAAAGAAGTCGATTGGTGACGAAAAAATGCTGAAAAATGTTGCCGGAAATTGAATCCTAAAGTGGCTGTCAGCGGAAGTCAAAAACCCTAGCTAGGGTTCGCGTGGGAGAGAAGAAGTTGCTGCTCGGGTCAAATTATATTGACCGAGTCAATGATGACGTAATGATGACATCATCACGTGTAAAAAAACATGGGTCAACTGTGGTTGACTAAGTCAGCGTGTTCTCATGAGTTAGAGTTGTTTGGCCGCGGGTTAGAAAGAAACCGGGATGAGGAAACCGAAATAGGGTTCGGCTACTGGAACGGGAATAGACCCAGATCTGGTCTGTTTTGGTTCCAGTATATCTTTTTCAACTTCATACCTATTTTAGGTAAAAAAAAAAAATCGAAAAAAAACTAAGAAAAATTCGAAAAAAATCGAGAATAAAAGTGAAACATACCTTTGTTGAAGAAGAAACCGTTGATGCTACTTTGATGAACTTTAGCAAACTCCAATAAATCAAATAAGTATCTTCTTTCCTATTCTCCTACAAAAAATATATATATATTTTTTTTTTATTCACTTGATTTTCCCGTCATGACGGTGAAGCAAATCACAAGAATAATCTTGGAAAAATTAAACAAATCGACAAAGCGATCGAAATATAATATAATCACAACTGAAAAAAAGTTGGAAATTTGCGGAAGCATAAAACACGAACAAATAACCTGCTCATGATACCATGTTAAATTCACGATTATATAATAATCGGAGATATAGACAGAAAGTAATGACACGATAATTTAACGTGGTTCGGTCGAATACTCAAGACCTACATCCACGGAGAAATAATTCTTTATTAATAATCACCACATACAATTGTATGTGGGTTGATCGGTTACATTGGTCAGACATAACTCGATGAGTTTGAATCCTAGAACCCTCTCCTATTTATAGATGACTTAGGGTTTAGGGTTTCCTAGTTTCTGATTACTAAACTAGGAAATAATACAAAATCTATCTAATATTACCATTAGATAGTTACAAGAGATATTCTGAATATATTATACTAATATTACATATCTTCTAATATCTTCACGTATCTTCAAATATATTCCGAATTCTTCTTGATCGTCAGATCTCGTCTTCTCGATCCGTCACGTACATACACGTGTTACACACGTATATTATTTCTGCAACTTATCTTGACCGCTGGATCTCCTATTTTCGATCCTCCTTATGTAACGTATCCTATTAAGAAGGCCATTTGCTAGGTGAATCAAGATAAAAAAATATATAGTTGACCTTTTTCTTTAGTTTTCCTGATCAGGGTTTGCTGAGAAAATTCAAAAGAACAAAATAAGAAACAAGTATCATTTGATAAAGTCCTAGAAGACTTTCGGGAGATAGATGACAAAATTATTGGGCAAAAAAAAAAAATTAACAGGAGGTCCGAAATCGACTTTTTTTTTTTGTCTGTGTGTGAGTGAAATCCCCTGACTTTCCAGAATGCAGTATGGTAAAGTATATTATGTGTAAGAAAACTCTCTTAGCTCTATTTTATTTCAATAATCTCTTTCAAGTACATTGATTTGCTTTTATACTAGATTGAAGAGAAAAACAGAAAATGAAGAAATAACAGAAAAGTTAGTTGTGAATTAGTTATGCAACTAACTCTTTCTTGTTGCAGGAAGAAGCTCTTGAGGCTGCCTTTATACTATAGACTATCTTCAAGAATGTTGTGGCTGCTTTTAGAAGACGACTGGAGTCAACTTGTGTTGACTGTTATGGCTACTCTTAGACAAAGACTTGGTCATATCTGGTAATTATGACCTAAGTATAAAAGGAATCGAAATTCCTAATTCCCTTCTTTCAGCTTCTTCGAAATCCCTAATTCCTCTTTTCTTCTCCATCAAAACCCTAGTTTTACAGCCCCCCTCAAACCGATGATGAAGATTTGTGAATCATCAGTTTGTTACGAAAGAAATCAAAGAGATCAAGTGAAACCCCTTTAGTAAAGATATCTGCAAGTTGTTCCTTGGTTGGAAGATGATGAACAACAATTGTACCATTCGAAACCAAATCCCTAACATAGTGAAAATCAACCTCGATATGTTTCGTTCTTGCATGGAAGATGGGATTAGAAGCAAGAAACTTCGCACTGATGTTATCACAGTATAATAGGAATGGTTTCTTCAAGGAGAAACCGAGTTCATCCATGAGGTAAGAAACCCAAACCATCTCTGTTGCAACATTTGATAGTGACTTATACTCTGCTTCTGTAGAGGATTTAGCAACCGTAGCCTGTTTCTTCGAGCTCCAAGAGATGAGACTAGATCCAAGAAATACACAGTAACCCCCTGTTGACTTTCTCGAGTCAGGGCAGCCAGCCCAGTCTGAGTCTGAATAGGCTATAAGAGATGATAAATCTCCCTTTTCCAACTTAATACCAGAACCCATTGTGCCTTTAATATACCTAAATATTTTTTTAACAAGTACTAAATGAGATGATGTTGGTTTGTGCATGAATTGTGCTGAGTAATTTACTCCAAAGGATATGTTTGGACGAGTTAAAGTAAGGTACCGTAAGGCACCTACCATACTTCTATACTCAGTTGGATTGGATATCTCATCACCCTCTGTAAGTGAAATCCTTTGTCCAGTTGATACAGGAAGTTTGGATGGCTTGGAATCCAATAAATTTGCTCTTTGTAATAGTTGTAATGCATACTTGTTCTGTGTTAGGAGCATATGTTTCTGTATAGGGTCATGAGATACCTCAATTCCTAAAAAATAGGACAAGGAACCCAAATCTTTCATTTTGAAAGCCACACTTAAATCTTTGATTAAGGAATCAATATGAGAAGTTGAGCCGCCTGTAAGGATGATATCATCCACATATAATAAGAGAACCAATGTCCCTGATGAGGAATGATAGACAAGCATTGAGTGATCTGTTCTACTTTTATGAAAACCATATTGATAGAGAAATGAGACAAACTTATTGAACCAGGCCCTAGGAGCTTGTTTTAACCCATATAGAGTCTGGTGAAGATGGCAAACATGTGTCTCTTTGCCTGATTGAACAAACCCTGGAGGCTGAATCATATCGACATTTTCATCAAGAATGCCATGTAAGAAGGCATTTGACACATCAAGTTGCTTGATATGCCATGATTTCGTCACTGCAATTGTGAGTACTATTCTGATGGTATTAGCTTTAACCACTGGGCTGAATGTCTCATCATAATCAATCCCCTCTTATTGGTGAAAACCCTTAGCCACAAGTCTGGCTTTATACCTTTCAATGGTCCCATCACTCTTCTGTTTGAGTTTGAAAACCCATTTGCAGCCAAGTACATTCATATTTTTATCATATGGGACCAAAGGCCATGTCTCATACTCTAATAAAGCTTGATATTTATCATTCATAGCCTTTGTCCATTCACTATGTTTAGCAGCTTCCTTGTAAGATTTTGGTTCAGTAGGTAACTCTAGAATTGACAAATAGGCAACATCTAAAGTGTGAGGTGATGAATAATGAGCCACAAAGTCTGATGGCAGTTGCTTACTTTTGATAATTCCATTTCTGCCCCTAGTTATAATCTAACTAGGCTGCTGAATAGACACTGGAACAGGAGATGTTGCTAGTGTACTATTATCATTATTAGAAATGCCCAAGTCTCTTGAATCAGACCCTCTAGAAGCTGGATTAGCTGGTGTACTATTATTAGGTGTCCATAATTTAGTAGAGATGGACTATCTATTTGGTAGAGATGGCAGAGGTAAGCTAATATGTGAGTGCTTATTCTGATCACCACTAGACATTTGTTGCTGGATGTTGGAATAAGGAAAGTTTCCTTCATCAAAAGTGACATGTCTAGAAATATAAATCCTCTTGGATATAGGTTCATAACATTTATAACCCTTGTGTTCATTAGTATATCCCAAAAACACACATTGAAGGCTCTTGGGGCTTAACTTGTCTTTTCTAAGTACTCCCAAATGTGGATAACAAGCACAACAAAAGATTTTGAATTGGGAGTAATCAGGGATAACATAAAATAGTACTTCATGAAGGAGTTGAAGGAGATGTCCTTCGACCAAGATGGCAATGCGAGCAATATGTCGGATAGGATAATTGATGTGGAAGATCATCAAGTCCGATTGATTTAGGGATCGTAGAGTTGTAGCTAGAGACCAACTACGATCGTCGAATTACGAAGTAATTCGCGGCTAACTTCGATCGGATCCTACAACGGGTTACACATAAGAGTGTCAAATTGATCTAGGATATGACTAGTGGGAGTGAGATATAATCATGGGAGTGTCCCATAAACATATCTCATAGGCCTAAAAAGGAATTAGGCAAAGATAGTACAAAAAGGCAAAAATAGGGTTTTTGGGCCTAGGCCGATTCGGGCACTTTTAGGGCTCGGATTGGGCTGATTTTTGGAGGGACGTTTCCTTATGTTATGAACATTAAATCTGCCAATTTTGGCTGGGTTTGGACGTCATCTCCTTAGGGAATTGAGAAAATACCAATAGTTGCTATTTTCGACTATTTCCCTAAATCTTATTCTAAAGGGTGTTTTAGGAAACCTAAAAGGAGGTGGATTCTTATTAGGGTTCTATATAAACACTCTTAGGGCAGAGAATAAGGTGTGGAATTTCTCTCTAAGCTTTCTTACTCTACCACATCAAGTAGAGAGGAGAAAGTGAGCTAATTCCCATTACTATCAATCTAGTCAAAGAAGAAGGTGTTCTTCTATCCAACCACCATTGGTCTGCTAGCTATACAACAAGGTGGGAGATCAAATTGATTGCTCGTGTCCCAAGTAGAGGAGCTACACTTGAAGCTCTTGGTCTTCTTCAATCAATTCAACTAGTTCGAGGGAAAAGCGATTAAGGTAATCTACTATCTCCATTAGATTAATTACTAGTTTTGCATGTGATCCTGGGAATACTAGTGTAGACATTAGATGTCATATTTCCGCTATAAACACTAGTAGAAGGGTGTAAATCCCTACACTTCATATGGTGATAACCCTTGAAGTGTTTTAGTGGGTAATCTGTTAATGATATATACTGCAGTATTGAAAGCATCAAACCATAAGAATTTAGGTAAGGAACTGTGAAAAGATAGAGTATTACCTAGTTCTGTGATATGTCTATGCTTTCTCTCTGCCTTCCCATTCTGTTGTAGTGTGTAGGGACATGAACATCTGAAAATAATACCATTTTTGTCCAAAAAACTTCTGAATTCACCCTTCATGAGTTCTGGAGCACCATCAGATTAAAAATAGACAATTTTTTCCTTAAGAAGATTTTCAATTGTTGCCTTGAAGTGTGTGAAACACTTAATACTGTCTGACCTTACCTTCATAGCATAAATCCAACTAAATTTATTGAAGTCATCAAGGAATAAAATATAGTATCTAGCTCCATTAGGTGTGGTGATGGGGGCTGGTCCCCAAACATCACAATGAACTAAGTAAAGGGGAGTATTAGTAGTTGTAGAAGAATCCTCAAAGGGAAGACATTTGCTTTTGCCTAATTCACAAGAAGAACAAAAAGATTTCTCTTTTGCAGTAGAAAAATGAATTTTGTCTTCTTTATGTAATTGTTGAAGTACACCATGATGAGAGTGACCTAATCTTGCATGCCATATGTCATAGTTTGTAGAAGTGTGAGCTAAATTAGCTGAGTGAGACCTATTTTGTAATAAGTTGTTATGAACCTCTATAGGATATAGGTTCTGTTTCATAGGTCCTTCTGCCAAGAGTTTCTTTGACCAAATGTCCCTAATAGTATAACCCCAAGGCAGAAATTCAACTGAGTATGAATTGTCTTTAGTGAATTTTGAGATAGACAACAAATTTCTCTTAAGATTTGGAACACATAACACCTTATTTAGTTCAAAAGTATGGGTAGATGTAGACAATTGAGAAGAACCAGTGCTAGTAATTGGTAAGAACTTACCATTACCCACCATGACAGCCTCTGTGCCTTGATAAGATTGACTAAATATAAGATTGGAAGCAGTGTGTGTCATATGACTATTGGCTCCTGAATCAGCCAGCCAGGCCTTGTTTTTAACTGAGTCAGCTGCTGTGACTACATGACATTCATCATAGTCTGACATGATTGAGACACAATCTGAGAAAATATCATTATCCTGATCATGTACAATTGCTGCGTGACATTCTTGAAAAACATCATCATCATCATTAGACTGTTCACATTCATATAAAATAGCATTGTTGCATTCAAGTAAATACTCATCCTCATATAGGTAAGATTGTGGTTCTGTTATAGTTTCATGAGTGTTTTCTATACTAGAATCATTAGACTCATGCTGATTTTGAGATTCTGAATGATAGCCCTATGAGGTTTATTTGGTGTATACCTAAAATAACAAACCCCAGCAGAATGTCCCCATCTTTTACATATACCACAAGGAACAGTGGTGAAATCAAAGTCATCAGCCCTAATACCCACTTTGTTTTGAGAATTTGATGGTGGTTTGGCTTGAACTTGTGAAATTGCAGCATCTTTCTTTAGTGGACCTTGATTTATATAATAAGTAGGTGATGGTTTATACCCTGGCTTTGCATATTGCTTTTGATTATACCTTTTTACATAATAAGCCTCTTGATCAATATGTCTTGATAACAACCATTGTTCATGTTGAACCAGTCTTGACTTGAGTTGAGCAAAGGTTAGGTGTTCATTATTTGCTCTAATGACAATGGTAAACGGGTCATAATCTACACTTAAACCCTGAATTGCAAATCTGATTAACTCAGGTTCACTTACTCTATCATGAACAGACATTAAAGAATCTGAAATTTGTTTCAGTTCTCTGAGATATTCAGTAATGGAAGAATTCCCCTTCTTTATGGTTTGTAGTTTTCTTCTTAATTGGTCTTTTTGAGACTCAAGACCTTCATTATTAGTAAGATAGAGATAATCCCAAATCTCTTTAGCTCAGTTTAGACCATATGTATCATAGTAAACAGATTTAGAGAAAGTACTTTTCAAATATGACCTTACAAAACTTTCTTTACTCCTCCACTGTTGGAAGTCTGGATTGACTTGCTCAATCCCATGTATGATCCTAAGTTGAGGTGGTTGTTCAATGGTGCCTGTGACAAACCCTAATAACTCATAGGTACTGAGAAGGGTTTCTACTCGGTCTTTTGATGAGACATGAAAATGTCCCATCTGAATCTCTTAACTGGATCTAGTTAGTCCAATTCGAGCCGTTACTCTGATGAATTGTTTGTTTTTCTTTCTCAGGTGTCTTTTTCAGAATTGAGCGGGAAAAACTGATAAAAGCGGGCTAAAGACACATTCCGGGCATTTTGGTCATTTGTGTATTCTGGTAATTTTGGCTAATATTGATGGTTCAATGAGAAACGGGGCCGAATACGAACCCAACGGCGAAAACGAGAGTCGAATCGGAGTCCGGATGAGAAAGTTGGAGCAAGTCAAAGTTGGGGTCAAAATCAGTTCACCAAGGTCTGCATGGGACTCACTGATACACGTGGCACGCTAAAGGGAAGTAAATCAGACAGTCCAGATAAAAAATGGGACGCCTTCGTTCATCACTGGTGGGCACAAGAGACATTTTCGGGATTCATTCAAGGCGCTGATTTGTTGTGACGCAGTGTAAGTTAACCCAGTGAGCCTCCTCGATTTAACGGCAGATTTCATTTAGGCGGCACGTGGCGTCATCTATCGAGCTGGTTTCATTCTGTTCCGCAATTCAATGACACAAACAATCAGTCCCTTTTACAACTAATACCCACTTCGTATTTATCCCACTAGTGCCAACACGTGATTGGTTTTTTATATTTAGTGGGGGTTATTCGTTCAGAACTTTTATAAGATCTTCAAAGGTCTTAAGAGCTTTGAAGTTTAGCGTTATTGGTTCACAGCTTTCTTTATGAACTTCAAAGTTTAGTGTTATTGGTTCCGGTCTTTTTTTAAGAATTTCAAAGTTTAGTGTTATTGGTACAGATCTTTTTTTTAGAACTTCAAAGTTTAGCGTTATTCAATTTTTATGCAAAATTAAAAACTTTTAGTCCAAAATCCGACCCAAGATCTTTTGGAGACAAATTTACTCACAAATTACCTGAATTGAAAGTTTTACCAATTGAGGTGGATCTTCGAAATTCTTTCTATAATGGGTGTACGCAAAAAATATTGGGTTAAAATAACCAACCAAACCCTTTTATCTCTCTATATAAAACAAAACATACTAAACCCTGGCCGTGAAACCGAGTAACCTCCTGTCTTTCTTGTCGGTTGTTGTTCCACATTCTTTCTCTGCCTATCCATCCGTTGAAGAAGGTACTGCAAGAGTGCAAGGTAATTATTTCTTTCACCTTTCTCCCAATTGTTTACATGTTTCTCTCACTACCACTTTTTCCAATCACCAATTTTCTCTCACTGCCAATACAGTAATCATAGGTTTGAAAAGTTATCTTTTGATTTCAAAAGTAATAATAGGTTTGGTTTCAAAAGTAATAAT
>BEHA01001024.1:171306-188941 GCA_002897215.1 Eschscholzia californica subsp. californica | reverse complement strand
GTGGGATATAGAAAATTAGAGATTCAAGTCTTCAAGATGAACTTTGATATGGAGAATCCAAAGAACAAGTATTTTGATCTTGATCACTAGTTAGTCGGAAGATACAACTAGTAATCAGAGATAAGGGACTCCTGGCCCAATTGCAGGAAGATATCGGCAGTTCACTACTACAATCATAGGCTTTGAGTTGTACTATAGGTTTTAAGTTTTGTTCCAGCTTATTTCTCAGATTTTACCCTTCTCCTTCTTCTTTGTTTCTTTGCCTTAGTTTTACTCTCTAATCGCCTCTTGATTTTGAACACTCCATCTTCCCTTACGTCTTCTTAATCAAGTTTTTTTCAGGTGGGGTGCCGGCTAACCGGTTGTGGAAGATGATGACGAATCACAGTAACAAGTGGCATTCACCTCCTCTCCATCAGACACGACAAGTGGCAAACCTGCTGACATCAGAAAGCATAAACGTTTGGGTGCTAGGTTTACACCACAATCTGATCTCACATCCCCATGCTCTTGAAACTAAGCAAAGAAAGGGTACAATACCAGCAGTTTTCAATGTCTGGTTTCTTGAAACCAGAACCATTATACCCACATTCCTCTATAGCTGCAGCTCAATTCCCTATGACAAACACGTATTGCATCCTAAATGGATTGCATGCAATCCTGACTTAACATCCCAACCACACTTAATTAAACCACACGCAAATTATCTCTCCTTCCCTAACCTTTCACCTTCTCCCATTATCCTCCTAAGCTTTCTAATGGAGAACCAGAATCAAAACCAAGGCTCTACAGAGATTACCCAACTCACTACGAATATGGAGAAACAACTAAATATCCCTAGATCATCTGAAACAACCATGTTCTTGGCTAAAAAACTTACTCATAACAAACCCATCACTAATCTGGATAGAAAGCTCATTGGCAGGTTATGTAGCCATCACTTCATCCCTCTCTATAAAATTCAAAACCAGCTTAAGCGTAAGTGGGAGGTCTCCTTTCCATTCACAGTGGAGATTGTTCCAAACAGACAGAACTGTTTCATCTTCACCTTCAAAGTGACAAAGGACAGAGATAGAGTCTTGATTAACAAACCTTATGTCATTCTTGATTATCTTCTTATTCTGCATGTAATGGAGGTTGACACTGATCCGGAAACAATCCCTCTCAAGCATGAGATTTTCTCTGTCCAACTGTCTCCTCTTCCCCAATGCATTCAGTATGAGTCTGATCTTAGGGTTATTTCGAGTCCTCTTGGACATGTACTCCGCTTCTTCCCGGCCCAATGGGGATCACTTCCTGGAGACAAGGTCAAAGCAGATGTGGTTTGGGATGTTACCAAACCTTGTCCAACAGGTACATTTGTGCAATTAGATGGAGATAAAATTCGTATTGAGTATAGATTCTTCCCTTTCCCCAAGTCAACTTGTTTATACTGTAGAATCATAGATCACTCCCCATTCCCTTGTCAGGATACTGTCGAACAAAATCAACAACCAATAGCTAAAAGGATACTCGGCTCCCCACCACTTTAGAATCTCTCATCTATGCAAACCCATCGCTCATATCAAACATCATCCCCACTTCTTCTTCTGATAAGGGTGTCTCGAAAAATCCCATTGAAATTGAGGAATCTGATCCACAAGCTTCTATAGGCACCACCATTACTACCCCACCTATTATACACACCACTAGATCACAGGAGCCCACCAGAAATGTCATTTCACCTTCTTGGACCAAAGCTTTTCTAAAGGAACCTTCCGCTCGACCTGGTATTACTATAAGAGAACCAACTGATCAACCTCCTCAACCCTCAACAAAAAACAGACTTATACGGGTAAAGGAAAGGAGCCAATGCAAACATTGGATTTTACAAAGATAGATGGCAGAGAAAAACGAAAACTTTTGAGTGATGAAAGTCTTGTTAAAGGAACCATTTATGAAGATACAGACTCCTTTCTGGTTGGTCTGGAACAGTTGTGGAAGAAACACAAAGATAACTCATCCTTCAATCATCTAAATTCTCCTTGGACTTCCGATTTTAGTAATGGTCCTATTACTTCAATAGGAATTGATAGACCATTCTCTTGTGCCCCTTTCTCCTCAACTGATATCCCGTATATCCCAACTACCTTTCCAGACATAAATTTTGATCATCTTTTTGGAGCTACCCCACAATCAACAGCAAAGCAACCAAATCAATCCAAGTCCAGGAAGAACCGTACTCCTAAGCATAAAATGATGATTCATTTGAACTGTACCACTACCCAACCCCAACAAGATGTCACTATTCAGTCCCAAAATCACCAAAGTAACTGCAATATCAGCTCCCAGGATCAAAGTAATACTGTGATTCAGAATCAACACCCCACAAATGGTCAAGACAGCACCCCACCTTCTACAACCAATCAGGTATTCACTCATACTTATATTATCTATCCTAATAATTGTAAGTACAGTACTATTACCTATCATATCCTGTTTTATATCTTAAGTACAAATTTGCTTCCTATGGATGATTCTTACCCTATCTTCATCCTTAGCTGGAATTGCCAGGGTTTGGGAGGAAAGGAAACTAGATACCATCTTAATAATCTTGTTAGACTTCATGATCCTGATTTTCTTTTCCTCTCAGAAACTAAAAAGAATGATTCTTATGTCACTAGCCTTTTAACTTCCTATCACTTTGAGAACTATATTACTCAGCCTCCTGTAGGTCTGAGTGGAGGTTTGGTCATTGGGTTCAAAAGTCAGTTTAAGGTCCAAATCCTTCATCAGAATAAAAATTTGATTCACATTACTACTAACACCATACATGATAATTGCCAAATTTCTCTTGTGTTCATTTATGGGGAACCAAACAGTATGAATAGGATGGACTTCTAGAATAACATGGGGGAATATTTTCAGCACACAGATACTAAGACATTGCCTCAGCTTATTATAGGGGATTTTAACATCATTTTCCACTCTCATGAAAAAAGAGGTGGAGTAGCACCTTCTAGCCAGCAAATTAGTCTTCTGACAACTCCAATTCTTGAGAGTGGCTTCTTAGAGTTACCTTATCTAGGCTGCCCTTACACTTGGACTAACAATCAAAACAACAATACCTTAGTGGAATAGCTTCTAGATAGAGCTTTGGCAAACCAATATTGGCTCAACCTTTTCCCTAACACAAAAACAGTTCATCTTCATAGGATAGGTTCTCATCATCACCCCATTCTCCTTCACACTACAACAGAACTTAATAGTAGGAACAAGCCTTTCAGATATAATCCTATATGGTTTAAGGACCCAGATTTTGTCTCTCTTATTAGCTCACATTGGTCTCATTATGATATCTCTCACCCAGCTGTTAAAGTTCATAACAAACTGATAGGACTCCAGACTATCCTCCAAGAATGGAATAAGCATCATTATAATGTCCTTCTCAATCAGATAAGAGATACTTCAGTTCAGATTCAAGAATGTAGAGACAAAAGCATTTATGCAGTGTTGTTAAAGAGCCTGAATAATCTGTTAGATACTCAAGAGAAGTTCTGGAAGCTTAAATCAAGAGATAGGATTATCTCTTTAGGGGATAGAAACACAAAGTTTTTTCATGCTGTAGCCTCCTCTAGAGCTAGAAACAACAGAATCAGAGGTCTCAGGAATGGGGTAGGGAAATGGGTGGTTAACAATCAAGAAATGGAATCAATTCTTAAAACCAATTTTCACTCTATCCTCTCTTCCCAAACAACCTCTCCTCCCAATTTCCTGGAAAATCTTTTTCATCACAGCATCACAGATGATAACAATAGCATGTTAACTGCAATACCTTCTGCTGAAGAAATTGAACAAACTGTCCACAGTCTGAAGGCTGATAAATCCCCTGGCTCAGATGGTTACTCTGCATCCTTTTTCCATCAAAATTGGGATGTGGTGTCCACTGATGTTATTGACATGGTGCAATTGTTCTTTCAATCTGGTAATATTGCTGTTGATATTAACCAAACCCATATAGCTCTCATTCCAAAAACTCTTAATCCATCTCAACCAACTGATTTCAGACCAATTAGTCTTTGTAACACCACATATAAAATCATCTCAAAGATCCTAGCAAACAGACTAAAACCATTGTTAGACTCTTTCATTAGTCCCCATCAATCAACTTTTGTTCCTGGGAGACATGGGACAGACAACATCCTTCTTGCTACTGAGATTGCTCATTCTATGAAGCAACAAAAAGGCAGACAAAAGTATCTTGGTTTGAAATTAGACATGAGTAAGGCATTTGATAGAGTAGAGTGGAATTTTCTTCTAGACATTCTTAGTAAGCTGGGGTTTTCAGGAAAGTTTTGCAACTTAATCCACCAATGTATCTCTACCAATAGAACCTCTGTTTTATTAAATGGCATCCCTGGTCCTTACTTCAGCCCTACAAGAGGTTTAAGACAGGGAGATCCTCTCTCCCCTTATCTTTTCATTATATGCATGGAAGCCTTAAGCAGAATGCTCCAACATGCTCAATCCCTGGGACAAATACAAGGTTTTAAACACTCTAGAACATCTCATGTTATCTCTCATCTCTTATTTGCTGATGATTGTCTGCTGTTTATCAAGATGGATATACCTTCTGTCCATAATCTGCTTGATCTTCTCCAAAAATTTGGTAATTCTTCTGGGCAAATGATCAACTTCAACAAAAGTGGTCTGTTCTTCAGCTCTAATGCTCACAGAAAACACTGTCGAATAGTATCCAAAATTCTCAAAGTAAAACATATCAACCAACAAGATCCTTACCTTGGGACTAATATCTTTGTTTCCAGATAAAAAACAACCCCCTTTCTCCCAATTCTTGAAAAACTTCACAAGAAGCTTAGCATATGGAAAAAAAAACCTCCTTTCTCAGGCAGGTAGAGGAGAGATGATCAAGTCCTCCTTATCTGATGCCCCTAGATACCAGATGGCATTATTCAATCTTCCTAAAAAGGTTATAAATGCCATTTCATCTCTGCAGAGAGACTTCTGGTGGGGAACTAAGACAAACACTAAAACTCTTTACTTGAAAAACTGGAATTCTATATGCAAACCAAAATCTCTAGGAGGTCTGGGTTTTAGAAACACTAGTCTTGACAATCAATCATTAAGAAGCAAGCTTAATTGGGATATCAGGAACAATCCAAATGCTATATGGGTCAAATTCATGGCTGACAAATATCATTTCCAGCCAAATTCTGTTTTACCCTCTCCTTCAAGTGCTTCCTGGTTATGGAAAAATATTGCAAAAAACCAACAAATAGTAGATCAACACATCTCCTGGGAGGTTGGTAATGGTCATAATATCAACATATGGGACAGTGTTTGGATTCCAGGAGTGCCTCCTTTAGGTCACTCAAACTCAAACAGGAATTATATTTGGGTCTCCCAACTTATCACCACATCATCTACCTGGAATGTTCCTCTTCTTCAGCTGCTTTTCCAACCTGATATCATTGATAGAATTCTATCTATTCCTATTTCCTCTAATCAAGATACTCTTATATGGAACATCACCCAAGATGGTAAATTCTCAGTCTCCTCTATGTATAAACACTTAACTTACTCTAGCCCATCTCAATCACCTGTCACCACTCCTATCTGGAAACAAATATGGGCACTTAGAGTTCATCCGAGAATCTTACTGTTCTTATGGAAAATGGCTCATGGTATTCTTCCAGTTAATTTGCTTCTTAAAAGATATATGGACACTATTTCCACTGTATGTCCTCTATGCAAAGATGTTGAGGAATCAATCATACATCTTCTCCAAAACTGCATAGTCACCCAACAAGTAGTTAATCATTTTATGCCTACTCTTCAGCATCATTCTAGGTCAACTACTTTTGAGGAATGGTTTAATCTTCATTATGATAAGGATTCTAATAGCAACTATAACAACTCTCTCAACATTTTAGAAACTTTATCAACCATTATTTGGCACTTATGGAAACAAAGATGCGAGATAGTCTTTAAGGACAGTAAACTTGATCTCCTAACTCTTTACTCATCCATAGATAGTTTTGTCTCTGTCCAAACAATGCATCTTAACACCTTCCAACCAAATCAACCACCTGTTATCACCAAATGGTCTCCACCACCCCAAGGTTATTTTAAAATCAACTATGATGCAGCTTGGGATAAGGCATCTTTACTTACTTTTGTTGCCATTTCTATAACAGACTGCACAGGTAGACAGCTTGCCAAAGGATCAACCAAGCTTCTCAGCCGATCAGTAGATGAAGGGGAGAGTAAAGCATGCCTTTTTGGTATAGAATGGGCAAGGCAACACAATATAGATAGACTTGTCTTGGAGGGAGATTCGACAAATGTCTCCAACTTTTTGAATGGCCGTCAAAGCTCGATACATTGGACAGCCAAGAATGTTTTGAAACAAGTCAACAACATAGCTTCTTCTCTTGATCAAGTGACTTTTTTTGTTTGTGAATAGGCGGTTTAATAACATAGCCCATAACCTTGCTACTAGCTCTAGAAAGGGAAATACTTGTATTTTCAATTGTCTCTCTTCTTGCACTCTTTCACATTGTAATATCCTGAACTTTCATTAATAGATATTACTTTGACTCAAAAAAAAAATCTTTTTTTTTTGAAGAACTCAATACCATTTCAATCTAGTCTCTCATATACACATGTCACTAACCAATCAAAGGCTTGGGACGCCTGAACAAACACACAGGACGGCCAACCCGAGGCACAAGACGTTCTAGCAAATCCACGGGATGCCTTGGAGGCATAAGATGTCTGAACCAAGACACGGGATATCCGAGCAAGCGCGCGAGATATCCGAGCAAGCGTGCGGGATATCCTGGTCGTGGCATGGGATGTCCGAGACAGAACATGGGGGGCCGAGCAAACATACGGGATGATCGTGTAGTAGCATGGGACGCCTAAGCAAACACATGAGACACCTTGGCCATGGCATGACAATTCCGAGTCAATACATAAGACACCCACACCAACACTTGGGTGTGTCATGAGAAGTCAAGGCAGAGACTAAATTCGTTATTAAGGATTGACGTCAACTTGTAAGAAGTTTAAGGTTTTTATTGACGAAAATTTCTTCTTGGAAACTCAAGCGCGGAGGATAGTGTATCTTTTGAGGTAGTGGAATAGTATGGGTATACAGCATCAATAATAGATGCTAACTAAATTGATGCCTTGACATAAAAAAAAAAAAAATTGACACCTTGACATAAAAAAAATGTGAAGGTTTCAAAGTGATGTGGGAGGCGATAAACATATTATAGTATAAACAAATATATCAATTCTTATTCATAGATAAGGGTCTTGTTTTTTTTTACGGAAAAGCGATACCATTAAAGACATCCAGAGGATGAACGGTTTACAAGCTTACAAATCCATAAAGGATTAAAAGAAAATACAGACTATTCTAGGGGTATAATACTGATTTCGCCAACTCGTGAGGGGCTGAATTCGCTTCCCTAAAACAATGTGTGATTGCCACGTTTTTTTGTGCTAGATAACCACGTATCCTGTCTAGATCATTTACAAGGCGCCACGGGCTTGCATCTCGGCCGTCCATAATTAGGTTTACCATTGATAGAGAATCTGTTTCCAAATCAAAAGAGAGCAGCCCCATTCTCTCTGCTAGAAAAAACCCTAGCTCGATCCCTCTAAGTTCACTGTGAAGAGATGAGATCAGCGGAAATACTTGTGCTTCAATTTCTATCATCTCTCCTCTCCAATTTCTCGCCACCGCTGCTGCCGATGCTTTATCCCCCGTGAAAGCTCCATCAACATTTATTTTAATTCTTCCAAAAGATGGTGGTTTCCAAGCTCTTTCCTGCGAAATTGTCGAAAAAGAAGAGAAAGCAGAGAGTAATGGGTGGCGTTTGAGATCTATAGAAATATTATGCCAGATACGATTCAGGTTAAAATCAGAGTTATGAAAATGCTTTTCATTTCTGGCTTTCCACCAATGCCAAAGAAGATAAGTATACTTGTACCATAGCTCGTTTGAATTACTTCCTTTGTTGAGAATTTCTTTGAGATTTTGAATATGGTTGTCTGTTAGATCCATGAAATCATTATCCTGCAAAGAAAAAATAAATGCTTTGAAAGTATTGCATGTCCCAAAAAGATGATTAGCCGATTCAATTTCTTCATCCGGACACATCTTACAAGTATGGTTCGTCTGTTGTATTCTGATCTTTATGTTTGATAATGTTGCAATCCCATTATGAATTAACCTCCATATGAACAATTGAACTTTTGGATCCATCTCCTTTTTTTTCCAGAATTTAGTCCAAGGAAAATCACTAATCTCAGGAGGTAATATTGGTCTAATTTTTACGGTTGAATAAAATGATTTGGTTGTGAATTTGCCCTGTTCTGTGTTCTTCCAAATAAGTCGGTCCCTTTCACAAGTAGATGATATAATAATGTTGGTGATAGCCGTGATTGATTCAGTAGTAAAATATTGATGTAACAACTGCATTTTCCATGTCTTGGTTTGTGTATCTATTAAATCTGCAACCCATTTAATGTTTTGAGGTAGATTCTGAATTAATGTAGGAGTATGTTCTGTTATTTCAGGAATCCACCTATCTTCCATAATTCTTGTATCAGTACCATCCCCAATCATCCAAATAGTGTTGTTTTGTAGGGTTGATCTAACTTGCAGTAGTGATCTCCAAAAAGGGGAAGCAGGTAAGTTCTTGTCTACATTCCAATAGTCTCCATGTTTTAAATACTTGCAACTCAATAATTTGACCCATATAGCCTGTTTATTAGTAAGAAATCTCCATGCCATCTTCGCAATAAGAGATTCATTAACCTCTCTTAATGATCTAATACCTAGGCCTCCATGCTTCTTTGAACTAGTAATAGTTTCCCAATTAATAAAATGTAATTTCCTGTCATTTATACCATGTCCCCACCAGAAGGACCTTTCCTCCTTTTCTAGATAAGGGTCTTGTTGATGGAGGCATCCCACTCCCAGGTCCAAAAATTAACTTGGTAGGAACCGTCTAAGGCGATCAAAACATAGCCAAGGAGTGATACATGATTTCACCCAAGGAATGTCTGACAGTAGCGATAAGCGAATTGAGAAAAGAATGTTCCCTTAACGGCAACGCGGTGAGAGACCTGATGACGGGCAAAACAACAGTCCTGCCACATGAATATCGTAACAAAGAGATTTGGAGCTGGAAAGAAGGTAGGGGGTCTAACCAAGAAGTAGGGTTGAAAGATAGCTTTAGGAACGACTCCTTACCAGGGGTCCCGATGTACCATCATCCTCCAAATCTCCCTTTTTTTGTTACAAAAAGGTTAACCTTAGACTATTGAATACTTTAAATTGATCAACTAAATGAGATATTATGTTATTACATGTACAGACCTTTGGAGTTTGCTTGATCGGGCAATCGACAAATTTACCTAACCTTGCAAAAAAATAAAGGAAAAACCCTTATCCATCTGGCAATGTAAACCTGCATCGCCAGACACCGAAAAGAAAAAAATCATGATTCATTAGCCAACGTAAGGCCTGCATCGCCAAACATCATAAAAAAAAAGACATTGCCAGTTTAGCACGAAAATGTTTTCAATTGTCTAGGCTCTCACTCACTCACTCTCCTTCACTATAACCCTCAATCAAAAATATTGTTGAAATCCTCAATTGAGGGTTTGACAGAAATATAAAATGACGGTTACGTTTCACTCAAACCCTTAATATAAGGTACTAGCTCCTCCCTCTATCTTTTAACTTTAGATACATAAAATAACGAGAAAGACGTAACAATGGTGGTGGTGGTGATGGGATTCTTGCGAGGTTCAATCTCGTCGAAATTTATGGAATAATGTATGTGTGTGGCTCTCCCTACCCCCTCTCCCTTATCTCTCTCTCTCTACTATAACCTCGATCAAGAATTCTGTTGAAATCCTTGATTGAGGGTTTGACTGAAACTTTCAAGCAAGGGTTACGTTTTAGTCAAACCCTCAGTCGAGGGTACTATTGGCGTATCATGACATAAAGTAAGAAATCTCTGACGTATCAAGACATAAGGAAAGAAATCCGAGATGAAATTCCTAAATTATTTCTTTCTATATTTGTAATATATTCAAACCCTTATGTAAACCATATATGTAAAACTTGTGAATAATAAGAAACTCACCTTTTCTATCTCAATAACTCTATAATCGGTTCCAATATTATTACTGCAAGATTGTTTATTTCACATGGTATCACGAGCATAACTTATTACTCTACACACCTTATCATCTTCATTGATTTATTGGTTCTCGATTTATTCATCCGCAATTCCCACGTCGATCAGGTCAGTTCATTTTTCATTTCTCTTTACAATTAAAGTTTAATTTCTACAATTTTTTATGTTTCTTCTTTTCTCTCATTCACAAGCATCAGACCTTACTGGTCTGATTGACTATCGCACAAGACCACCAGACCTATTTGTCTCAAGCTTTTGCTGCCCTGATTTGGTCATCTTCCGACTTGATTCAAACAACACAAAAAAATCCATCTACTAGTCTGATTGACTATCGCACTTCAGTCACTGGTGTCGTGTGACGAAGACCGACGACTTTCCTTCTCGCCTTTTCAGATCACCGCTGACCAAAATAACCATCTACTTCAAATCTTCACACACAGACACAACAACTTAGAGAGAGAAACTGACAAAGTTTTCTATCAAACAAACCTGTTATTGCCTATTCCAACTTGGACGGTAACTTGAGACCTCACTGGTCTTTGCCTCACTCTCTTTCCGACAACCAATTGAGTCTCCCTCTGCCTCCATTGCAATCCGTTGCCTTGAGGACGGTGACTCAAAAACCTTAACTTTCTAATCCACTTTAATTTGTGGGATCTTATTTAGGTTATTGACTTCCTGGCTTAAAAAAAAAAGACATATTGGTTTTTTTTTACTTTGGAAAAGCCTATAGCTATAGGCTTAGGTTACTACATTCATTAATTGTTTCATGATTAATTGCTTTCTCTTCCTGACTTTTCTTTTCCATTAATTGTTTCCAGACTTTAGCTATAGATTTTAGGTTACTACATTCATTAAGTCTCGGTCCATTCCTTCTTTTCTTTTCATTATTTGTTTCCGATGAATTGTTATCCTTTTCTGACTTTTATATAACAGTCATGACTTCTTTTCATTAATTGTTTCTCGATTAATTGTTATCCTTTTCTGACTTTTATATAATAGTCATGACTTCTGCAACTGCGATTCTATCAACCTCCAATGTCTCTGATGACTCTTTTATGGAGACGAATGTCTTGGCTTTGGACTTTTCCGCGGCTTACTACATTCACCCATCTGATAACCCGACTTTCGTGCTTTACTCTCCAACACTTTTAGGAGATGATTATGCCCAATGGACTCATGGCACGACCATGGCCCTTGTTGTTAAAAACAAACAGGGGTTTATCGATGGCTTTCTTCCTAAGCCCGAGAACCCTGTATCAGCTCCCTTGTGGATATGTTGTGACGTAATGGTTTTAACCTGGATTCAGAACTCTATTTGTCCTAAAATTCGAAAAGAGTTGTATACGCTGCCCTTCTGCCTTTTTGGTATGGAAATTTCTGAAGGAACATTATGCTCAATCAAATAACCTGTACATGTTTCAAATCTTCAAGAATATTGTAGCACTTCGTCAGGGTAATTTGACTGTTACTTCTTATTTTTCCAAATTGAAGCCCCTTTGGGATTAACATGACACAATAATGCCTTCACACCCTTGCGTTTGTGGTCTGGTAAGGCTATGCTTGAATTCATGTTGTTTGGAGTAGTATTTTACTTCTAGATCCATTGCCCCCTTTTGCACGGGTGTATAACTTAATTAAGCAAGAAGAACAACAACATCACATCACTGTTGACGCTCAATTTGATTATTCGACCCTCGCTGCTAAGGTGACTGAATCTTCTCACTCACAGTCTATTGATCCCTCCTACCGGGGTAAGAAACCTCACCCTTATTGTGAAGCTTGTGAACGACACAGTCACACTATTGACCGTTATAACAGTAATGTCGTTTGTGACCATTGTAAGAAAATTGGTCACCCCGTTGAACTGTGCTTCATTCTCCATGGCCGACCTGATCGTTCTCAAGGTACCAAGCGATCTATGGCGGTTTCTAGCGCTTCTACTTCGAGCACTTCTCCTGCTCCGACTATTTCTAGAGAAGACTATGATAAAATCATGTCTCTTATTCATAGACCTTCTCCACCTCCTGCAACTACTCTCCATACAGGTAAAATTAATTTAACACTTTCTAGTTCATGGATTGTTGATAGTGGTGCTTCTAACCACGTTTGTCCCTTATTGAGTGTTTTTACTTCTTATCAAACTGCTCCCCCTTCTCTTTATGTTCAAATACCCGATGGGAGCACTTTTTGGTTCAACATGTTGGTAAAGTTATTTTCTCGGACTCTATCTACATCGACAATGTCTACCACATTCCAAGTTTTCAATTCAACTTGATTTCTGTTAGCCAATTAAGCACATCTCTTAATTGTTCTGTCACTTTTAACCCCACTCATAGTGTTTATCAGTCACTTTCGACGAACCGTCTGATTGGCCAGACTGATCAAGATGGGGGTCTCTATTACTTACGTAGTACTTTTCCAGCACTTGCATTCTATAAGTCACTCGATGTTTGGCACCGTCGCCTTGGGCATCCTAGTTTAGGTCGTTTGCGATTCCTTTTCAAACGTTTTATTTATATTTCTATTCCTCATTCGGATAATTGTACTGTTTTCCTATGGCAAAACAAACTAAATTACTTTTTAATAAAAGTAATTCCTTTAGTATTTTTCCTTTTCAATTAGTACATGCTGATATCGTACGTAGTACTTTTTCAGCACTTGCATTCAATAAGTCGCTCAACGTTTGGCACCGTCGCCTTGGGCATCCTAGTTTAGGCCGTTTGCGTTTCCTTTCCAAACGTTTTAATTATATTTATGTTCCTCATTCGGATAATTGTACTGTTTTCCCTATGGCAAAACAATCTAAATTACCTTTGAATAAAAGTAATTCCATTAATACTTTTCCTTTTCAATTAGTAAATGCTGATATTTGAGGACCTTTTCCTGTACTACCCCTCTCAAATAAGCGTTACTTGCTCACTTTAGTTGATGATTATTCTCGTTACACTTGGACCTTCTTAATGCAATCCAAGTCTGAAACGAAGTCTTATTTGAATTTTTTTTCTTCAACTTCACAATTAAACAATATCAGAAATCTATCAAATCAATTTCTTCTGACTTAGGTCTCCCTAGCACGTGCCCTATTCAGACCTTTCGTTCTAATAACGGAACTGAATTTCTCACTGAGGACCTTCAATCATGGTTCCAATCTAATGGCATTGTTCATCAACGTAGTTGTGTTTACACACCTGAACAAAATGACGCAGTCGAGCTTAAACATCGCCATTCACTCGATGTTGCTCGTGCTTTGCGTTTCCAATCTAATCTCCCTCTTTCTTTTTGGGGTGAATGTCTCAAAACGGCTACGTATCTTATCAACAAGATGCCTACCCCAAACCTTTCCAATAAGTCTCCTCATGAGCTCTTATACGGTGCCCCGCTAAATTACCAACTTCTCCGGGTGTTTGGTTGTCTTTGTTTTGCTCACAACGTTCATGCTACGAACAAATTTGATCAACGAGCGAAACCGGACATATTTATTGGCTACCCTATCGGCAAAAAGGGCTACATAATTTATGACCTCGAGAGCTAAACTCTCTATGAATCACGACATGTTCGCTTTTTTTAGGACAACTTTTCCTTTTCAACAGTTTCTCTTGATTCTTTAGAATCAAAGACTTACACTCTCTTTAATCTTCATATTGTGGATGATCACATTGAATATCCCCCTTCAACTTCTGTTTCACCTGATCTAGTTGTGCTTTCTCCACTTTCTCTACTGTGGGTTCCAGTGTTCCACTAACACATCCCCTTCTTGTGGTGAAGCCCCAGATGTACCTTCCTCGCCTACGTCTGTTTCAGCAGATTCTCCCACCTATTTTAAGCAGGTGGACAACCTAGGCGATGATACTGATTTACATTCTTCTTCTACTACTTCCCCGTAACCTGACGACTCGCTCCCTCACGAGCAGATTCCCTCTCGTCCTGTTCGTGAACAACACCCGCCGAGTTACTTGGTTGATTACATCCTTGTAAATTCCGAGTCTCACCCTTTGAGGACTCCTTACCCATTAGTTTGTTACACCGAAAATGAGTCAAAGGCCCTAAAAATTGGGGGTAAATAAGGTTAAACCCCAACCCAGTTCGTAATTGAGGATTAGGACCAAAATATCAGAAAAATCTGACAGTTCCCTTTCCATAGATTTATTCCTTCTCATTTTGCTCCTGTGCAGTTGTTATACCAACTCAGCCTCTCCTTCCTTACTTATCTGACTGATTGAAAATTGCATTAAATGAGGAGGTCTAATCTGAAGCATTAAGTGAGGAGAATATCTCTCAATTTAATTTCTATTTTTAAATTTTGGAAAAATCTCTCAAATTAGATTTCCTTCCAAATCTTTCTCTCTCTACAACCAAAACAGAGATTAATGGCATCATTTTCGGATGAAATTTTTGGTTGAAATTTTCGTTCCAGCTCCTACTGTTTTGTTCTCTTTCTTCATCTATTTATAGATCAAAGGATCATCTGTTTTTGTTTAAGGTTTCATGTTTTTTTCTCAAGACAGTGATTTTAATATAAACTCATCTTCTTGCCTTGAATGCTATCATTTAATGTTTCTTCTCCCATGAATGATCTTTAAAATAAATAGTTAGAATCTTAAAACTCATCTTCTTCATCTCTTTCAATCTCTAAAAATATCAAAGTTTTATGTTCTTTCTCTCTCTAAAAGTTTTATGTTCTTATTTATCTTCTTCATCTCTTTCAATCGATTATATTATTGCTCTCTCTATTTTTTTGAAAGATTATCTACGAAAACAGAAAAATATTTTAAAAGAGCAAGAAATATGTTGAGATTGGAGAGAGAAATCTGAAAATAAAAAAAGAAATAAATCTGGGAAGTTGATGAAAGAATTTCGAAAGTTGGAAACAAATTTTCCTGTACACAGAACAATTCCCGGTACACAAGAAAATTCTCAGTTCAAAAGTGTCTAGTACATAACTAAATGCCCAGTACACAGAACAATTCCCGGTACACAATAATATTTCCAGTACAAAAATGTCTAGTACATAACCAAATGGCCAGTACACAGAATAATTCCCTGTACACAAGAAAATTCCCAGTTCAAAAGTGTCTAGTACTGAACCAAATGACCAGTGCACAGAACAATTCCCAGTACACAAGAAAATACCCAGTACAAAAATGTCTAGTACTTAACCAAATGGCCAGTACATAGAACAATTCCCGGTACAAAAGAAAATTCCTAATACAAAAATGTCCAGTAATAATCAAATGGCCAGTACACAGAACAATTCCCGGTACACAAGAAAATTCCCCTGTACAAATCAATGAAAAACTACAAAAAATGAAGAAATTTGTTGAGATTGGAAAGAGATGAGAAATAAATCTGGAAAAAAGAACGCAATTGGTTGAGATTGGAGAGAGAAATTTAAAGAGATTGGAGAGAGAAATATGTATGGAAGAAAATAAAAAAAATAAATATGGAAAAAAAGAACGAAAATGGCAAGTTGGTAAATTTTGTAATGGTAATTCTGTAAATTCGTGGAAAGTACAAGGTTTGATGTCAAGTGCGTCAGACTATTTTTCAAAAAAATTCGCATTTCCCGGGAATTTTTCGATGGCGATTCTGTAAATTTATAGAAAGTACACAGTCTGATGGTATGTGTATCAGGTTATTTTTCAGAAATTTTCGAGTTTCCCAGGAATTTTTCGCTGATAGTTTCGTAAATTTTGAAAAGAAGAAGGGTGTTTCGGAAATTCCGCCCCCAGCCTGACATGTTGGACCTGCCCCTAACTGATTTTCTGATTTGGGTTATCCTCTCATATTCCTTTACTTTTTGGGTGTTTGGCCCAATGCCTCTTAATTATATCACTTTCGAGAATTTCAGTCCTCCTCATTGGGCCTTCCTCACCTCCGTCATCACGATGGATGAACCTAAGTCTTGCAACATCGCTTCCGCTTCTCCATCTGGCGTGACGCCATGTCTAAAGAAATCTCCGCACCTGAGGCCAACAATACTCGGACTCTGCCTCCCTTGTCTCCTGGCAAGAGACCCATTGATTGTAAATGGGTTTACAAAATCAAGTATCGTTATGACGGTTCTATCAAACGTCACAAAACACGCCTTATTACAAAGGGGTTTACTTCAATAGAAGGTGTTGACTATCATGACACATTTGCCCCTGTAGCCAAAATGGTCACATTACGTGTCTTATTGTCCCTTTTTTCAATTAAGGGATGCCCCCTGCTTCAATTAGACGTGAATAACGCCTTCCTACAGGGTGACTTGAACGAAGAGGTCTATATGACCATCCCGTCCGGTTTCAGTAAAAGCGGCGATAATCGTGTTTGTCGCTTGACAAATCCCTTTATGGTCTGAAACAGGACTCTCGTCGATGGTTCGACAAATTTTCCTCTGGCTTACAGGCCTTTTATGTTATTTTCATTATTCGACTTCTATTTATATTCTTGTTTATGTTGATGATATCATCATCACCGCCAATGACCCTAAGGAAATTCATTCACTTCGGCTACGCCTCGCGAAACGTTTTTCTCTTAAATATCTGGGACGCCTTCAATATTTCCTTGGCCTTGAGGTTTCCTCGGTCCCCCAGGGGTGTTTTCCTGTGTCAACGGAAGTACACCTTGGATATTATACGCGATTCGGGTCTCCTTAGTGTCAAACCTAGTTCCTTTCCTATAGAACAACGTTTAAAATTCCTACCTACTGACAGCACCCCTTTGGACGATCCAACTTCTTTTCGTCGTCTCATAAGGCGCCTTCTTTATGTTACTGTCACTCGTCTGGACATTGCTTTTTCAGTGAACTATTTAAGTTAGTTCATGCAACACCCCCGATCTGTTCATATGGATGCTGCTACTCGAGTTCTACGTTACCGTAAATATACTCTCGATTACGGGATTCTCCTTTCTTCAACTAGCACTCTGACTCTTTCAGGTTTTACTGACTCTGATTGGGCAAGTTGTCCCACTACCGTCGTTCTACAACTAATTTTTTTACCATGTTTGGTACTAGTCCATTGTCGGGCGTTTTAAGAAACAACCGATGGTTTTGCGATCTTCTGTTGAGGCAGAATACCGTGCTCTTGCTTCTCTTACTGCAGAGCTCCAATGGTTGAAATACCTATTTCACGATCTCTGTATTTCTATTCCAGAACGATTTCTGATTTTCTGTGATAATAAAGCGGCTATACACATTGCTGCGAACCCCGTCTTTCATGAACGCACCCAACACATCGAGCTCGATTATCACTTCGCTCATGAAAAGGTTGACTTCGGTCTCATTCAAACTCAATATTTGCGTTCTACTGATCAAGTAGATGATATCTTCACCAAACCTCTTGGTTCTGATCAATTCCAACGACTTCTTTCCGAGTTGGGCTTGACTCAGATTTCTTCCCCTGCTCTAACTTGAGGGGGGGGGG
>BEHA01001024.1:141699-171300 GCA_002897215.1 Eschscholzia californica subsp. californica | reverse complement strand
ATTGGCGTATCAAGATATAAAGCAAGAAATCTCCGACGTATGAAGACATAAGGAAAGAAATCCGAAATGAAATTCCTAAATTATTTCTTTCTATATTTGTAATATATTCAAACCCTAATGTAAACCATATATATACAACTTGTGAATAATAAGAAATTCACCTTTTCAATCTCAATAACTCTATAATCGGTTCCAATATTAATATTACTGCAAGATTGTTTATTTCACAGGTACTGTTCCTCTTTCTATCTCCGGATGTATAGATAGAGAAAGACATAACAATGGTGGTGGTGGTGGTGGTGGTGGTGATGGTAGGATTCCTGTGAGGTTCAACTTCGTTGAAATTTAGTGAAACTATGCGAGTGTTTATAACATACATGTCAATTTTAAAATATTGGGTTAAGTGTTGTGTGTGAATAGCACTTTTCATCCGATTTTCATGTGTGTGCATAAAATTGGGTTCTTGTTCTGGGCTTGGAGATGGCATTCTCTGTCAAGAAAAAATTCCTTTGCCATTTATGAGATTTGTGGTTCACATAAGAATTATTTGTAAGATTTTATTGAATATAGAGATATGCCCACCTATGTTTTCATCTTATTCACACAATAACAGTACCTATTATTTGTATTTTTATTTTATCGAATGGATCATACTTATGAAATCGTGATTGCATTATGTGACATTGATATACTATAGCCTATAGGGATAAAATAAATTTATAGGAGATATCAAATTTATACAACGCCATGAGAAATGATTCCAACTAAACCATCAAATGAAACATCTAACATTTATTTCTTTACACAAAGGAGATGAGACTTTGGATCTTATTGTTACCCAAAGATATTTTTATTTGGTTTAAATTACCTCCAGAGTTGTTTGATATAATTAAAAAGAAAAGTTGGTCAATTTAATTTTTGTTAAAAAATTAGTGTCCCACACACTTCGGTTGATCGTGGCCTAAGTTATAGAAGAATAATTGTTGAACACGAGAATCTCAACAAAAGAACAAGTTAAAATAATTTAAAAAAAATTGACAGCTTGTATCGTGATTTCTTCAAACAATCATATCTTCTTTAAAACTAAAACTAGTCACAAGTATCTGTCTTCTTTGTACAGTTTAAAATAGGTGTGGAATATAAGTCTTGGGGATTGAGACTTTTATGGACGAGTGTCCGCGAAAGTCCGAGGCATTTAAATCCGGACATTTGAGAGTTTACGAAAGTCCGAGGCATTCAAATCCAGACATCTGAAAGTCCTCGAAAGTCCGAGGCATTCAAATTCCGACATTTGAGAGTCTATGAAAGTCTGAGACATTCGATTATAGACAAAAGTCCCAGACTTTGATAGACTTCATAGTTTGATGGATTTTGTGAAGGATTTGGGACAAATTTGGAGCCCAAAATGTCTTTACAAAAACAAGAGACATTTGGAGTCCATCATGTGATTAAACAACAATAATAATAATAATATTAAAATAATAAATGACCACCAAATGTCCATCAATGTCCACAAATATTTACAAGATATCTACGAAAGTCGAAAAATATATTTTGAAATGTTAATACAAATATATTATTCCATGTGATTAAACAATAATGATAATATTAAAATAATAAACATCCACCAAATGTCAATCAATGTCCACAAATATTCACAGATGTCTACGAAAGTCGAAAAATATATTTTTGAAATGTTCATACAAATATATTATTTAATGTGATTAAACAATAATAATATTAAAATTATAAATGTCTACCAAATGTCCATCAATGTACACAAATATTCACAGATGTCTGCGAAAGTCGAAAAATATATATTTGAAATGATATTATAAATATATTTTTTCATGTGATTAAACAATAATAATATTAAAATAATAAATGTCTACCAAATGTCCACCAATGTCCACAAATATTCACAGATGTCTACGAAAGTCGAAAAATATATTTTTGAAATGTTTGTATAAATATATTATATCATGTGATTAAACAATAATAATAATATTAAAATAATAAATGTCTACCAAATGTCCACCAATGTCCACAAATATTCACAGCTGTCTAAGAAAGTCGAAAAATATATTTTTGATTAGTAAAAATATTATTTGCATTACACATTTTGTCAATGGACTCAAAATCTTGAAGTGTCCCCAGGACATTTTGTCTATGGATCAAATGTCTTGAAATGTCTATAAAGACATTTTGTCTACAAACTCAATGTCTTGAAAATGTCTATGAAGACATGTTGTATGTGAAGACATGTTGTCTATAATAAGTCATCTGAAATGTCTTGAAATGCCTACGTGACATTTTGTCTATGAAACTCTGTGAAAGCCCCAATCCACTACCCCTTAGGTCATTTTTCTTGCACCAACGTCATCAAAACATTGGATTTTCAACCACAACAAAGGATATTTTGGAAAAGTATTCCACTTGGACAATCAAATCAGTCGCAATCTTCACATGTATGCTAATAGCTTGGACCAAACTATTATCTCCCACAAAGTCTTCCCTTTCCAGTAGATTGGCCCATAAAGAGACTGGAAGTCACTCTTGAAATGGTCCACATCTTGAGTAACTAAATTGTGTGAAGCTAATTTTAGTTGGGCTTTGATTTCTCCATCTTAAATATCCAGGTTGGAATTTTACTGTATTAAAGAAAAAAATCTGAGTTATTTTGCGAAAAAAAATAGATAAATATCAATTTCCATTAAGATGTATTACTAGTAAAATACAAAGTTAACATTTAACATATGAACTAATCAATGTATGGTCAAAGGTAACTGTCAGTTAATTTCTTACTTATGTGATTAATAAAATACCCTAGGAACAATTTTTTCTTTACATTATATACCACTGAAAATTGAAGATTAAACAGTAACACTAAGAAGTAAGAACTAAACTTACAAAATAAAAATGTAAATATTTAAAAAGTAAAAGTATACAAAATTTAATACTAAAACTGGATCATAAATATAAAAAAATTGAAACTTTACTGTTAAGAACTATAAAAAATAACAAGAGTTATTTCTTTTTTGGCCCCTTACTTTATGACAAGCTTTCTTTTTGGCCCCTTATTTTTCATAAATTCAAATTTGGCTCACTTTTTTAAACTCCGTCAGTTAACTTTAACGTAGATGTCATAACTACCCTTCCTATAAAAATATTTTCAATATAAAATTAATTAGAACATCTCTCTCCACCTCACCTCTCTTTCCATCTCACCTCTTTCTTCTCCGGCAAAGGTGGTCGACCGGAAAAATTTTCGGCCGACAACTTTTAAACATAAAAAAAAATCTCTCATTTCTCTACGTCTCAGCACTCCGGTGAAGGGAACCCCCTTCGCCGGAGTGTTCAGAGAGAGGGGAGAATTTTTTTTTATCTTTTTGTATTTTTGAAGGTCGTCGGTCCGACGACCTTCACCGAAGAAGAGAGATGTGAGGTGGAGGTGAGGTGGAGAAAGATGTTTTCTAATTAATTTTATTGTGCAAATATATTTATATGAAGGGTAGTTATGTCATCTTCATTAAAGTTAACTGATAGAGTTAAAAAAATATTATAGTCATGTTATTATTTTGAGAAGTTTTTTCTAATTATTTTTCAAGATAAGCATAATTTCACTTGTTAAGTACTATTTTTTCCGACTACTTCCCAAATGCCCCCTAGTTTATGAGCTTTATGCATGACTGTCTATCGTTTTTTGCAAATCTAGGTCGACCCCCTCTTCTAACTTTCCACCAATTGATTGATATTATGTTTGAATGTGTTAGTGCCCTTACTCGTTTCTTCTTCTTAGCAACTTCTCTATTTTCTTTCTTCTCTCACTTCTCCCTTGTCAATGCTTAAACTCTTCTTTCCTACACTTTCGATCTTTTTTAGATGAATAAGACAAAGGTCAGAAATATATTGTCTTCACTTCTACTTGAAACCAAATAGACCTTCTCTGATGTAGACGAAGAAGATATTTCTAATCACTTCTTTTCCTCTTTGAAGAAATTCTTCCGGCAAAGAGAAATAACACTTACTACCCATAGTGATTGCTATGTCGTAGAGAGTAGAGAAGATAAAAAAGAGAAAATGTGTAAGGGCAACTTTGATGGATAAAAAAAGTGACTAACTATCTTTTTTTTTTTTTGTTAAGGAGTGACTAACTATCTAGGGATGCAAAGTAAAAAAATGAGTGCCAAATCACAATTTGACAAAAGATAGGCAATCAAATGGGAAATTTTGTTATAAATTATGAGGCCATTATGAAATTAGCCCTATTTTTTGGGTTATTCCTTGTTTGGCCCCTAAATTGTGATGAGTTTCTCGCATAGCCTCTTAATTTTTTACTTCTAAATACGCAAATAACTTTTGTTTTGTAGTTTTAATGCATTTAGTAGAAAGTCAAGAAGATTTTACTTTCCTAAAGTACCCTTCTTTAATATTTTTTTCACCTCTCCATCTTCTTCAATGGTGGTTGTCAGTCGGTGACTTGTTGTAGTAGAGGAGAGAGAGAAAAGAGGTGAGAGAAAATAAAAAACGACCAAATAAATTCAAAAAAGGAAGTGTACTTTAGAAAAGTGGAATGTTGATTTCCTTGTCAATGCATTGAAAATACACAAAGAAGCCGTTCAAATAATTCCCATGCGAAAAATTAGTCAGAAAACTCGGACGCCGTTTGAGTATTTAGCATAAATTAGGGGTTGCGAGAAATTAGTCACAAACTAGGGGCTAACTAGAAAATAACCATTTCTTTTTGTTATTTTTGCCTCGTCCAAACTTCTTAATCCATATACATAACAAACCCAATTCTACAAAAACACAAAAGTGAAAAGTTCGAGGAGATATGATAAGATAAAAAAGACTGTTCAAATAAGTCTGAAACGTGTAGAAAGTATGCAGAAGAAACGGCTTTCATATTAAAAACTGGGTGTCCATCCATCCAGTTTCTCTCCAGAAGTAATAAGATGAGTTTGGTAACATTATTCGTAGTTTGGTTACAAATCAAATTCTTGTTTTTATTAGATAAAGCAAGAGTGAATTGAGGTCCCTTTTCTTCTTCCCTTGTGTTAAAACACTAGCTAGACCCACTCTTTCTTTTGTCATTATCTTTCTCTCCTCTTCTTTAAATTCTCATAATCCTCAACCCCATTTGACCCATCCTTCCTCTTTTATCTCTCTCTAGTTTTCTTGTTCTTGGCCATTATTGTTTCAATAATGAAGTGCTCTCTACGGTCAGTTGACCTAGTAGTAGTAGTAGTAGTTTTACTACTAGTGCATTGTTATTCTAGAGATTTGTGTGTGGCTAATGGGTCGGAGTTGGGTAAGAGAATATGGCCGGAGAGGATAAGGTTTGATACAGGTGGGTTGAGTAGGAAAAGCTTTCCAAAAGGGTTTGTGTTTGGGACAGCAACTTCGGCTTATCAAGTTGAAGGAATGGCTAGTCAAGATGGTCGTGGCCCCAGTATTTGGGATGAATTTGTTAAAACCCCTGGTAATGTAACTAACCCATAGATATTTTTGAATTCCTTAAACACAAACTTTACCACTATTATTAGGAAGATGTCCAAGCCACCTAAAAAAAGAGGGCATGAACTTGGGGTGGATTCTAATCGGACGGTTGGATTTACACCACTGTTCTCTCTCTTGATGAAAGAGGATAAGAGTCAACCGTTGGATCTGATATCACATCAAGATTTCAGGCGGCCCTATCATCATTGTTGTTATTATTACACTTTACTCTTTTCGTGATTTTCATTGATTTTTTTTGGGAATTAAAGGGGTTATTGCGAATAATGCTACGGGAGAAGTTTCTGTAGATCAATATCATCGTTACAGAGTAAGATCTTTTTGTTTTATTTTTATGGGACTTTTTATGACTCATGTCTGTATAGAAATTCTTTTCTAATTTCCAAATGTTTGAATTGATAATATTGGGACGGGCAGTTTGATTTTTGACTGAATCAGTAGAGTAGAGTTGAATTTTATCTTGTTAAAAGTAAAATTAATTTATGGCGTAACAATGATATAAAACTATTAATATTTTGACTTAATCACTAGATTCGAGTTGAACTTTGACTTGTTAATAGTAAACATTGTTTATGGCGTAAGAATAATGTCACATGTTTATAAACTCTTATTTCATTTGGGTCTTGTTAAGTTATTAACAAATAGAGGTTCACCTTTATTAATTGGATTCTTGTTAAAAACAAATCTTAACTTAAAAATATAGGAGTGGGAACAACTAATGAGGGCAATTGATTTTGACTTGTTAAAGTTAAAAATTAATGGCCTATATCTTTTCTTGGGACACATGTTAGAAGGACTCAAAATAATTTAGTCAATCTTACTTTCCCTTCTTTATTATTTTTATGACTTACCTATGAGTGTTATACAAGTAGTTATCCGATATCTAAATCAGTGTATAATTAATATCACTACTTTGAAGAATTTGTTTGTTTGTCATTGAAGTGTTTGATATGTTTGTGTTCTTACCAAGTTATCCTTTACTAGGGGTCACATGATTCCTACTCTTATTGCCCATAATTATCAAGACCAAGAGATATAGCCCTAAACAAACAATGTAATTAGAATTACTTATAATTTATTTAATACATGGAACGAATCAATCTTGAGGAGAAACCTCAAGACTCGAGTTTAAGACCTCTCGGTTTTCAGAACGCACAACCATTGGATTACAGACCCTCGAGTGAAATAACTTGTAATCCCATTAGTCAGTACGAATAAACTACATTCTTGAAATTTTCTTTGCAGGAAGATATAAATATCATGAAAAAGCTAAATTTCGATGCTTATCGATTCTCAATCTCATGGTCAAGGATCTTCCCAGGTAGGTTTCAACACCCATTTTAAGGAAACACTTAGATCTTTATTTAGGTGTTTATAGTATAGTATATGATGAAATTAATTGATGTAGATGGAGCTGGAAAGGTGAATTGGAAGGGTGTTGCTTACTACAATAGACTGATCAACTACATGCTTGAACAAGGCATTACCCCTTATGCAAATCTCTATCACTATGATCTTCCTCAAGCTCTTGAGCTCAAATACAATGGATTGTTGAGTCACAATGTTGTGTAAGTATTCTATATAATATATAGTTCTCATTGAAGACGGTATTCGATTTTTCAGCTCTTAAAGATGATAACATTTAGAGCAAGAGACTAATCTCCGACAAATATGCAGGAAGGATTATGCAGATTTTGCAGATTTTTGTTTCAAGATGTTTGGAGACAGAGTGAAGAATTGGATGACATTCAATGAACCAAGAGTAGTTGCTGCTCTTGGATATGATAATGGAATATTTGCTCCTGGGAGGTGTTCGAAACCATTCGGAAACTGTACAGTTGGGAATTCTGCTACTGAACCATATATCGCAGCTCATAATCTCATCTTATCTCATGCTGCTGGTGTTCAGAGATACCGAGAAAAATATCAGGTAAACAATATAATTCTTTTAGGATAATCCCATATTGGTTGTGGAATGGGTAAGTAGTCGGTTAACAAGTGTTAAGAGAAAACCTTATACTTGAGTTACATTTTTCGGGTGAGAGAGGCCCAAGACGAACATGCGATAAAAAAGTTCTGGCCCAGTAGTGTATTGAAGTTAACACCAATGTGTGTGAGAGAGAGATCATTGTCGGGATAAGCTCACACTGCCCTAGCTTTTGGGGTGAGAGAGACCCAAGACCACCCAACTCATGTGCTCGTACTCCGTTTTCTCATTATCGTTTCTGATTATTAGTGTATTAATTCTAGCTTAAGACAATCTCTGAAAACTATGGTTTGATTTAGAAAATACAAAAAGGAAGGATTGGAATTCTCTTGGATTTTGTTTGGTATGAACCTCTTAACGACACAAAGGCCGATCATCGGGCAGCTCAAAGAGCAAGGGACTTTCATCTTGGATGGTAAGAACCTAACATCATCGTCTTCACTCATCAAAACAAATGCATAACATATTTACTTAGAGAACAATTGATCTTTCATGATTTTTTGTAGGTTTCTTGACCCAATAGTACATGGAGAGTACCCGAAATCGATGCAAAGGATTGTAGCTGAAAGGCTCCCAAAGTTTACAGAAGCAGAGATTAAAATGGTAAAAGGGTCCTTCGATTATATAGGTATTAACCAGTACACTACTTACTACATGTATGATCAACATCTCTCTAAGAATCAACCAAGAGGCTATCAAAGCGAATGGCATTGTGGATTTGCTTGTAAGACTTCAATCCTAGCTTCTTTTCGACTCTTAATTATTATTAGGCGAGAACATATAAGAGTTATCATCGTATATTCCTGTTGACATTAACCTTATATCTCTTACCTTTTTTGCATACGTACCTTGCAGTTGCTCGTAATGGTGTGCCAGTTGGACCAAGGGTATGCAAAACTTGTTTTTGTATGGAATATTTGAATCTTAGTACCCACTTCGTATATATGTACATATATAGTTTCACTGACAAGTTTGAGTTTGTAGGCATATTCTTCTTGGCTATATGAGGTACCATGGGGTATGTACAAAGCTTTGACCTATGTTAAGGAGCGTTACGGGAACCCTAATGTGTTTCTATCGGAAAATGGTGAGAGTACTTATCGATATACGCTATAATATGACAACAAGAAGAAAATATGAACTCTTTAGCAAATGTTAATACGGAGTATATTCTTATGATTGAAATTCTTTCTTCGGTTTGATTTATGTAGGAATGGATGATCCTGGTAATCTTACACTTCCTAAAGGATTACATGACACAAGGAGAATCAATTATTATAAGACATACTTGATCCAACTAAAGAAGGCGATCGACGATGGAGCTAATGTTACGGGTTACTTTGCATGGTCTTTACTCGACAACTTCGAATGGCTATCAGGTTACACTTCAAGGTTCGGTATCGTGTATGTCGACTACAAGGATCTCAAGAGGTACCCAAAGATGTCGGCTTATTGGTTCAAAACATTACTTAACCGGAAGAACTAAAGAGAGTATTTATATGCTGTTTTAGGATTAATCTTTTGGTGTTAAAGTGTCAATTTCTTTTTCGTAGTAGTTAGATTTCACTAGTTAAGAGACATCAAAAGTCGAAACCAGTAATATATAAAAGTTGCATTTTAGAGCTTGTTTGCAGCGATTACATATATTCAAATAAATGACTTGTTCAGGCCTTACTTGCTCCATTTTTTGCTTATATTAACCTAAATGAGTACTTGATCAATAATGGAAACCACTCCCATCTTCCTCTGAAACTAGTTTGGAGAGGGAGGAAAAGAAGGTCCTACATAGACGGGAAGTACGAGAAGCAGAGAAGGTGGAGGGAGGAATCTCCCTATCTCGCCGTACAGAGGAAAAGTTCAGAAACCATTTGTTCGGGGTGCAGCATCCTGTCTTTCTAATTTTTCTTTCTCTTTCTAATCTACTTTACCTCTCTTCAATTATGGTATCTGAGGGAAGACAACAATAATGATGGAGAGGGTAAAATTAGAAGTGAAAAGTAGTTTGTGACGGAGAAGTAACTGAATCGTTAGTTTGAGAGTCAAACTTGTAGTTAGTCGAAATATGAGGCACAAAAAAGTATTTTGCTCACAATAAGGGGCCAAATAGAAATGATCCCTACTTGTGAAGTCTGAACACACACCATACATATTGGAGTCTGGGAGAGGTGAACATACTGAACAGACCTCCGAGCTATGCACACAACTTCCAAAATTTGCAATAGCAACAAGTAAAGTTCTTTCTAAGAAATCTAGTTCTCAATATACCACACCCCTCCAGAAAGACTAAAGATATATTTTATATACTAGAAGGTAGATGTTTTGGGCAAACAAAAATAGTTTCGATAGTACAAAATTTCATAAGATGGGAAAACAAAAATCTTCCTCCAAACATACCCTTCTTCTCAAGTCGTCGGCAGAGGGTCGTCGGCCGGCCCTACGTCAGCAACCCATTAGAGTTGGGCGGCGACTCATTTTGGAGAAATTCTTTTTCTCCAAAATCTCATCTTCTCCTCTTTCTCTCTCTTCAGTCTCTTTATACCTCTCTCCATCCCTATCCCTGACTCTCTCTTTAAGTTCGAGGAAGGGGAGTGTCGGGAACCAGATTCGAGCGAAGAGGCCCTCCCTTCTTTGGTTTAAGAGAGAGAGGAAAGAAAAAAGAAGAGATAAGAAGAGTGAATAAGAAGAAAGAGAGAGAGAGAGAGAGAGAGAGAGAGAGAGAGAGGATGGTGGTGACGCCCAAGTGTAATGATGGCGCCGTAGTTGATGGTAGCGTTGGTGGTGGTGGAAGGGGAAGATGAAGGAAAAAGAAACAAACAAAATATTTAAGGGTATGGAGGTGTTTGGAGGAAAAAAAAAAAATCGTTTCCACCCAAAAGCTTTTTTAAGACTCCTAAGATGTCCCATGTCCCGGCCATTACTGCCCTTTGATACCACGGAAAATTTCTTTGTTTACCCAAAACATTGACCATTAGAAACCGTAGTTTAGGTTTAATATTACAAATATGACACCAACTTTCTGAACACTTATTTACTAAACCAATAAATACTTCAAGTTTCTTATGCTAATGACTAAGAAACCGTATATTATTATTAAGACACTAATAACTAACTATTCAGCTCTAACAATGCACTCCTTGAGAGAATATTTCTTTCTCAGTTCTTGTGCTGCATTCTACCACTCTCTAAGCCAGCAAAAGGATCAATTGTTACGTTTATTACTGCTGGTTTTCGTGCAGAAAACGATTCAGCAATGGCAGACTCAAGTTCTTTAGGTGTTCCAACAAGATAACCTTTACCTCCAAAGGCTTCAATTAGGGTATGATATGCTGCACCAGGAACAAATGACGTGGGAGCAGGATCATCTTTGTGAGGGCCTGAAATTTCTTCTGGGTTTCTCCGATCGCCACCATATACACCACCGTTGTTGAAAACAATTACAACGACTGGTAACTGATATCGCACCAATGTCTGCGAATTTCAAAACAAAGACCATAAGACGCAAAAAATGGAATATAAAGGTCTTCTTGATATCTACTTTCTAATGAAAACGAACTCAATATAGGAAAACTGAACAAACTGCTCGTTCTTTAAAAACCCAAACCAAATATCCTAAAACAAATTGAACCAAACTGCTTAAAATCTGGAACACTAAGAGAAGTAATGGAAAAAAACTATCACCAAGTCTATCCTCGTTCCTCGAATTGCAAAACTTAAATCCATTCGCTAATACCAAATTTTACCCGAGTCTAATCAATTTCTTGCCTTGCCACCGGATAAGAGGATCACCTCTCTGGGCATGAATAACTAACTTTTTGTATAACGGCATTAAACTACAAATAAAAAAAGAAACACAATAGGAGCTAACCATCCACAAGGGGTTGTTTACTATCTCTAAGAATCAAAGAGACGTGGGATTACATGAAATTACACGGAGATAGCTAGAATTTGTATGTGGAAAACCATGAAAAATCATTATGTACGAGAGAAATGACGAATATCATCACTCCAACCGGTTGCGAGTCCTCAGGCAAGTTCATTCCAAATTATCATGATTCATTTATACTTAGTACTAGACTACTACGTACTATGATGCATCTCAATGTTAGGTATACTTAGAAATGTGAAAATTGTGTCCTGCCTTATGTTATTTGTATTAGCATAAGGATGTGAATCATACCTCAACTTCCATAGCGCTGAACCCAAAACCAGAATCTCCTTCGACAGCAACCACAAGACGCCCAGGTGATGCTATTGCAGCAGCAATACAATAACCCAAACCAACCCCCATGGTTCCCCAAGTTCCAGCATCCAACCTTGTCCTAGGTTCTGTCTGCACCAAAACAGATCGACCAACATCCATTGTATTTGCACCCTCTGAAACCACAATTGGAGCAGGGCTTCCCTGTGCTACAATTGCATCCCTTATAATTCTCATTGGTGTAAGGAAATTAAACGGTACAACATCCTTCCCTAACTGAATCTCCATCTTTGCAATATTCTCCTTGGCCTTCTTAGAAATCGCTTCCACCCATGGATGGGATTTTCCTAAACAGAAAGGATCATCTTTTATCTCCTTATTGATTATGTCTATAACCTTCTTAGCATCACCAACCAACCCGAGATGAGGTTTTCTGAACTCAATTTCTTCCTTGGAAACATCAATTAAGATAAACTTCACATCTTTCGACCATTTCGGTGGTTCACCAAAATGCAATAACCAGTTTAGCCTAGCACCAACTATAACAGCAACATCACATTGCCCTATAGCGAGAGATCTAGCAGCTGTTGCAGCTAACTCATGCGTATCAGGCAATAACCCTTTCCCCATAGGAGTAGGCAAGAAAGGTATTCCTGTCCTTTCGACAAATCTCTTCAATGAATCTTCAGCTTTAGCATAAGCTGCACCTTTACCAAACACAATCAAAGGTTTCTTTGCATTTCTAATCAAAGAAATAGCTTTCTCAATTTCTAGGGTTCCTAGAGTAGTTTGTTTTTGTATCTTATTATTATTAGCACTAGTTGTTTCAGCTAAATCCAAAAGCTTAATAGCTTCAGATTCAGAAATTGTCTGATGAAGAACATCAGTTGGGAAATCAAGATAACATCCACCAGGACGACCTAAAACAGCTTGATTTAAAACATCAAAAACATTTTTAGGGATTTGAGAAATATCAGTGGATTTAGAAGAGAATTTAACAAAAGGTTTAACAGCTTGAATCTGATCTAATTCTTGAAAATCACCTCGACCGAAATCTTTCTGATCACAAGATCCAGAAATCATAACCATTGGCCAAGTATTAATAGAAGCATTAGAAACACCAGCTAATCCATGAACACAACCAGGACCAGAAACAGTGAGAAGAATACCAGGACGACCGGTGAGGTAACCGTAAGCAGAAGCAGCGTAACCGGCAGATTGTTCGTTATGGAAGGCTATGAATCGAATACCAAGTGAAACTGCTTTGTTTGCTAGAGAAGTTACAGGGATACCAACAACACCAAACATACACTCAACACCAGCACGAACTAGAGATTTAGCTATGAGGAGATTTCCATCGATTAGGGTTTCTGAATTAGGTTTTGATTCGAGGGTTTCGTTATCCGCCATTAGAAAGAGTTTTTAGAGAGAGAGAGAGAGAGATGAGTAGGAGTTGGAAATGGAAGTTAGTTATAAATAGGATGGGGGTGAAATTGAGGATCGAGAGAGAGAGCAAATGGTTTACGATTTCGTAAGTTATTGTAGTGAGGTGGTGGAGTGGGAAGATGACTCATCTTTCAACGTTAACGGTACCTAAATTTCGGAGTTTGTTTTCTGATCACACTATTAAGAGCACACTGCTTTCAACAAAAAAAAAAAAAAAAAAAGAGCAGACGGGACCAGTGTGGGGCTGGGGCTGCCAATTTTGGGAGTTCCGTGGCTTCTCAATTCCAACGTCGGAATCCCAATCGGGACTTCCAAAAATCAAAATATTCAATTATTATAATTAAAATTCATTAAAATTTAATAAATAATTAATATTCATACATAATTAAAACAACTAAAATACACTCCCATTCTCCTTTATCCAATTTGAGATCAGACACATCCACCTTTCAAAAAGAGAAGTCCACAAGGAAAATGAGAAGAAAGCCCCAAGGAAAAGCCCTTGTAGTTGGTAACCTTTTTGAAAGAGGAGGTATATCTGAAGAGAAGCCCACAAGGAAAAGAGAAGAAAGCTTCGAGGGAAAGGGGAGAGAAAATTCATGGAAGGGAAAAAATCTTGGGTTGCATGAGAAATTAGGGGGAGTAGTTATTTTGGGAAGATCCTAATCGATTATGTGAAAATGTGCAGCCCTTGTTGATCATGTTGTTGCATGTGTTTTTCCTACTGATAACAGTATTCTAATCTTGATGTTTAAAAAGGTCACTGAAGTGGAAAAGATTGGTCTGTCTTTGACCAAGTTATCATCATCAACTAAGGAGCCGTGTGGTTATTTTCTTTGTTAAACAAAGCCCCAAAGTTGCTTTCAAGTCGTCCCTTCCAATTTCACCAGCACAAGTGACCCCTGGGCCCTGGCTACAAATGAAACCCTTCCTTCAGCTTCCAACCCACTATTATCTTCCCAGTACAAGGTTCACTAGATGAAACCTGAACCTTTTCAGTTTTCTTTCTAAAATTTTGAAAGTGACAGCCAACAAAATGAAGGAAAACAATAAAAGCAAGTGTTCAATCAACACATGTTTGCTTATGTATAAGTATTTTAAGGTCATTCAGCATTTTCGGACTTAAGTTTCTTTCATAAAACAGATGCAACTACCACAAAACAACAGAAAAGAAGTACCAACAAAAAAAATTCAAAACAAGATATTGTGAAGTACCAAATCACCTAACATGGGTGAATTTCTCAAAATGCTCGAAACCCTTTATCTTCACTTCAATTATCATTAGGTTTTGGTTGAGACAGCGGCTTATCGGAGGAAGGAGGATCAGATGGAGATGGATTTTCCCCATTTTCAGCAGCCTCAGGAGGTGGATGATCTGGTGATGCAGGAATCTGTTCTTCGTTTTCATTGGGTTCAGGATGGAAACTGATAGGGAACTTTGTAACTCGGGGCTTGTCCGTCAATATGTTTCTCTGAATCTTGTCAATCAATACCTTTTGGGGAGGTTCTTCTCTCAGTTGTTCATCTTCATAGTCGTTGTTCACATAGTATCCTACTCTGATGAATTCTTGTCCCACATAAGAGCAGGTCAACAGCAACACAGTTACACCGATAATATCTTCTTCACGGATCTTAGACGGGTCCGGGGGATCTGCCTGTAATGGAGCCATATAGATTAAGAAAAACAGAAACAATAATATTGACTATATGAAAACTGCCACTCGTCTCTACTAATAACATTTTTATTATAGGCCATATGTGTGAGTAACAAAACAACAAAGGTTTAAGGGTTCTTATTCCCAGTTTGAGCACTCTCATGAGAAAAGAAAATGTGAATGTTTTTAAGAGGGTTTTTGATTTCTCTAGAGTGGTTATCTACTTTCAAATATACTCTTTTGGAACTTTAAAAGCAAGGCAGATGGCCTGGAGATGGATATTTATTTTGAGCAGTTATGGCACTTTCTTTCCTAAAAGAACAAAGACAAAGAAACCATTTTGATTTGTGTGGAAAACATCTTAGTTAGAAAACGAAAGGTTTGGGGATTTCGTCTCTAATCCACCACCCGTTTTCATCTAAGCGATATAGTAAATTGAATATTTTCAATCCAGTTCTGTTTCCACTTGAGATTTCATAAAATAGTAATAAGCTGGTCTACTCCATATTACATATAATAGTCCTGGAAGTTCCAACTAAGCAACTCGAACGATCTCGATACAAAATTAAGTTTAATGAGTCATTGTGCTATAGGGGATTACCTGGAAAACAAACCGATAGTTGCCCACATTTACTGGCCCAACAAGCACGCTCTCTAAGAGTTGGTCGTAAGTTTCATCTTCTGCAGATCCTACATAAATGAGTTTCCACTCCAGATCTGTAACATAATGACAAGAAAAAGATAAATGTCACCAGGTATAGAAACATAACTACGTAAATAAAGCAACAAAAAAGAAAAATCTCAAGCTTGGAGATCAACTGGCAATCAAAAACTAAGATAACATGAAATAGTCTTACCTGACATATTGGCATCATAAGAAAATCAGAATTTTTATCTAAACAGATCCTGAACTTAGGATTAAAATAGATAAGGTTTCGAAAAATTCAATATTCAGATGTGCCATACAAAGTAAATACTAATAAAAGACACGGATTCGTGTTCAAAATGATCTACTCCACTATAATTGCTGTCTTTGACCATGAGACTTCGAATACCATATACCCAAACACCAAGACCAAATAGGATCAACTTTACTAGGTACCAACACCTCCATCAGCAACAAACCAGAAACCACTAGAATACATTCACTATTTCGCTTTAAAACTTAGGCAATAAACACCTCCTATGTACAAGATACATTAAATGGTACTAATCGGCCTTCATATTAAATGGTGTTACTGCTATGTTAGACCTCATTATGAAAGACTTATTTTTGAAAAATTTACAGGTGAAAACAAAATAGAGGGAAGTGTACAAGTTACTAAACTAAATAAGGGCCCTTCGTGTACATAAAGAACATAACTGCATGGTGCTAGAGTACTATTCTAAGGTACTGACACGAACTTATGAACACCCAAACTATGCATAAAATTATAACATGTTAACCATTGAAGTCATTAACGCTAGTATGCCAGAAGTATGCAACAAGAAATCCCAAAAAAGTGCAAATAACGAGAAAACCTGTTACATGGAATGTAGGAATGTTAAAACAAAAAATCCAAATGGAGAGATGGAAAAATATAAGCAAACCTGACGTCACGTCGAAAATATTGCGCTACTAGGTTTTGAAAATTCTGAGCGCATCCAATAGGAACTTAGCAAGTCCTCTAACACCATTTTGACGTTGATGATTATATTTTTTAATGGTCTCATTTGTGTTAAACACAAACGCTCTAACCACAAGATTATTCAATGTATCTCTTACAGATCATGAATAACATGTGGTCTCCTCTATCTACAAATGAATAAGTACTGAAAATTGGACGCTAATATGAATTACGTCCAAACCTAATAGCCTATATTCTAAAAGTCTCGGGTGATCTCCTTCATCAAACAAGATAGGACTAAAAGCCTCCATAAGAACCTATTTAGTTCCACCATCAATACTATGGACCAAACATAAAAAGATAAATCTCTCGACTCCTTATTCTCTGTATGCACATGGCAGCGGCAATTGGAGGCAATTTTATTTCGATGATGGAAATAAATCATATCGCCATATAGTGTTACTGTTACCCGTTAAATGAAAGCCTCAAAGTCTAAAGCAACATGAACAAGCATTAACAAGTACAGGATATCAGAATTGAACTAATCATGACAAAGGAACTTTGATTTCTACAGTAAATCACAACAGGACTCTGCATACTGAATTTTATTTAGATGACAATCAAAACTGAGTATTTCGTTCAAATGAAATATTTCAAAATTTAATAGCATTCTTCTTACTCATCCTCAAATAACACTACTAAAATTTATTATGGAGCGCATCTACGAGTACTTCGAAAAAAATGCAAACTATGCGTGGTTAATGTAGTACAGCTCAAGAGATTTTGGTAAGGCCTAGTCCAAGACTTCAAGGTGATCGGCAAAACATAACAAATGATTTGTTTCACTCATTAAAATACCTACTACTGATCAAAACCTGGGTCATGGATCTAAAGCCCAAGTCATGGATCCAAATAATGATAAATCTCTTTGCATGTAACAACAAATAATGTAAGACTCCAAAGCCAACTCGCCAAAATGCAAGACCAAACAAGAACTTTAAAGCTAAATCCATCAAGAAAATAAAAAACAAGTAACTTCAAAGTGAAATACGAAGGTTCAAAAAGCACAGAATTAATACGAGAATACTTCATGTCAACGCGAAAGCAAAATATCAAATAGATACCATTTTATGAAAAGCAATTCTACAGTCAAAACAAGATGAGCCTGCCATTTAGAGGACTTAATGAAAGATTGCATATTTACTTTTTATTACACAGCAAAAATTATGCAAATAGTGTATAAAAGATGGATTAATATGAATGCGGATTTTTCTATTACCAAAAAGTGCTAAGAATATAAAGCCATTTTCAGAGACAGATTCATTGAGGTTAAAATGGTTAACAATATAGCCAAAGGACTCTATTCTATAGGATGAGAGGGAGGAATTAGGTGGTCTTGTTATCTTACACAGATTTTGCCTACAGTTGGGGGGCATTAACAGACAATACGTGATTACAAATTTTCTTATTCTGACACTGCGCTAGCGTTCTCCTTTTTGCTTAATCTAGTTCAGCACTCCGCATTTGGAGTGTGCGTAAATCCAAATTTTTCTTATTCTGACACTGTACTTGACCATATTCGTATTCGAACTGCTATTCCATTAATAAACAAGAACTTCGGAGCTAAATCCATCCAGATAATCAGAAAAGGGAACTTCAATTTTGACATCTAAAATGAAACATAAAGGCGCAAAAGCAAAAAAGAACAACGAGAAACATTTAAGGCAAAGGAAAAAACAAAATATCTAACACATTAGCATTTCATGGAAGGCAGTGCTAGAAAGCCCAAAACAAGATCTTCATGCCATTTTAAGGACTCAATGAGAGATTGCCCGTTTACTTCATATCACGAAGTAAAAGCTATAGAAATAGTGTGTAAAAGATGGAATAATATGATGCAGATTTCCCTATATCCAAAATAGCGCTAAGAATATGCAATAACACAAATTTTTCTATCCAGTTGTGAGAAATTCCAACTTCCAAGGATGCCAAAAGGGAAATAATGGTTTTCTACACTTCAATGTGGCTGTCAATATTACATGCCAAACCAATGGAGGCTGGACGGCGGGACCAATCAAAAGGTCCATGGTATCCGACAAGTTAAATTTCCAATGCAGCTGATCTTCATTATATCTAAAACAAGTCTGTCTATAATTAGTTAGCATATAATATAATCTAACCCCAAACGAATATTATATCTAAAACAAGTATAACTATAACTAGCATATAATATAACCCCAAACGACTATGCCCAGACTATTTACTCCGAGATCAAACTTTTGTTTTGGAATCTTTACTCTGAAACTATGTGGAACAAGAGATGTGGAAGGCATAGAGGAAGAGGGTGATAATCTAAGGTATTCAGAGAAGTTTTCAGTATTAGGATCGCCCCAAATTTCCTGTTTTAACAATTTCATGGGCGGGAACAAAGGTTCCGGGTAATCAAGGGTTTAAGACTACCTGAAGCAGTTATTATAGATAGAATTTACATAAAGACCAATCTTCTTTTCTTTAAATCAATTGCTAACCCTAGCATCAACCATTTCCCATGATTTTTAATCTACCGTCTTTTGAGTTGAAGATTAAGTCCAGAAAAGAAACCCAAAATCAAACATGAACACCTTTAACCCTAGAAGTAATCAATAAAATTATAAATAGGTAAACAAAAAACACAAAAGAGAGAAAGGGAGAGGGAGATGAAGAAAGTTACCGTCTTTAAGAGGAATCAGGCATTCGTAAGAAATCTCGAACTGAAAGGGGTTAAGAAACGCCGAAGGATTATCTAAGACAGTGACGTTCGTTATGTTGACGGCACTCATTTTCTTCAGTAATCGAAGAGAGAAATATCAAATGAAATGGTCTCAGTACTTGAAAGCTCAATCAAAACCCTAGATGGCAAAACCCTCATCTGAAAACTAAGAAACCCTAGTTTTAGCAAATTGAAGATCAAGAGAGGAGCGGAAAATAAAAGAAACGAAAAATGGTTTCTTTTTCGCCGCTATCGGTTTTAATCGACCTCGATACTTCTACTTATATTGGGCGGAAATTGCCAACCGGCAGTAGTCGGTGAGGAGTAATGGGAGGGAACCTTAAAACTAAGAAATGGCGGGAGATTTTGAATACTTTCATCCAAGAGAAAGGGTTGTCAAGGTTTTCCGGTCACTTGAAGATCTCATTGGGCATTTATTATTGGATTATTTCTAAAATGACCCACTAGTTTATGACCAGGTCCAACGTAACCCTCTAGTTTATCGAAAATATCTAGATGAATCTCTTGTACTCTTGTAGATTTCAACGCATTGACTAAAAAGTCAGATTTTTTCTTTCCAAACCTACCCTATTTTGTCTTTTTCTTCTTTATTTTTTATTGAGTTCTTTATCTCTTCACGTTTTATATCATTCTTCTTCTTCTTCTTCACCTCCATTAATGGAGGTAATCATTTTCTTTTTCATCTTTTCTTCTTGTTCTCTCTCTCTCAAAAGAGTAATGTTAATGAAGGTCCTCCAAAAAAATTAAAAATATTTTTTTAAATAAAAACGAAAAATAGTTGGTAGTCCATCGTCCAAACGAGATCACCAAGATAAACTCCGTGACGAGATTTTCTCAATCTTAGAGAGAGAAAGCGCACCCATTTCGTATTAGAAAGAAAATCATTTATGTTCCCACATGAGATAAATCTTGATGGGAAACTGTTTCCACCAAGACTCGATCCCACGACCTCATGGGCTTAAAAGGAGTGTCCGCCCGTTACACCAAAGGGTGGTGGACTCTCTGTTTGTAAGTTAATGTTACATTCATGAATTGGGCGTCTCCATATCTCACGCTTATATTACTTGCAGCACCAACAAATCTCAAAATCTTAAAGAAACTTGACAGTGAGAAAGTTTAATTAAAGTGTATTCAACACTTCTTTATTTCTCACTTTCTTCTTCAACTACCTTGGTAATAAAGGGATTTCGAGATCTGATTTGTACTTTTATTGTGTTTTTGCCATCTCTAGAAGAGCATCTTCTTTACGCGAATAACTAGGGAATTTTCGGTAGTCCAACAACCCTCAATCTATGATCCAAATGTTACTGAGATTTACTTCTAAAAGTATTAGCTTCTTCAGTAAAACCAGCAGGTCAGAAATCCCTAGCCACTTCATCATCAAACATCGTATCATCAACAAATTTTCTCTCTACTCCACCAATTACTTTACATGAATCAGTTGATGATCGCTTAAGATGAATTTCCATTCCAACCTCTGAGTCACCATTAAAATCAGTACATCCGGTGACGATTAATGGAAATTTTAGATAGAGGGGAGGGGGAAAAATGGTTTGCCATTAATGGTAAACTTAGGTGATCTTTTAGTTCGTGGTTCTTTTAGGGAACCATTTCGATAACCCAACCTAAAAGATTGAGGGTACTTTCTAATGGTGACTCTGAGGTTGGAATGATATTTCAATGGTATACCACTCAAAATAAAAATCAGAGATATACAGGCGGAGTAGTCTTTTAGGATACTGGTGGTTGGGTGATCTTTTAGGTCGTAGTAGTTTCTCTGTAATTTAAGTGTAGTATTTTCAATGGTATACTCAACATAGGTCTTTGGAGAAAGAGCCAGAAGAATTAAAAAAATAACTTTTTAATATGAAATGGGAGAAAAAATGGAAACCTCCATTAATGGAGGTCCAAAAAAGAAGAAGAAGGATATAAAATGTAAAGAGACCAGAAATAAAGAAGGAAAAGACAAAAAAAGGGTAATTTAGGAAAAATAAAACTTAACTTTTGAGTCAATAGATTGAAAACTAAAAAAAGTGGTCATCTGAATATTTTTATTAATCTAAGAGACTATGCGGGAAGCTGATCATAAATTAAGAGGCCATTTGAGAAATAATCCTTTATTATTAGGTTTACAATTATGAGAAAATTATTTGATTTACTAATAACCCCTAACTTTGTCAAATAAATTCTTTGACCTTCAAAATTTCCGTTTTGAAGGTATGAACTAATACTAAAAAGAAAAGTGACAGAGGGTGGGTTGTAAGGTTAGATATCACGATATATATAGATATATATATATATATGCCTCTTGATTTTGAATCAAATCATTGTACGAGATCGTTCTGACATTAGTTAGGTTTATGGATCAGTGAAGCATATTCCTTTTACGTACTCTTTTACAAATTTAACGTTTTCGTCAATAATTAATGACTACGTTACAAGTTCACACAGAAGTTCATCAAACAACTCTCTAGGTCCACGGCAAGAAGATCATTAAGAATCTTACACTTTTACGCCACTTGTGTTGCAGTTTTTACAAATTTAACGTTATCGTTAGTAATTAAAGAGTACGCCACAAGTTCACACAGAAGTTCATCGAACAACTCTCTTGGTCCACGACAAGAAGATCATTAAGAATCTTACACTTTTACGCCACTGTGTTAGAACTTTTATCTTCAGTTCCTCGTTAGCTTTTAGGTATTTTTTTTCTTTAATACAGTAACATTAATGTTACCATCAATCACCACCTACCACTCCCACCACCACACCCATGACTCAACCACCACCACCACAGCGCCACACGTCTACACCCCATAACTCAACCACCACGACCACCATACCCTAAAACATAACTACCACGACCCCCATTCAACCACCACCATTATCACCGCCATCATACTCCACAACGCATCATCATATACTCATAATACTAAAAAAAAACTATATTTTTATAGACATGTAAAATCTCCTTCAACAGCTAAAGTTCGAACGATATGTTAATGGATATGTCACAGACAACATGTTTAATCCAGGACTATAAATATTTTTCTTTTTAATGAAAAGATATTAAAAAGAAGTATTTGTTAGGTAAACCCTTTCACAATTCAAGAAGACACCTTTTGAGTTGATTGAGCTTGTGGCAATTATGACTACCCTTTAACAATTCAATAATACGGAAGGATGTTGAAAAACAAGTTGATTACGCAGAAAAGTTACAAAAGTTACAAAGTTTAATGGTATAGACAGTGAGACAAAGGATTTGAGAGTTACTATTTGGTAGTGATGCTTATTAGCTGGGTCAAGTTTCACGTCGGCCCAATCGACCCGGGCTGAAATAGTGTCTGGTCGGACCTAGGGGCGAGAATCGGGCACAAATGCTCGGTCTCAGGCACTCAATGTGTCGGGTCGGGCCCATTGGGCTCTCAAATTAAGAGTACACCAAAAAACATCAGGCTCATCGGGTAGTGCTTTCATATCGGCCACTTGTCCAGCACTCGCTAACAAACACGGGTCGATTCAGGTTTCATGTTTGTCGGGTATCGGGTAGCCCATCAAAATAAAAATATTTAGAAGTAAAAAGAAATAGAAGAAATAAAATTACTTCATTATAAAAACTCAGAGGTAACAAAAATACACATATAAGGTTAGTAAGCTGCTAATATTTAACAAAAATACAATTAAAAGGTTTGTAAGCTGCTAATATTTAACAAAAATACATATGTAAATATGTAATACTTAAGAAAAGTGTGAAGTCAAAAGTCTCTGGATCTTCCGTTTAAGCTTGACTATTGGGCTGAGGCTGGATGGAAATGGAGGGCTGGGTGGAGTTACTGCTAGGAGGTAGGCATGTTTCAGGGAACCATCATTCAAAGGATCAAAATGCATCATCTTTACTTCAGTCTTCCACCAATCTTTCAAATATACACAACACTCCAACATTTCTCGAGTCAAACTACTGCTGTAATCACCCATAATCCGCTTCCCCAAAGAAAAGGCCGACTCTGATGCAACGGTTGAAATCGAAACAGATAATATATCACGAGCAATCCGAGAGAGAACTGGGTATCGTTTTTCATTTTCTTTCCACCAAGCCAGAAATATCAAAGTTTAGAGGATCATCTAAATCAAGCTCAGGCTCGGAATCATACCAAGATATCTCTTTAGATGGAGAGGAGAAAGGATCCCTTCGAGCCCTATTAATAGTTCTCCAAAATGCATTTCGATTAGAGGATTGAGTAGGCTCAGAGAGACCAACTGCTGCAGAAGTTTGAGAAATAGAGACTTTCATCGCATAACTATATTCGGCAAACATCTTGCATAATTTACTAACCATGGCAAGAGATTGAGTTGCGTAACAATGTATAACATGGGCCGACGAGTCGAAACAAGCTTCAAGTTCGGAAAGAACCATGTCAACTTTCTTCTTGATTCTCGAATCAAGAATACACGCAATGCCAAACAGCATAGGGGTCACACCCCAATACTTTAACAAATCTTGCCTCCATTGAGGATATTATTCAGAAAACATAACATGTTGTCTATGCTCTTTAAAAACCATCCCAATATCAACCAAGTACTCAAGAACAGAATTACATGTAACATAGTCCACTCCATAAAAGTGATTGGTTTCATCAAAGAAGGGCTTTAAAATTTTACTAAGCAAATCAGCATGCAACCAATCTTACATAAAAGCATTGACCACATCACGCTAAGGCGGAGAATTTTTCAACATTAGATAGGTGGAATTCCACCCGTGCTTCACATCAAGCTAAAGTTTCTTAGGCACAAAACTAGTAGCCTTGCATAAATTTCTAAATTGAGCATTTTTTTTAGAGGAATTAATGTATTCTAAATTTCCTTTCAAGTGTGTAATCATCTCTTTGAATTGAGCGACAATCAATCTATCTCAACCTTTTAATGTGCCCGGTCAAACAGATCTAGGTCGATTTGATCTCTTTGATCAAATAGAATCATATTTTGGTTCTATTTGATCAAAGAAATCAAAGTAGCATATATTTAATACCAAATCTTATATCTGATTTTTTCTTTGTTTAAGATACAAGTTATGTCTCTCATCAGTTTCTTCGAGCACATCTCAACCTTCTAATGTGACAAGATCAAACAGATCTGGTTCGATTTGCTCTCTTTGATCAAATAGACTCATATATTTTGGATTAATTTGAACAAAGAGATCAAAGTAGCATCTGTTTAGTACCAAATCTTATGTCTGTTTTTTTCTTTTCTTTTAGATAACTGTTATGTCTCTAATCTATTTGATCGAGCACATCTCAACCTTCTAATGTGCCCAATAAAAAAGATCTAACTATATTTGCTATTTTAAATACAAATCTTATATTTTTTTGTTGGGTGCTTCTAAAGGCACCAGACCAAAAAGTTGTTAGCATCCGCAAATTTTATTGACTCGGGTCAATGACCATTGACCCGATTCTCTATAAGCACCGGTTTTTAATGTGGGTGACGTTCACCTTCGTTTGCTTCTTCCATCTTCTTCTTCCAAAACAAAAGGAATCCGAATTAATATTTCTTCCAAAACAAAACCATAGAAAAGAGGGTTTAGATCTCTCTAATCTTTCATTTTTCTTCCAAAAGAAATCCCAATTAATTTTTCTTCCAAAAGAAATCCAGCTAGAGAAAGAATTAAAGTCACACCTATTTTCACAACTAGAGGTTTTAGATCTCTCTAATCTTTCATTTTTCTTTATCAACTACTTTATCTCTCTAGAACCCATTACTTAGTAGAAACCAATTTCAGATTAAACCAAAACATGCAATGAAAGTGAGGAATTCTTATAATAAATCTGAAATATAAGACCAAAATAAGAGAAACAGAACCAAACCCAGGTTGAATTGATGTTGATTTATCTATAGAGAGAGAGAGAGAGAGAGAGAGAGAGAGAGAGAGAGTAAGAGAGAAGAGTCACTTTTAAACTATGAATACTAGTTGCCCACTCAGATTAAGTACATGCAGGATAATAAAAAACTTCTTTATGATTCAATACCCGCTAATATACTGATTCGTTGCTAAAATACGTCGATTGATCTCTGAATCCATTATCAATTATTTGTTGTCTTCATCAATTTTACAGTCACTCATTGACCCACTGCAAGCTGATGCTGATGATCCTGTTGGAATCCATCCTAATTGGTGTTCTTTAGAAGCATCTATGATTGAAATTGGAGGAATTATAGTAATGGGTAAGATGGCGAGGATGATTCTAACAGGATGATTGCATTTGGAGGAAACTGACCATGGACCTGAATGATTGGATTTGGCATCTCTGTTTTCTATGTGGATTGAAATACTCACGGATTGACTAACCCGTGAGTATGTGAAGAGAAACAATTAGCCAATCCGTGATGTCCAATCCGTCTAGTATGTCTTAAGGCATCATTGTTCTGCCCGAAATTCTGGTTGGATTTTGTGAGAAATGGATAGAGGGGTTAGGGTTAGCTCCACTTGCCCGGTGCCTACATAGTTAGACGGTGCTAATAGAGAAAGGAGCTGTTGGGCCTGGTGCTAACAGAGATGGATGTTAACAGCCTTTTGCCACGCACCCTTTTTTGTTTAAGATAACAATTATGTCTCTGATCTGTTTGATCGAACACATCTCAACCTTCTAATATGGCTGATCAACCAGATCTTGCTCGATTTGATCTCTTTGAATCAAAATAGATTCATATTTTGGGTCTATTCGATCAAATATATCACAGTAGCATCTGTTTAGTACCAAATCTAATGTCTGATTTTTTTAAAGATAACACTTATGTCTCTGATCTATTTGATCGAGCACATATCAACCTTCTAACTTGCCCGATCAAACATATCTGGCTCGATTTGATCAAATAGACTCACATTTTTAGTTTATTTTATCAAACATCTCAAAGTGGCGTATGTTTAGTACCAAATCTTCTATCTGACTTTTTCTTTTAAATAACATTTATGTCTCTGAATTGTTTGATCGAACACATCTTAACCTTCTAATGTGGTCGATCAAACAGATCTGACTATATTTGATCTTTTAAGTACAAATCTTTTGTGGTTTAAGATAACACTTATATCTCTGATCTGTTTGATCGAACACACCTCAACTTTCTAATGTACCAGATCAAACATATTTGGCTTGATTTGATCTCTTTGACCAAATAGACTCATATTTTGGGTCTATTTGATAAAAAAGATCAAAGTAGCATCTGTTTAGTACCAAATCTTATGTCTTTTTTTTCCTTTTTTAAGATAACATGTATCTCTCTGGTCTGCTTGATCGAGCACATCTCAACCTTCTAATGTTCCCGATCAAACATATCTGACTATATTTGATCTTTTAAATATAAATCTTTTTGTTTGTTTAATATAAAATTATGTCTTTGATCTGTTTGATCAAACACATCTCAACCTTTTAATGTGCTTGATCAAACACATGTGGTATCAAACAAATGCTACTTTTATCTCTTTGATCAAATAAACCTAAAATATAAGTCTTACTGTCAAAGAGATGAAATCGAGCCACATGTGTTTGATCGGAACATTAGAAGGTTGAGATGTGTTCGATCAAACAGACCAGAGACACAATTGTTATCTTAAAAAAATTATATTTAAAAGATCAATTATAGTTAAATATGCTTGAACGGGCACATTAGAAGGTTGAGATGTGCTCGATCAAATAGATCATAAACATAACAGTTATCTTAAAAAAGAATAAACCATACATAAGATTTGGTACTTAACAGATGCTACTTTGATCTTTCTGATCAAATAGACCCAAAATATGAGTCTCTTTGATCAAATATATCAAATCGAGCAAGATCTGCTTGACCAGGCACATTAGAAGGTTGAGATGTGCTTGATCAAACAGATCAGAGACATAACTGTTATCTTAAACAAATAAGAACATAAGATTTATATTTAAAAGATCAAATATTGTCGGATATGTTTGATCAGGAACATTAGATGGTTGAGATGTGCTCGATCGAATAGACCAAAAACATAACTTTTACCTTAAAAATATCAGACATAAGTTTTGGTACTAAATAGACGCTAGATTGATCTCTTTGGTCAAATAGACCCAAAATATGAGTCTATTAGATCAAATCGAGCAAAATCTGTTTGATCGAGCACATTAAAAGGTTGAGATGTGCTCAATCAAACAGATTAGAGACTTAACTGTAATCAAAGATCATATATAGTCAAATATATATGTTTGATCGGGCACATTAAAATGTTGAGATGTGCTCGAAGAAAACACTCAGAGACATAACTGTAATCATTAAAAAATATTAGATTTTTACTTCAAAGATCATATATAGTCAAATATGTTTGATCGGGCACATTAGAAGGTTGAGATGTGCTCGAAGAAACAATCAGAGACATAACTGTGATCTTAAAGAGAAAAATAAGATTTTTATTGAAATGATCAAATATAGTCGGATCTATTCGATCGGGCACATTAGAAGGTTGCGATGTGCTCCATCAAACTGATTAGAGATGTTTTATCGGGCACATTAGAATGTAGAGATGTGCTCGAAGAAACCAATCAGAGACATAACTGTAATCTTAAAAAAAATATTAGATTTTTATTTCAAAGATCATATGTAGTCAAATATGTTTGATCGGGCACATTAGAATGTTGAGATGTGCTCGAAGAAACCAATCAGAGACATAACTGTAATCTTAAAAAAAATATTAGATTTTTATTTCAAAGACCATATGTAGTCAAATATGTTTGATCGGGCACATTAGAATGTTGAGATGTGCTCGAAGAAACCAATCAGAGACATAACTGTAATCTTAAAAAAATATTAGATTTTTATTTCAAAGATCATATGTAGTCAAATATGTTTGATCGGACACATTAGAATGTAGAGATGTGCTCCAAGAAACCAATCAGAGACATAACTGTAATCTTAAAAAAAATATTAGATTTTTATTTCAAAGATCATATGTAGTCAAATATGTTTGATCGGGCACATTAGAATTCTTAAAAAAAATATTAGATTTTTATTTCAAAGATCATATGTAGTCAAATATGTTTGATCGGGCACATTAGAATGTTGAGATGTGCTCGAAGAAACCAATCAGAGACATAACTGTAATCTTAAAAAAAAAATATTAGATTTTTATTTCAAAGATCATATGTAGTCAAATATGTTTGATGGGGCACATTAGAATGTTGAGATGTACTCGAAGAAACCAATCAGAGACATAACTGTAATCTTAAAAAAAATATTAGATTTTTATTTCAAAGATCATATGTAGTCAAAATATGTTTGATCGGGCACATTAGAATGTTGAGATGTGCTCGAAGAAACCTGTAACGCCCCAAGCCTTAGCAGTTGCCGATATTGTCCCCGCTTTAACCACCTCACACAGGTACGGGGTTTTGTTTTTGGCGAAGGCACCACAAGCCCACCTAAAAGGCCTCGGTACTTACTAAGCTTGAGCTTACACATATATCCCAGTCTCTGGACACTCTTGTGAGCAATGTGGGACTATTACAATCCCCCACCCTCAGCGAAGAGTTTTCCTCGGCTCTGATACCACTTTGTAACGCCTCAAGCCTTAGCAGTTGCCGATACTGTCCCCGCTTTAACCACCTCACACCACGCTGAGTGGTGGCTAAGTGAGGACAAAATCGTTGTAGGGGGGTCCACGGTGTCGCTGCGTACTCTGATGGTCGGGCGAATCGTGTGTCGTCGCCCATACCGAGGCCTTTTGGGTGGGCTTGTGGTGCCTTCGCCAAGGACAAAACCCCGTACCTATGTGAGGTGGTTAAAGCGGGACAATATCGGCAACTGCTAAGGCTTGGGGCGTTACAAAACCAATCAGTGACATAACTGTAATCTTAAAAAAAAAATATTAGATTTTTATTTCAAAGATCATATGTAGTCAAATATGTTTGATCGGGCACATTAGAATGTTGAGATGTGCTCGAAGAAACCAATCAGAGACATAACTGTAATCTTAAAAAAAATATTAGATTTTTATTTCAAAGATCATATGTAGTCAAATATGCTTGATCGGGCATATTAGAATGTTGAGATGTGCTCGAAGAAACCAATAAGAGACATAACTGTAATCTTAAAAAAGTATTAGATTTTTATTCCAAAGATCATGTGTAGTCAAATATGTTTGATCGAGCACATCAGAATGTTGAGATGTGCTCGAAGAAACCAATCAGAGACATAACTGCAATCTTAAAAAAATATTAGATTTTTATTTCGAAGATCATGTGTACTCTAATATGTTTGATCGGGTACATCAGAATGTTGAGATGTGCTCGAAGAAACCGATCAGAGACATAACTGTAATCTTAAAAAAAATATTAGATTTTTATTTCAAAGATCATATGTAGTCAAATATGTTTGATCGGGCACATTAGAATGTTGAGATGTGCTCGAAGAAA
>BEHA01001024.1:117354-129738 GCA_002897215.1 Eschscholzia californica subsp. californica | reverse complement strand
CAGAGTGACTCGGCATGGACATTACTTCATACACAAATTTACCTGATTGTATGCACTTCCAGCTACAGGCAACGTTGAATCTAGACTGCATTTTTTCGTTGACCTTAGGGCACAAGAAAGAGTCCCAAGTAGCCGACTCAGTTCTTCTTGCATTCATCATGTTCATAATTTTAATCCTCAACATATCTAGCATTACGGTTATTGGAAGAACTCTCTCATCCTTATCCACGAATTAAAGGATTCGGAGAGCGAAGAACATATTAAACCGTACCTTTTTCCTGGAAAGAAAACATCAGCCCAATGTTCCGGATTTACAGAGTGAAGAAATGCATCCACGGCATTGCCACCCATGACTACGAGTTCAGAAGTGTACTTCTGAAAGTCCGATATAGTAAGGGCTCTAGCCGCCTTAAACATGAGGGATTGGAAATAGTCCGACTTCTTCGCACCATTCTTTACACGTACATTCAAATTGTTTCTTCGATGCGAGACGCAGAATGAATGGTGCGCGGTTGGGAAAATGTTCGAAACTGCATTTATAATACCATTGTGCCTGTCCGACATAAAAGTCAAAGACTCACTAATATCAACCATTTTCGCCAAGTTACAAAAAAACCAGGTCCAATTTAGATCATTTTCTACATCAACGACAGCATAGGCGAGAACAAAAAAAACCTGCAAAGTACATATCGCAGTAGGAAGAACAGGAAATTAATTAATCTTTAGGTTAGGAAATAAAAAAAAAAAAGGCAGTAAAAAAAAATGTGTACCAGACGGAAAATATTGGTAAAATACTTACCATCATTGCCATTCTTCTCTACAGCTGCAAGAATGCACCCATTGTATTTCGTTTTCGCAAAAGTACCATCAACAAATATCAATGGGCGACAGTGCTTGAAACCTTGGATGCATGCTCCAAGAGCAATAAATATTCGAACAAAACGGTGGGAATCTTTATCAACTTGAAGATCAATTACATTGTTAGGGTTAGAACGTGATAGGGCATCAACATACCAGTTGAGTTTGGCATAAGAATCAGCTTCCTCCCCATAGGCCAAAGAAATACTCCTGTTTCGAGCCTTATATGAATAGTAGTAGCTGAGTTGAATTCCATAGTCTTTCTTGAAAGATGTGACAATGTCTTTAGTACTTTTGGTCGGATTCTCCCTAATGTCATCGACTATTAATAAGCTAACACTTTCGGTTGATAATCTTGGCTTATTCTCTGACATTATAAAGTCTTGACATGTGTGCACAGGGTTGTAAGCTTTTAGAACAAACATTGACCTTGACTTCAGAGGAGCCACAGCGTGAATGGTCCAAGAACATTTTGGGGATTTGCATACACAAGTAATACGATCAAGATCATTCTTCAAATAATTAAAATTGTACCCGTGCTTTATAGAATATCGTCCAAGTGCATTTCGAAAGGCGTTGCCGCCTCCAGGGAATTCCTGCCCCAAATGTGTAAACACCTCAGGCCAGCTAGCAGACCTTAGAGGTTCAGCCCTGACAATGGCAGTACATGCATCCTCAACCAAGAGAGAGTAATTTCTTGAAAAATCCCGTGGGAGACTGCACAAGAAAAACATATCATTGGCAGAAGAAAATTTAATTTAGGTAAGGAAACAGTTTTGTTTTCGGTAAACATAAATATTTACTGAACATATTCTTGTTCACGGTAAACATAAATATGTACTGACCAAAATTTGAAGTATTCATGTATACTGAACCATAAAACTATTGGATTTACCGTAAAGTAAGAGCTGGTTATAAGTACACAACAATCAACAATATGTAATGACTTCCACACATACTTATTAGACATTTGTTACTGGTTCATATAAATGGCACAGGTAAATTATTATTAGGTAAGGAAACAGTTTTGTTCCTGGTAAATGAAAATATGTACTGAGCAGAGTTTGGATTTCAGTAAATTAAAATGTGTACTCACCAATTTATTATTTTAAGTAAAACAATAACGAAACAGTAAAGTTCAAGTTAGTTCCAAACTTACTTATTAGATGCTTGATTGTGGTTCATCAATTCAGATGATGTTGCAGCAGAAGTAGATGAAGTATAGCCGAAAAAATCACGATCCAACCTGGATAGAGAGAGAAAATAAAGAAGGTATGAAACGATAATTTAAAGAAAAGAAAAAACAAAATTTAATATCCATTGTATACTGTTACAACTAAGTTGAAGTTTGTTTCACCAGAGAGGACGTCGTGCAACAATGTCCCCAGAAAGCATTCCTTCAATATCCATTGTATACTGGAGGGAAAAGAAAAATGAAGAAGGTATGAAAAATGAAGATGATAATGCCTTTTAAGGTATGAAAATATAATGTACAGAATAGAAAAATATTCCTTTCACTTTGTCTGTCGTTTTGGAATGTCAAAGTTTCATTTACAAAAGGCATTATCCTCTTCCTTAAAAGGCATTATCATCTTCCTTAAAAGAACAAATGGAATATTCAGCTTCCTTAAAGTCTATCATTGAAGACAAATAGGATTTGCTCATTTAAGAGGAATTACCTGAAAAGGTTGGAAGATAAGAGCAGATTCTGGTTGGAAGATATTAAGACAGTGGGTGGTATAAATAGGCTGGAAGATGAAATTTCAAAACTTTTGAAACAGTTTGAAAGTGATCAATAAAGAAAGAGCGGGATCCCAAAAATTTCGCCAAAAAATTTGATTGAGATAATTTGAAAACTCAGCTTTAATGGAGGATAATTTAGAGAGAGAAAGAAAAGGAAAGAAGGAAGAAGCAGATGGCGCGAGATATGGAGGAAGGATGTGATTGAGATAGGGACGGGTATTTAATGATCCCTCAAAAAACGTGGGAGAGAGAAGGGCTGGGTCAAATCGAGGGGCAAGAAAGGAAAAAAAAAAAAAAAAAGGAAAACAAATATTTTCCCTGACATTAGGACCTGCACCTCATTTTTAGGCAACTTAGGATTTTTTTCATTTTACCCCCCACTTTTTGGACCCCTGGCTCAAAAATCCGAAGAAAAATATGGGAAAGAGAAAGTTTTCTTCTCCGTGTGGCCTGTGGGTGGTGGTTGCTAAGGGTAGTGGAATAGGACTTTCACAGACTTTCATATACAAAATGTTCTGTAGACATTTCAAGACGTTTCAAGACATTTCGGATGACTTTTTATAGACAACATGTCTTCATAGACATTTTCAAGACATTGAGTTTGTAGACAAAAATGTCTTTATAGACATTTCAGACATTTGATCCATAGACAAAATGTCCTAGGGATAGACATTTATTATTTTAATATTATTATTATTGTTTAATCACATGAAATAATATATTTATACTAACATTTCAAATATATATTTTTCGACTTTCGTAGACATCTGTGAATATTTGTGAACATTTGTGGACATTTGGTAGATATTTATTATTTTAATAATATTATTGTTGTTTGATCACATGATGGACTTCAAATGTCTCCTGTTTTTTGAAAGACATTTTGACTTCCAAATTTGTCCCAAATCCTTCACAAAATCCATCAAACTATGAAGTCCACCAAAGTCTGGGACATTTTGGAAGACAATCGAATGCCTCGGACTTTCATAGACTCTTAAATGTCTCGATTTGAATGCCTTAGACTTTTGTGGACTCTCGAATGTCTGGATTTGAATGCCTTAGACTTTCGTGGACTCTCAAATGTCTAGATTTGAATGCCTCGGACTTTCGCGAACTCTCAAATGTCCACGAAAGTCCCAATCCAATACCCCTCTTTGCACTTGTTGTCTACTCTTTTCTAGTGGTGAAGTAAATATAATAATAATGATATTGAAACAGATAGCTTACTCTTGATCTACCACTCTTGATCTACCACAAGCTCTTTACGACTAAACATTTAAATATCAAGCTTCAATAGGTTTATTCTCTTCTATTTCTACTAGAATATTATCATTTGGTAGCTGCAAAATTGCATGGCTTAACTCTCGATGGCAAGCGTTGGAAACTGCAAAAATTTGACGTACGACTCGGCAGGAAGAGTTTCTGGTGGTACCGTAGAAAACGAACTGCCCGCGTCGCCGCCATCTGAACACTTCACCGAACCATTCAATCGGTAGGAGCGAGGGGCGGTGTGTAAGCAAGGGGATCAGAAAGAAAAATGAAAAACATTGCATCTCCTTATACCTCATTTATTTGTTAAAACAACGCTAATAGATTGGTAAATAAATTGAATACAACATCATCTAATTCCTTCATTACATTTTATGTAGATGCATATTCCCAACTCCCTAAAATAGTGGAATATATGGGGATGGTTGGGGATGAGTTGATCAATCTTTTACCTACACCTTTCCTTTTTGGGTTTTTTTGGTGAATTGTCCCGATGCAAGGGGTACTTCCTTCTTTTGCTCCAACACAAAGAAAATTTGGAAAAATGTCCTCTTTTATATTTGCCGTTTTTTTGTTCCCACCTTACCCTCATATATATAACATATCTAGAATTTCTAGATATATTAAGTTTATCCCCAAAAGCGGAGAAACTCCCGAGTTCTTCGTCTCTTTCCTCTTCAATCTCACTAAACACTCAATTTCTCACAACCTAAGCTCCAAATTAGTTAGCGGTGGCGGTCGTAGCGTTGGAGGAGGAAGATCAGTCGTGATTAATAATGCTAATAATGAGTTTTTACTAATTAGGTTTTGGGATAATGGTTAGTTGTAGAACCCATTAGAAATTTGGGATTCTAATAATTAAGTTTTATAGATTGATAGCTTCAGTTGAAACAGAAAGAGAAATTAATTAAGAAATCAAACCAGGTTGGTGTGTTTGTTAATGGATTGGTAGCTTTAGGTGAAGGAAGAAGATGAAGATGTGGATCTTTTAAGTTGCCAATTAAGTGTTTGGTGAAATTCCTAAAAGAGATACATTATTACATATGTTCTTTGGAAGTCCAAGAACAGTTACTAGATTAACATTGTCTCATTTTATGTTGTTGTCCATTCCATATGGCTACTATCAATTTTGCAATCATGTATAGATGAATTTTTTGTATTCTTGTTGTTTCATGTAAAATTTAATTATCAATTTTGTAAAATTATGGTTTTTGTTCTAGTAAGAACCATATATTTTTGCTTAAACATTGTTGAATAAGGTAGCTGAATTTTATATGAAGTCTCATACAGGTCTATGTTTGGTTTGATGAGCCGGGCTTAATTGGTTTGGTGTTTATCATTTATATGTGGTGCATAGTCGAAATCGGTGGATCCAAGTCGAACACCCTTGTGGACAATCGGTGGCGTCGTGTCAATACCTTTTAAGCAAATTCGACATGAACCAACAGATTTGAACTTCAGTAACTAGGCAAGCAACTGGAGTGGATATCGGTGGCTTCATGTCAAACTCCCTTAAAAGAAATCGACATGAATCAACCGACATGAATCAACTGGTGGTTTAAAACTTTACTTATTTACTGAAAATTGATCCGGATAATTTTGATGTTAATAGTGGTGAAATGCTTAATTCTCAGTTAATCGATAACGGATTTGGATCTAATTTGTTTGCAATGACAGCAGTAGTTAATATGTATGCAAAATGTCATCAGGTTAATGAAGCTCGGAAAATGTTTGAGATAATGCCTGAACGAGATTTGGTATTTTGGAATACAATTATTGATGGGCATTCTCAAAAGGATTGGCAAAGAGAGCTTTGGAATTAGTTTTAAGGATGCAAATGGATGGTAAGTTGCTAGGAGTTCAAATCGGTGGCTTCGCGTCGATTCCCTTCAAAGGATTTCGACATGAAACCACCGATTAGAACTGAAAGTATTAGCCGATGGCTTAGTGTCGATTCGCTTCAAGGGGGTTTGACACCAAGCCACCGATTCAAATTGAAAGGGTTCGACACCAAATAACCGATATTGACTATAGTAGTTTTCCTAAAACAAAACAAGCAAATGTTTGATCACAACTTAATTCTACTTTTTAACTACTACTAAGCAATTCATGAGAAAGAGAGGGATTCGAGAACTTAAACAATAATCCATTTAATTGATGAAGAAGTTTTTAATTACACATCACTTTGCATTTTAGTACAATTTGAAACTCATCACTTTGTTTGCTACTTCACATTTAGGAGAGAATAACCATAACATTCTTTGTCTTTTTGTTGTAGAATTCAACATGCTTGCACAAGGTTCATCTCTACCTGCATGAAATAATAATAGTTAAAAACATGAAAAGTAGGGGATATACTTAAAGGTGATCTTTGGGTTCTATTTATCCATTCAAACTTCTCAAAAGAAAAGAAGTTCAGTTCTTTTGTAAGACAAAAAGAGTTTAAAGACTTGCTTACTAGGCTTGTTTTTTCCCTCTCCAAATTCATCATTTACAAGCTCTGTGGAAGAAACAAATTAGTCAATGACTGTAACATGATGAAGTTGAAATATATACTCCACTACAATGAGTTTGCTACCATCTATCCCTAGTCCAATGAAAGCACTTTTATAATTTCATGTCTTCATCCAAATGTTGATATGAGGAAAGCCAAGTTGCATTGTTTAGTTTAATATCCTTCACGATCGGAACAACTGAAATGAAGAAACTATTGAAGTACCTTCCATGTCAAATATTGCTTTCTTTCCAAGACACATTGAATCTCAATATAAACCATGAATTGAAGCAAGGAGCGAAAGAAAAAAAAAAGGAAGGAGCGAAAGAAAAAAACAGATCTTACATAATATGCAACCCAATAGCATCTCTTATGCTTTAGTTCAACATCCAGCTTCTTTAATAATTCTTATTTCATCATACCATCACAAATTAATAACATAATCATTCAAGAATAACATTGAATTCAATGGAAATACCTGTTGGGGGATGAGATTTCAAATTATAAGTATAACCAAACCAATGCAAAATTACTTACGCCCTATTTCAATAATCTCCACCAGTTCTTGAACTAATCTTATGCAATTGGCTTGTACTTTCTTAGCAACTAAAGTTTATGAGTTTTAATGGCTGAATTGGTTGTATTTAACCCCAATTGTAGTGATTTCCCATTTAGAACAACTAAGTCTCTCATAAGAATTTTATCAAACACGTGACATGCATAATCTAAACCACCTTTATCTCCATACATACAAAATCAATAAAGTCTTTATATTTTATCTCCATATATACAAATCAATAAAGTCTCTATAATTTTATCTAATTCGAACTCACTTTTAATTATCTTCTCATGAATCTTCTTACCTAGTCAAAGACTCCTAAGATCTGGTGCTCGATCTAGAGAGAAATTTCGTGGGAGATCAAAATAGAGATCAATTGAGTTAGTTCGAGAAGATTTACTGATTCCGAACAAAATAGACGTTCAGTTGAGGGATTTCGAAGAATTTCGAGCCACTAGTGAGATTGAAGAGGAGAGAGATTATATATAGGAGGGTAAGGTGGGAAACAAAAAAACGGCAAACATAAAAGAGGACATTTTACCAAATTTTCTTTGAGTTGGGGCAAAAGAAGGAAGTACCCCTTGGATCGGGGCAATTCACCAAAAAACCCTACTTTTTACTATTATGAAATGAATCCAATTTTCTTACAAATCAATCCCTCACTCTTACAAGATACTATTAGGGTTATTTTGGGAAATTGCAGTCCAAAGACCTGCTTTGTTGTTTGATGTCTCAACTAATTTATTGGAGAGGAATATAAGGTAATTTTGTCAAAATTCAGTCCTTGTGGTGGTGGAATAACCACTACAGTACTCTTTGCTAAAAAATCTCTCATCTCTTCTTCTTTCACACAAGATTCTAATTACAAATATCTAAATCTGACTTTCTAGAATGGACCCAAAATCAACCCAAATCAGTCATTCGGGCGAGCCAAACAAAAAACAAACATTCTAAAATCTAGCTGAAGTCAATTCAAACCTCGATTCAGATTATATATCTGACTTAGACAAAAAACAAACTTTACCCAATTAGTGGTTTATGATTCTTAGTTCTCACTGAAAAATTTAATGCTTATTTCTTATATAGAGCCTTTCGCGATCTTTCGTTACAGGTAGTATTCCGTTCTCCGATGGTGGCATTACTAGCTTCACATGGTTGTTATTGCCGCAATTTGGAGCAGTTAGATCAAGGAAGATTTGTAGATAATTTAGGTTTCTCTAGCTCAATTTCGATAAAAAAATTACCTGAACTTGTGAAGCTCTCGCCCGATTTTCCCAAAACTAGCAGAAGACCAAGTTTTCGGGTCAAAGCTCGACAGACAGAGTCTTCCAATAGGCTAGGTATCAATGGAAGACTAAAATGGTACCGACTAATGAAGTAATGAGAAGCAAGGGAACGGTTAATGGAACACCGATTGTAATGGGCGAGCGACAAAAAAGGTACCCATGAAAGAAGTAGTTAACAACAAGAGACCTTCAATAAACGGAGCAATAGTTAATGGTACACAAAAGGTAGTTGATGGGCCTAAAAAAGGTCTATTCCCGCAAGTATACGGGGTCAAGTTATAGTATTGAAAATAAGATTGAGTATCGTCCCAAGAGATAGGCAGGTAACTTCATATATTGAATGCGGGCTTAACCCAATAATCAAAATGTCAATAGCTAACTTAGACTAACACACACACCCCACTCATAAATTTGATGATTGATTGGTAAGAAATAAGAAACAAATTAAAACTAACTAAACTATCTAAGAAAGAGGTGAGAAGATATCTAAGGTTATAAAATCCACCGCATAATTTCACTTTATAAAACAAGCACTTAATTACTTAAATCTCTTTTGTATTTACTCGGGATCCAATATAATGAACTATTTGGATTCCGGATGATGTTCTAGATAAAACAATTTTATAATTACTAATTCTAATTATCTACCTTATAGAGATTCGGATTGCTTAACTATTATTCATCATCTAAAAAGCATACTCCATCTAACAACTTAACGAAAGTATGAAATATCTAATTATGAGGCATGAGTAATGGAAAGAAAATCCAATCCATATAGATAAACAATCAATAGACATTAAAGCACATCAAAGGATTTAAGTAATCAAGAACAAGTATTATAAAGATCCAAAATGGGTTTCATTCACAACCTTAGATTGCTAAGTTAACTATACATGAAATCTAGAGTAACATTCATTGAATTTATAAAGTAAATGAAAATACTAAGAAATTAATGGAAAGAAATCACCAAGGATGTTCAAATTCCATATCCCTATGTATCTCCAATTTGTCCAAGATTTGCTCCATTCGTGCTCAAGAATCTTACTCCAAGAATTCCAAGTAATAGCTATTTTATTGCCACCCAAATAAGAAAAAGAAAGAGAAGGAAGAAATTAGATCTAGAAAGAAGTTGAAAAGAAGAGATGAAGAGGGTAAAGATGATAGAAGAATATGGAAGGAAGAAGGAGAAGACTATTAATGGAAGAAAGAATAGTGGTAGAGAAGTAGTAGAGAAAGATAGAAGAAGAATGGAAAAGATGGATTTAATAGTAGAGAAGAAAGAAAGAAATAGGTAAGAAGAGATCAGTGGCGGACCCAGAAATTTTATTTTGTGGGGGCACTTTTATTTATAAAAAGCAACTTTAAATTGGTAAAAATCTGGATATGATGTTCGACCAATTGATTATGTCTCTTATACCTACACTCTCAGCTTATTTGACTAGTGCTAACATGTTAGTTGCATTAACTACTGTCTTAATAAAAATAAATATTCTTATATACATATGCATTATACAAAAAATAATGTATAAATTTTATGTTAAAAGATTGAGTGTCCTTGTGTTGAAAAATGAGTACCATGTTCTACGTTCTTAAATAAATTAAGAAGAAAGAGAGAAAACGGACAAAGTTAAAAGAAAATAACTCAAAATATAATATATATGTAGGAAAAATAAAATAGAAAAGGAAGGCATAATAATAATATGAGAAAAATAAGTACGACAAAGTTTACGAGAAAAAAACATCAAAGTTACAAAAAAAAACCATATAGGAACTTATTTGAAAGTATGCAGTCATAAGGGGAAAATACAAGGATCAAATGATGATGAATTGAAATCTAGGGGCCACAAACAAATTAGCCATAAAAATTAAAAACACGAAAAAAGAAAGGCTTGGAGACTCGAACTCATGCCTCATACACGTTGACATCTCCCTCTATCCACCCGGCCAAACACCATTCTTTACACATAAGGTTACTTTATAATTTTATAAGGGTTTAAACTCATTTAATTGAGAACCCACATAGGTCCGTGGGGGCACGTGCCCCCACGGGTCCCTATGTGGGTCCGCCCCTGGAAGAGATATAGGTTGAGTAGAGAAGAGGAATATTGAGAAGAGGGATTTTAGGTAAGAAGAGGTATTGAGAGGGTTTGCAAGTCTAGGTTTTAATGGAGGAGAAAGTAATTTATTTATAGGTGGGTTTTGGTTTTGGTTGGGTTAAATGGTAAAAAGTGGGAAAATGAGGGTCAAAATTGGAATTCTAGGGGTTAAAAGCACAATCTGGTCGGCGGCTAGGGTTTGTAATGGGTTTCGGATGATTTGGTGTAGCCGGGTATTAGTTAACAAGGTGAACCGGCCACAGAAACCGTCGGATTTGGAAGCGTGCGGATCTGGGCTGTTAAGAGAGTGACACGCGTCGATAGCAAGTAAGCTAAACAGCTTCGGTTCGCACGGGATTAGAGCAAAAGAGAAAGATCATCCAAAGCCGTCGGATCTTGAAAACGCGGAAGCGAGAGGCTGAGATTAAAACGTGGAGATGGGGCTACCGAAGCTAGTTAAAACGCGCTACATTGGATCGGTGACCGGCAGAGAAACCTCGTGCGTTGATCTGAAGGACGCGGAAGCCAACGGATGAGATTAAAAGGTGGAACCGGGACCACCGAACTAACATGCAACGTGTTGTATCGGATCAGATTTTAAGGGATCATTTCGCTGCTCAACGCTAACACGGGAATCGTATATACTGGCCTCCATATTGCGCCACGTGTCTTCTTGTATCCCGCGTGGCCGAATTTCTACCGAATATATCCCCCCTGGTCAACAGTGTTTGACCCAACTTTGACCTTGATTTATTCCTCCATCCGGACTCCGATTTGACTTCTGTTTTCTCCTACGGACTCGTCTCGACCTCTACTTTTCAACCACGAACTGACTTTGGCCAAATTTCCAGAATGCCCTTGCCTCCAAATGACCAAAATACCCTTCATGCATCTTTTCCTCGTTTTTAACCGTTTTTCACATCTAACTCCGCAAAAGACACCTAATCAAGAAAACCAACCATTTTATTATAATAAAGACTCGAAACGAACTAGCTCGACTAAATTAAACGACTAAGATGGGACATTTTCATGACCCATCAAACATCCCCAAACTTAGATTTTGCTAGTCCTCGAGCAAAACAAAACAAAAGAAAAGACCTAACTCACTTTCGGAGGAATCCCGGTTGCATTTAGCATATGCAACAAGCCGTTAAACCCCTAGGTTGCCCTAGTGGACGAGTGTGGTCTCGTGAGGGTTTCCATAGATGATACCCACAAACATCATGGTTTCAAATACACAAGGGTCCAACAACCACATCGTAGATAAGCATGATTGATATAGTAAAGGGTTTAAGCATGTCAACACATAATGAATCAAGTAAATAAGTTCTTGTAAAAGCTAAAGGCCCCTTCACTAATGATCTTACCCTAAAATGCAAGTGTCATACCATAATAAGCACATTTATGTTCCGAAGTCATAAAACTTTGATTCCCAAGTTAGTACATTTCGCCTCGACTTCGGCCTCACGGACATACACTCCAAATATGAAATCACTCAAGAATGGTTCGCTCGTATGTGTGAGTGTGATCACTTAACTAGGACTCAACACATAAAAAGGGGTGAGGACAACATTTTGGAACGAATGATCTTCGAAAAAGAATTAGCCACTATATAGAGTGGGGAAGCTCACTCGCCCTTCTCACCCATTCTACCAAATGCCTTCTAAAGGTCAGCGGATACAATAGATGATGTGATGGTGGTGGATTCCCGAGAATTTCGACCTCTTCATTATGGTAGAACCTCTTAAGCATCTCAACATTTGTTTCTTGCTTCGAATACTTATTCATGAACAAAAACACCAACACATATTTACAATCATATCACTCACACCAAAGAGCTAACACATGCTCAAACATACAAAAAAATCACTTTATTTCACTCTTTTTTTCTTTTTATATCACTTTTTTTTCATTTTCTTTTTTTTCATTTTTCATTTTTTTTTATTCTTTTTTTTTTTTCTCTCATAACACAAATTCAATCAACCAAAATAAAATACTACACACATAACTCTATTCTTGCAATCAACTTTTCATTTCATACTTGCTTTTGACATTCTTCATTCTTCTATCTCATGTCTT
>BEHA01001024.1:34024-46300 GCA_002897215.1 Eschscholzia californica subsp. californica | reverse complement strand
TTCCTTTCAAATAAGAGTAGTTCTCTTCTATTGTTGAGATCTAATCATTCTTCAATACTTCTCAATAGTATTTGAAAATGATGAAGACTAACAAGAAGAAGAAAGATCAAAACAAGAGTGATTTGTTGAACAAATCACATGATATACTCTTCAAAGATCTAAGCATTTCAAATGTCATAAGTTCTCCACAACATGAAATCTATGTGGATCAAGCTTATATAAATGAAGCTCTATTTGAGATGTCCAAACAAAGAGAAATTAGAAAGCTATTAGAGAAGGGAGAGATTTCATAAATTTTTTTTTTTTTTTTGTTATATATCCCATGTTTCTCTTGAAATTAGACTTCTAGTTTTCCAATTTGTTGATTTACCAAAGTATGGAGATCAAGTGTTTGGTAAAATGTGTGCAAGAAATAAAGCTTGTTCTCAAAGAGGGTTTTCTTTTGATATTTTTGTGAACATGTTTGTGGGTTCTTTAATGGCAAAAGAGTTTAGTCTCTTAGTTGATTTGCTCATACTTCTTATATCAAAGTGGAGAACTCTCAAACTATTGTTCCTTAATTTTCATAAGATCAAATGAAGAGGAGATGAGATAAAAGAGTATGGAGAAGAATTGAAAGATTAAGAATGGTGATTGCTAGTGTTTGAAAAAGGATAAAATTATATGATCAAGGGTTTGCATTTAATATGGAGGAATAATCATGTGTGAGAGCTATTAAAAACAAGGAGTATATCTCCGCCCACAATCGGACAATGGGTTATAATTGTCCGCTTTCTCTTTAAATAGAGAACACAATTCTCTTTTAATAGAGAACAATACCTGGCAATGGGGCCAACCTGGCAATGGAGCCAACAATACCTGGCAATGGGGCCAACCTGGCAACGGAGCCAACAATACCTGGTAATGGGGCCAACCTGGCAATGGAGCCAACAAAACCTGGCAATGGAGCCAACTTTTCTTCAAATGGACTTCCAATGGAGAAAACAACAACAACATCAACAAACAACAACATCAACAAACAACAACAAACAACAACATCAACAAACAACAACAACAAACAACAACATAGCAACCTCACAATGATGTCTCCATATCAATACCAAGTGAACATCTACAAATTTTAGCAAACTCATGAATTTTTCACTAGCAAAAGTCATTAGTTTGAGGGGGAATGTTAGAATATATAGTCCCACATTGTGTAAATGTTTAAACTTCTCTCTTGTACTAGTCTTTATAAGGATCTTATTTAATAGCTGGGAAATCAATACAATCAATACAATTTCTCTTTTCTTACACATAGATGAGATGATTCTGGTTCTCTTTCTTCTCTCTTTTATAGCCCAGTGATAATATCTATGTCTCTGTTATTTCCTTCTTCTTCCAGCCGAATAAAATCAAATCCCTCCTATCTGTAATATAAGTATTCGTTATCTTCTCCAATTAAAAAGAATAATTTCCATCTTCACTTTCTCTGAAAATCTGGATCAAAACCACCTTGCTGTTCATTCCTAAATCAACCAAGATCTATCTTTGTTATAGAAACAGAGATAAGAAAGAGATAAAATTAGAACTTTCCCTCTCTTTAGAATATCTCCAATCGTTGTTTACTTCTTCCCTTCAAGTATTGTGAGATAAAATCGAATCCATCTTGGTTGTTCTTCCCAAATAAACTCATATCTTAAAGATAGATTTGCCACCAATTCTCTCTAAGAATATCACTTCCATCTTCTTCATTTTGAAAAAGGAGAAAGAATTCTTTGTTTTGAAAGAAACTTTCTTATTCCCTCTTTATTTTTCTGATTTTTTTTCCAAAGTTGGAGAGAAGAGAGAAGGTGGGAGGACGTGTGAGCTGGCCCCAATCAACACTTTAAAGCTGGAGGTTATTAATAAGGAATGATCCGGTCAGTTGCGGAGCATAGAAAGCTGCTATAACGCACTTGAAGAATAACGCCATGTGCACGTGGGGAGCTGAGACCGTTACATGCTTGTTGATGTACAGTAGCCTTTTGCTCGCGGATGTATTGTATCATGCGCTCCTATGGACCCTGAGATACACTTGCGATCCCGAATGTAGCTCTCAGAAAAAGAAGTTGCGGCTCTGATCTGCGCCACGTGTTGCTGAATTGGTGGTTGCTGACCTTAGGTCAATCGACTTGGACCAAAACTTTGACCTGCTCTATTTTATTCATTCGGACTCCGATTTGACTTCCGTTTTCTCCGTTGGGTTCGTATTCGACCCCATTTTTCACCCGAGCACCAGTGTTGGCCAAAATTACCAGAATCCATAAATGACCATAGTACCCCTAACAGCTATTTCTCCCAATTTCATATGTTTTTTCACACTAAGCCCTGTAAAGACACCTGAAAAAGAAAAACAAGCAATTCATCAGAGTAACGGCTCGATATGGACTAACTAGCTCCAACTAAGAGATTCAAATGAGACATTTTCATGTCTCATCACCAACCAATAAAAATCACTCCAAACTTTTCCTCTCAACCTCTCAGTTTTTACTTTATTTCTGCTCCAAAAGAAGAAGAGTATCAGTTCAAATGGAGCCCAACCCCCTCAGTGTTGCTGTTTAATTCTTGGCCCCCTTTCAGGATGCTCAGTTCTGTAATTTATAAAAGAGGAGAAGAAAAAGAAGATAAAATTTCTTCCCCTTCTCTCAATCCTCTCGGTTTATATATAGAGAAGAGAAGAAATCTCCCTCTCTAAAATATCTCCCTTACTCACCAGTTATCTCTCTCTAGATTCTGTTCAATCCATCTCTTTTATTCTCTGAAAATCTATTCATTGCAATCCTTCGATTCCCATACCAAAATCAAGCTCCTCTGTCAATCTCTTTATTCTCTCTCTATTGCTAATAAGGAAAAATCCCTTTCTCTCTATCAATCCTTCTCTGTTTCCGAAACTGAAGAGAAGAAATTCCATCTCATTGATTCCCAATTCTTCTTTCTCAGATTTTCTTCTTACAAGATTTGAAGGGAGCACTAACCCTTAGATGTGCGCAAATACTGGATCATTCTTTAACACTCATCCCGAATTTGTCTCTCTCGTGCCTATCAGTGTACCAAAAATTTTACCCACGCCGTTAGATTACACGCCACATGTCTTGACAGCCCTAAGTTGACCAAAACTTTGACCTTCTATAACTTTCTTCTTCAGACTTGACTTGCGTTTTCGCCGTTGGGTTTGTCTCTGAATTTACTTTTCACGCAAGTATCAATATTGGTCAAAAATTACCAGAAAAACCTTATTAGCAAATGACAGGAATGCCCCTCATGTGTCTTTTCTCCCATATTTATCCTTTTTTTTTCACTTGAGTCCGTAGATTACCCCTAAGCAAGAGAAATAATCAATTTATTAAAATAACACCTCAAAAAAGACTAACTTGCTAACGATATAAAAGTGAGATGAGACATTTTCATGTCTCATCACCGGTCCCGCTGTAGTGGTCGAGGTTGGGGCATTTGAATTTTTTTTTGCCTCGGGGCCTCTAGTATTTCACCGTTCAGGGGCGATAAACCTATTTGCTCCCTGAATGGAGCATTATTTTTTTCACAATGTTTGGTCAGTTCTGCTACTTGATACAGGAACACGCCGCCCATGGTTGGATCGTGGGCCGCCTCAAATCTGCCCCTAGGGGTTTTGGGATGTATAGCCGATTTGGGTCGAAAACTCCCGCACAATCTTGCTCTATTTCCTTGTAGGGTTGTCTGAGGGTCTCAATTCGGTCCTCATCGCGGCGTGTTGTGAAAGCACTAGCTGGTTTGGAGAAGAGCTTCCGAGAGAGGCTTTTCACCTTCTCCATATTCTCTCCGGCTGCTCTTTCCCTCTTAATAGACTCTGCGTCCTCCTTAGGTTTGCAGAGGTCCTCCTGAAGGCTCCGCGTGTCTCCATCGCTGCAGAGCTTTTCGGCTTTAAGGCGCTCGACCTTGCTATAAATTCCTCCAAAGGGGAACGTTCAGCCTCATGCCGATTGGGAGTATCTTCTTGCGAAGACATTGTCGGAACAGAAAAATAGTAAAGGTAATTCTGAAAAGAAATAAGTAAGGGGTCGGGTTACAAAATTGATGATATTTACTGGAGTTCAGCCCCCTTTTTCTAGCGCCAATTACTGATGTCAAAAATGGCAATTCCGGTTATCATTTAGGGAATAGAGACTTTGATGTTGAATCGCATCTGAATGAATCTGACTGAATGATGCTCCGTCTGGATGAATAATACTTCTCCTTTAGCTCCCGCCCATGAAAACCTGAGGTAAAAATCTACAGAGAATTCAGAAACCTCTCCGACGCTCAATACAGTCAGATTGCCACTTGCAGTTAAAGTATTGAGTACTGATTGATCCTTAGGGATTAAGACTACTCTTTGGTAGATAGGGTTTCGTTTTGAGATTATCTCGTATCTAGGATAATTAGAAGTGCCTATGTTCAAGGATACTTCGTAGATATCATGCCGATACAGTAGATATTCTTGGAGATGTTTCCTCTTTTAGGACTCTTGAAGGCCAAGTTTACTCAAACACTTAAGGTCGTAGCCAACTAAGATCTTTAGAAAGATTCGGGATTAAGTCGGTAAGCGTGTGACGCGCGCGGTTCTGCCTCCCCAGGTTTAGGGTGTGAGGGATCGACCTTGCTTACGTGGGCCCCTATAATTCTTGCGAATCCCAGGGCATATCTGGTTGTGTTTTAGACGGAACATGGTTGAAACTCCTTAGATGATCTTGCCTCCCCTCCCGATTCTGTGCGTAGGTGGCCCATATCTTTGGGCCCAACTATCATGTTTCTTGATGTCAAAAAATGGCCTTCCGTTTTATCAGCATGAAACAGAGAGTTGATGCATGACAACCTCCGTTATGATTGAATATTCTGTTATGTTAAGTCAGATTCTGTTGAATGTTCCTGTCTCAGCTCTGGTTCTCTGCCTCTGTACTCCTGCTCCTCGTTTCTAGCTCCTGCTCCTTGCTCCTATTTCTTGCTCCTCACTCGTACTCCAGCTCCTGTCCGTCTACTCCTAAGGGGGAAAACCTGTAAAGGGTTCGAAAACCGCTCCGACGCTCAAGACAGTCAGGGTGCTCTTTGCAGTAAAAGAATGAATATTGATCGATCCTTTTGGGGGCGAGTTGTGAGAACTCATAGTTTCTTGTGATCTTTTACGATTCAGAGATCGTGTCCTTTGAAGGACGATTTGGGGGTCTTTTATAAACTTAAGAGGCGGCGGTGATTGCCGTAGAGGGAAGTTTTATCTTTGTGTTTATCTTGTATCCAGGATAGATGGAAGTTCTTAAGTTCAAGGATCTTTCGTAGATATCCTGCCGATGTGATAAATCTTTTGGGAGAAGTTTCCTCCCTTGGACGCGTGAAGTCCAAACTTGCTTAAACACTTAGAGATCTGTAACCGACTGAGATCTCTGTGGAGATTCTGGGATTAAGTCGGTAGGTTGCTAGTGCGCTTTTGTCTTTCCAGTTCTGGGCGTAAGACTTGACTGAACCTACGTGTACCCCCCTCATTCCTTTAGAAACCCCAGGGCTGATCCGTTCATGCCAAGGGTGATACATGGCTGGTTTCCTCTAGCCGACCTCCCAGTTAGGGGAGTACGTGACAGATCGTTAAGGGTTCAACTAACCTGTTGCCTTAAGCCGGGTTGATCCGATGGACTTCAGGTCTGATCTTGACTCTTCAGACGTTAGTCAATGTCTGGGCATTTTATGCATCATCAATGTTGTCTTGAGACGGGTTGACCCGTTGGGCTTCTGGTCTTTTCTTGAGTTCTTGATGTCAGTCAACGGTTGACCATTTTATGGTGTACACTGTGAAGAGGTGTTAAATGTCTTAAACTCAAAAGATATTGAAATTAAAATTAAAGACACCACAATAATTAAACTGACCGAGTCTTATTTCTTGCACAAATTCGTGATTCTGTACGAACAAAACATTCTAGAAATAAAATAGCATACTATTATAGGGAGTAATATAACATATTATTATAGTATACATAAGGTTAATACCATATTATAAATTTTATGATAGTGAGTAATTTAGCGTAGATGTATATAATCATATCCATTCTTTATCATTGGTGCCTTCTTGAGCTATATGTACCTACATTATTAATTTCATAACTTGTCTATATTTTAAGACTAAAAACTCATTAGTTTAATTTCAGAAGATTTTAAGAAATAAAAATATTTGCCAATAGTAGCCAGATGTAGATGAAGAGTAGCTAAAAGAACTTTTAAAAAAGAAAGCAAAAAACTTTTAGTAGAAAAAGGAAACTTAAAAATAACAAGAATATTCGGCTAAAAGTTCTTACAAATTAATTTTTTAATTCCTAGAAACATTTAGTATTTTTTAAATTGATTACTCTAATCATTTAATAAACCTTAAAAACTCGATATTTTTTTAATGGCAGCCCCTTAAAGTTGTCTCCTTATTACATTTAAAAATTAAATTAGTTAACTAAACTTAACCAATTTTTAACAATTTTCATAATAATATACCTTAAAAATACCAACTATTATTAAAAAAAATTAAATGAAAGTAATAACAAAAAGTTTCTAATTATGAAAAATAAAAATAAAAAACTTCAAAAATAAAATAAAATAAAAACCTAAAAACAAAAAGTAATTAAGGTAATAAACAAAATATTAAATAAGAAAATAGTCTTTTTATGTTTAAAGTCATTATAAAATATATTGTTATATGCACTTGCGAATAAATAAAGCTTATGTTTAAGATACTTAACTGACAATCCATTTTATTATTTAAATTATTATATGTAATATATAATATTTACCTATTTCATCATTTTTAATGTCAAAGTTAAAAAACTAGAATGAAGGTTAAATATGTATTAATATGTGACATTTATATATATTTATACATATGATATAAATATAATATTTTATATAGATATATATTAGGAGTTTAGACGTTAGATCGGTTTAAAGGTCATCCAAAGAACACTTAAAAGTATTTGTGTCGTAACAAAAACTATTTTGAAATAGAGCTGGTCTTTGTTGATCCACTAATTGTTAAGGAGGAAAACAGATAAAGCTAGAGGTCGACAGAGATGGGTGTGAAAAAATACGAGACAATATAAAGAAAGTTAAAGAAACTGATGATGTTATTAACAAAATTGTCGGGATTATCGACAAAGGTATGTTGTCAATCAATATTTATTACATCATCCACGCATTTCGTTATAATATACATAAAAAAAACCAACTATTATTAGATAAAAATACTAAAAAGTTATTAATTATGAAAAAATTAAAATAAAAAACTTTAAAAATAAAATAAATAAAATAACTAAAAATAAAATAAATAAAATACCTAAAAACAAAAGGTAATTAAACTATAAACAAAATTTATATAAGAAAATCGTCTTTTTATATTTACATTCACTATAACATATATAGGTAATGTACTTGTTAATAAACAAGGCTTATATTTCAGAAATTTATCAAGAAATCCATTTTATTACATAAATTATTATATGTAATATATAATATTTACTTATTTCATCATTTTGTAATGTTAAAGTTAATTTTAATATACATTTGATATTATATAGAAAATATTTATTAGTACTAAGTATACTAACGTTTATAAAAATGTACAAACTAGAATGAAGGTTAAATATGTATTAATATATGACATTTATATATATTTATATTATATATATTAGGTGTCCACCGGATCCCTTCTACTAACGTTGTTGTAATAGATCACGTCTCAGTCTTACACAAGTTACATGTCATTAATCTCTAAATTTGTGCATAACGTGATGTCTTACTCACATCATCTAACGTCACGTTGGGTCGAGCTTACAAACAAACTGCATGAACAACGTGCTCATTTTCACACCTTTTGGCGACATGTGTTTACATGTCATCTGAAATCAGTACGTGATTTCGAAATCACGTACTGATTTCAGATGACAGGTACTCGCGTGATCCCACATGATGTGAAAATACGCACCTTGTCCATGCAGTTTGAGTGTAATCTCGACCCAACGTGACGTTAGACGACGTGAGTAAGACATCACGTTATGCACACATTCAGAGATTAATGACATGTAACTTGTGTAAGACTGAGACGTGATCTATTACAACGGCGTTAGCCAAAAGGGATATACCGCGCCCGTAGGGCGCGGTGGACTCCTAGTTGAGTAATAATTTAGAAAGTAATATATTTTCTTTCACAAAAAAAAAAAATCATATGAACGGAATAACGACAAAAAAATAAAAATAAACTCATAAATATGAAGGAGAAATAATTTAAAATAATATGAGCATTAGTAAACCACTTACATTTCTAAAATAAAAGAGAAACAATTTAACTGAAGAATGACAACTATAGTAGAAGTCGGAGAAATAGAGATTAATACACTAAAAGAATTATAAATCAATAAAAGTGTATCAAATAAAAATTACTCCTAAATATTGTACATGAAAAAAGGCAAAAAAAAAAAACAACCACTAATCTTTCAAGTTCTCTTTCGTATTTGTCTCATTATTTTAGAGCAAGTTTACCTGGTACGCGGATCGTTCCGGTACGTGGTACGGGTACCGGTACGCGGAACGCTACCATGTGAGTATCGGGTACGCTAGGGGTATACTTCTCCGGTACGCCATTTTCGAGTTCAGTACGTTTTGGACTATTTTTCATAGACAATAAATACTCTCTATGATGCATTTATAACAGATACACCTACTCTTAGACATCATTTCTCCATCAAACTTACAATCTAACAAGCCAATTAAAAAGTTCTTGTGGTTTAACTACCAATTAGTCGAATTTATAATTTTCTACAAAGATTTTAGGTTAATTAAGACTAAAAATTCCGGTACACTAATTGTGGAGTACTGGATCGCGAACCCACCCAGAAAGAGTACGGAATTCGGGTACGGTGAATCGGGTACGCGATACGTAGGGTGGAGGAGAGTATCTGGTAACCCTGTTTTAGAGCTGACTTGGTATTCGTTTGACGTATCATATACTCCTGTAAATATAAAGGAACATAAAAACAAAACATCAAATTAGATATATTGCCACCTATAGGATCTCAAAGATATAGAATTTTGATTGAGATTTATGCCGAGAAAGAGATACATACATTTCAATACTTTCTTAACAAAAAAAAACTCAGAAGGAAACCAAGCTTCCTTCTTATTGCCATCGAATTGTTTCCATCTTTTTCCCGCGATTGTGAAGGCAGAAAACTTGCAAACAATGAATAATTGGGTTAAACAAAACAGTGAGATCACTTATTACTTTGAGATATCTTCATCCCTATATGACCAGTGAAACAGGTGAGAGATATCTTCAACAAAAAAAGATAGAAAGAATACTGTGAGAGGTTAATTACCTATTAACTCTATAATAGGCTGTGAATCAAGAATTACCTACCACCACGTTACCCATTGTTCACCTTTGTAGCAGAAATTAACTCGGGAAAATCCATCACTCACAACACATACTCTATCTCAGCTATCAAAAGATAAGAAGGGTTTAAAAATACAAAAATGAATAATTTTAGTTTGATTAAATAATTTCGGTTGAGGAAACATAATAAGAGAGTGGGTGAGATGGATTAAATCAAATCATAAGATAAAATACAGAGAGATGAAGAGATGGATTGAAATATAGAATCTAACCTTTTTCAAACTTGAACATCTTTATGCATTTTTAATCTGTAAAAAATGGAGAGGAAGTGAAATATATATTAGATTGTCATTTCTCTACAAAAAATTAATAAATAGAGCATAAATAAAATACAAAGAAAGATTGAGAGCCATGAATTGAATCAAACCATAGAAAAAGGTGGAAACGAAGAAGAAATCATTTTTAACCGAGAGATATTAGTTGATGGAGGATATAAAAAGAGGTCGTTTCGATTTTCATTCCCACTAATATCTAACCCTCCCACGATTTCCTCCCATAATTCTAGGGTATCACTTAAATGTCAATAATGACCTTGCAGTTTATTTGCTAGGAGTTAACCAATGAGGGTAAAAAAGTCCAACGGTAGTTTCAAGAAGTTACGGGTTGATTTTATGAGAAAAACCGAAATTAAATATGTGGCTACATCTCCACCGTTTGATGAGAAGATCTCGCAAGACGATCCGAAAGCTACGAATATCCGAAGATAAATCAACGGTCGAGCTCCAAAAACACCATTGCGCTTTATATAATAGATACATACACTAGGAGTTTAGACAAAATATTGTTTCCGGATTATCGAAGGAACACCTGGAAGTATTTGTTTCGTCGTAAAAGCTATCTTTAATAAGAGTTGGCCATAGTTAATCCACCAATTGCTAATGAGGAAAAGAGTTTAGAGGAGGAGGTCGAAAATCAGATAAACGATACTGTTTTTCAATGAAAATGGAAGCTTGGAGGAAGTCGATAATCATGTGGAAGGTAATCGAATAACTGCTGATTGGGAAGATGATATAAACCATGGAGCTCGGAAGACGAAATGTAGGCTTAAAAGAAAAGTAAGAGCGAAGGTAATCGAACAACATGAAGAAGACGTTCAGTGGTGCAGAGTTGACGCGAACGAACTGTTTCTTATCGTGGAGGACATGAGATTAAGTATAGATAGAGTTAGATGTAAAAATATACTGGACATTATAAAGGAAATTAAAGCAACCGAAGATAGTATTGGCAAAATTGTCGAGATTATCGACAAAGGTATGTTCTCACTTTTTTATTTTATGCCATTACATCTTTTTTTTTTTAAATTTGAATGAATATATTGAAAGAGAAGAAGAATTTACAAAAGTGATCAAGTCAATCGGGATTTGTTACACCATCCATGCCTACCAATTGACTACCATGTCTACAAAAGACACATCTTTGAAATCTTTAAATATTTTGTTGTTTTGTCTTTTTATAAATTCCAAACTATGGCTGCCGAGATGATGTTCCAGGTCCTCCTTTTGTTCTTCCTAACAGGGATGGAACCTCACTGCTCCAGAATCTTTGCTAGGTTGGCAGGAAAACATCACCTTACTTTAGCTGTCAAAAGAAAACAACCAAAGGCTTTCGACTAGAGGACAGTTGATGAACAAATGGATTATGCTTTCCTCATCTTGTTTGCAAAGACAACATCTATTTACTAATATCATAGCTTTCTTCTTAATAATGTCCACTGTAGGGAGCCTATGAAGGGCAGCTGCCCACACAGTGAAACTGACTCGAGGAAGGATTGGGGTTGTCTAAATCTTCTTAATATCTCCTCTGCCCAGGATGTCATTCTTCTGGTTGGACCTCCTATAGAAATTCTTTATAGTAATCGGATCTTTTTCCTTTGTTCTGCAAACTCTACTGTCGCACAGGATTGAAGGTTTCTTAGTTTCAGTCAGAGCTAACAACTCAGCAACCCTTAGAATCTCCAAATCATTAAGGTTCAGGTCAGGGAATGAATCGCAAAGGCTCTCATTACCAACCCAAACATCAGACCAAAATTTGATCAATTTGCCGACCCCCTGTTTCCATCTCGTCAGATCCAAAAAAACCTTCTAATTTGTTCTGAACGCCTCTCAAAACTCCACAACCATAAGTGTTCTTCTTTCTAGAGTTGTTCCAGGCCGTCATGTAACATCCCATGTTTTCAAGGTTAGTTGCAGACTATTTAACAATTGGGTCAAGTCAAAAGAGGAATTAAATTTGCAACTTGTTCTGATTTCAGGGGTCATTTTGCAATCTGGCCAAATCAAGGGACTTGTTTAGGAGGTGTTGTAAATGTAGGACTAAAAAATGAACCCAACCCACTATTTCCTTCCACCGTCCATGCATGTGAGACGTGTTACATGGGGGATATGGTTTATGTATTTTAATATTGAAATGTGGACCCCATCTTCTCAACCCACTTTTTTTTTTTTTTTTTTTGTTGAAAGATAATATATATTAGATAGAAATAAGAGTTCTATTACAATACAACTTGCAAAGAAAATAAGGTACTTGTTTCCAAACCTTCGATCTGTTTTTCTTTCTTGCCCATTTTGCCAATTTGTCCGCTGCTTGATTGAATTTCCTGCTTGTATGAGAGAATTTAACTATTTCCAACCTCCTTTTTATTTCCTGGATTCTTTTGATGTGTATTAGGGATTGCCATTGAATATTATTCTTTCATTTCTGAAGATATTTTATGATATTGATGTTGTCACTTTCGATAATGATTTTTTTATATTCATGAGATTCTGCCCATTGTATTCCTTTGAGGATCGCAATTGCCTCACCTTCCTCCGCGTTTCTGCTTC
>BEHA01001024.1:0-11789 GCA_002897215.1 Eschscholzia californica subsp. californica | reverse complement strand
TAAGGTAATCTACTATCTCCATTAGATTAATTACTAGTTTTGCATGTGATCCTGGGAATACTAGTGTAGACATTAGATGTCATATTTCCGCTATAAACACTAGTAGAAGGGTGTAAATCCCTACATATCTTAGTCGCTTAAACCTTCCTCTGGCTCTAAACATAATCAGGTCTGCGTAAATTACAGAGAAATAAAAGGAAGTTTGTGGAAGTGAGGTCGGTACCTTAGTCCCGAAATATGGGGCCAAAGCATGTTTCATACTTTCCCAACTTAAGCCCGAAACTGATCCAAGATCTTGCGTGACAAATAACTTAAGTGTGTAAGTAACTAAAGATAGAAGATCTCATGGAAAGAAAGTTTTCCTGCAAAATCTTGAAGATCGGCAATACGATCTATGCAAACTACGAAATAATATTGAATAGGAGAACTAACATTATCTCAGTCCCTCAAATATACGGGATAATCACAAATAAGAAAGTTCAATATCCTACGACTACGAAATAGTAGTTTCATTTAAAGACGATGGATCTACGTCGTCTCATCATGACCGCCTAAAATAATTGGTTAAAATAGCGTATATGAAGCAAAACGTTCGCCCCAAGCTAAGCATAAACGGTAAGCCCAAATAGCATAAGCAAGCAATCAATCAAAGGTACAATCTTTAAACTCAGAACTTCATACTCAATTAATTTAACTGCAAGAATGTCTTTACTGACTTGATGGTCAATTAATTTAACATTTACTCCATTAGATAACCATTGTTCAACAATATTACGTTTATTACAAATGTGACTAAAATTTCTGTTGTAAATGTTATTACCCTTAGCCACTACGAAAATATAGACACTCGGGACATTTCAAAATTGTCTAAAAAACCTAATATTTGCAGCACTGCTCCACTCGTGTTTATGGAAAACCCACAAAAATTTGGGCAGTCAAAGACAAAGTTACCACAAAGTTAAGGGTTTTCGTCTTCCTCCATTGTGATGTCTTTTCTATTTTTAAGGGCTTGCAAATAAAATAGTGGGTTAGTTGGAGAAGTGCGAACTTAGATTTTCTTCCTTTTTATGTTTGAGGTGGGTTTTAATATTGCGAGAAGCGGAGGCAATATAGTAAGGGTGAAAGAAAAAGAAGAAGAAGAAGCAAAATGAATGAAAAAATTATTGTTAGTTGTGTTTGTAATCTATTGTATTTGTTTTATGATCCTCAAGTTAATTCTTATTTTCATAATGAAGTTCTTATAATTGCGCCCCCCACTTAGGTAGAGTAAAATAAATCAACTATGTTTGACATGCATTAGGGCGGGTAATTTTTGTCCATATAAATTTTTTATGTTTCTATTGATAAAAACCAAATCTAATGGAGGAGGATTTCTTAAAAATAGAGTTTAATTTATTTAAACAATTTTAGAAACAACTAGAGGGTATTTAAGTCATTTAAATCATGAGAGAAAAACGGGAAACGTAGTTACAAAAGAAATACTCATTTCCAAGGGGGGATGAGTTTTAGGTCCAAAATCACAGTGTCAACGGATTTAGAGTCCAAAGATAATATTAAATAGAAAATAAATCCACCAGGAGTAATTTACATGTCTAACCCCTCTTTTTTCTACTACTATCTAACCAATCCCAGGTTAAATAAAATTACCTAGATTAGAAGATTCAAATGTATTTTCAGTTTCATCAATGTTTCTATAATCTTTTTACCCAGAAAAAATCTATCATAGCTCTCTCTTCTTTAGTTCATCGAGAGAAAACCTAGAGAAATCGCAGAGAAAAATCAACCACGCTTTTTAGTCTTCATCTAGAGAAAACCTGGAAGAACATGATGCTCAATGGATTAAATTTCTTCTTTTACCATATTCTCGTTTTTTTTTTCAACGATAAATTGTTGCACCGTGCATGATTTTGTTGATCTTATTCTTAAAGTTAGAATATCAATCTTTTTCTTAAAAAAAATCTTTCAGATCTTGTCCCGTTGTTTCTCTTTCTACAATCTTGTTTTCTTTAGGAAAATTACATGAAAAGTAATTAGATATTTGAGAACGTTTTGTATGTTTTCATAGCATTTTCTTGATTCTAACAACATATTTACGTTTTGTAATTTTCTGACTTACCCATAAAATCATTGACGCTTTGTAATTTGAATGAGCGAGTTTGTTTATGCAGTCGGCAACGCCCTCAAATTTGTTGTAGAATTTCTTTGATTTTGCATAAATTGTAAAAATTTTACCAACATTTTCTAAACTCTAACAAAACATGATCAGGTAACATGTTTATTTACATATAAATAAATATTGAATGATATGAAATCATCAATGTAAAAGAATAAAAATGTAAAACTTTGCGAGAATTCTATATACTTCTATGATAGATTCTTCAGAGTTTAGAAGATGTTGGTAGTTGCCAAAATATATGAAAAAATTAAAGAAATGCTATAAGAAAATTTAGGAAATTTTTTTAACGCATATTATGCTGTTAGAATTGAATAACTGTCCATGAAAATTTAAAAGTATAATGTGTAATAAGAATAAAGAAAATTCGAGAAAAATATTTAAAATCTTGTTCCCCTAATTTAAGTAATACATGAGAAGCAAGAAAATGCTAAAGAAATGTTAAAAAATTTGGTTAACATAATGTAAGTAAGTTAGAAAACATATGATACATTATTATGTTGGTGTTATGTCGATTCATCACCTAAGTTGTTTTAAAAACTTAGAAGTATTTTTGAGTGTAAGTATATAATTGAGTTTTTAAAATCAATAAATGCTAGAAAAAAATTTAAAATTCTGTTATATCTAAGAATGTTAGGATCAATAAGATGCTAGACAAATAATCAAACTTTTATTCACATACTCTAACTAATTCATAACATATGTTACACATATTATGCTAATAAAATCAATAAAATGTTAGAAAAATACTGAAAATGTCAGCAAAATAAATATTAGTTTACATTGTTTTTTTTTTTGAAAATAAGATTGCAGTTACGGAAAATTCAACTTCCTTTATTACGAAAAAATGATAAAAGGGTGCTTCTAAAGGCACCGGGCTAAAAGGCTGTTAGCATCCGGAAAGTTTATTGATTCGGGTCAATGGCCATTGAACCAGTTTTAATGTGGGTGATGTTCACCTTCGTCATTTCTGTCTATCTAAATCATTCTCTTGTTTCTCTCTCTCTAAAACCATCGATCAAATTAACCCATAAGATTCATGATCAACATGATTAGTAGGAATAGGTAATTTTCCACTGAAATTATGTTGAACTGTTGATTTCTTCGGACAAATTCATCCCATTATTTCAAAAATTACAAACAAAACTTCACTTGTTGATGGAGCTCATCGATCAAATTAACCCTAGTTTTCAGAAATTGAAGAAGTAAAATCGTGTGTTCAATTAGTCTGATAACAAATACTTAGACAGGTCATTACAAGAATCAAGACCTCGTTCTAAAATTTGATTGTGAACAATAGAGCGAGAAAGTTGTGATTTTGATCACTGTTTATTGGGATTTCAGTCTGTCTACTCCAAAGTGTAAAATTCACCAAAACAGAAATGAAAAGAAAGTGCAGTAAGTAAAATTAAAACAAGGGAGAAAAGTTTAACAATCAAAGAGAAGATATAAGATGAACAAACCAAAACTAGTTAAATTGATTTTAGAAAGAGAGTTACCGGCGAGAGAGAGAGAGAGAGAGAAGGGAAGGTTAAATTTGGTCCTGTTAGGTCCCGGATCAGCTGATCCGTTTGGTACTCTTAAGTCCCGGACTGGTCTAGTCCGTCTGATAAATTTCGATTTTTGTGATAAACGGGTGGAGGTTTTTGGGTTAACTCATTTGGACCGGTGCCTACATAGTTGTACGGTGCTAACAGAGAAAAGAGCAGTTTGGTCTTGTGCTAATAGAGATGGATGCTAACAGCCTTTTAGCCCGGTGCCTTTAGAAGCACCCATTATAAAAATGTTATATTTAAGTATGTTGTTAGAATTAAATAAATGTTTTAAGAAGATTCGAATTTAATCGACATGCATATAATTTTCATAATGATTTTTAAGACAAAATAGTTTGTAGAGATATAAATGTTGTTAGAATTTAAAGAGGGAAGGAAATCTCGTTTTTAAGACAAAAATGTCTGATATAGTATGTTGGGCTTGACAACTATAAATTTTGGAAATAAATATTGAGAATAAATTTCGACCATAAATTTTTTTTTAAAATTTATGGAAATAATATATTTATTAACTCAATCACAAGAAACCTTTGGTTTACTATAGGTTAAAATATATTTATAAAAGGGCAATAACGGGATAAAATAAACGGCTTGAAGCATGGGGCTCACCAAAAAGTGAATTTTTGGACTTACTTTTAATTTCTGTTTATTTTGATTTTATTTTATTTATTGATTTAGGAGTGGATATATGACTAATTACCTCCATTTTTTGGACCTTAGACTCAAAGATTGCATTTCGAACTATTTCTCCCTCATTTGTATCTTCATAACCGATCCTTCATCCCCTAATAAGAGCCTCTCGAGTGCAACACTCAAGAAATTTTTTAAAATCATAGGTGTCAAGTGAGAAAAGTAGATCTCTAAATGGTCTCCAATGCAACATTAAAGAGAAACTCTAAAGTTTATATTTTCACAATAAAATTAATTAATTTGCTTCTGTGACACTTACTGATCGTCAAGAAGACACTCTAAATTTAGAGTGCTTTCTTAAATGTTTAATTTCATTTTAGAGATTAAAATTGAGTTTTGCGGTAGAGATGATTTTTAAAGAGAAATTCTAAAATCTTACATGACACTCAAATTTTTAAATTTAAATGTTGCATAGTACTAAGGTTTAAACTTCAAGTGCCCAAAGGTTTAAACTTTTAATTCTCGTATCCTCCTAACTTTTTTTTTGATGAAGATCGTATCCTCCTAACTTACTTCCTTACTATATAATTTGTTTAATTGGCTCTCTTCAATCTTCATTGACTCAAGAAAAAACAGTATCTTTGGTATAGGAAGAGCATTATCTGGTACAGGCATTGTACTAAAGAGCGCCATTTACGTACTTGCTCTTCCTGTACCAAATTGGTTTATGGAGAACTTTATGAAAATCATTTAATAAATAACTCTAAAATATAAGGATTTGAATGAAAAGTAAGAATAAATTTAATATTGTATTCATTTTTGTAGTTTTTCCTGACATAAACAACTCAACCCTGATAACGATCACTACTATCAATATCACTATTAACATAAATTTTTTTTATAAAGCCCAGAAGTTTACTATCATTATTGTCTTAGATACAAGTTCTTGATGATGCCTCAAGATCTCACGAATGAGGAACCACCATTAATGAAGGAGGCGACCAACATCAAGAAAGAAGAGGTATTCGACTTAAACGACTACATATATATTGAACATAATATGTCGTAGGTAAAAAAATTTATTTTGTCTTTCTCTATAGTTGAACAAACACTTTAAGATTTTAGGTGGTTTTCTTGTTCCAGCCTATAAAGGATTTTCGATTGGTAGAATGAAAAAAACCACAAATTTCGACCAAGACGGATCAAATTAATTTATTTTTTAACAATTCTTTACAAAAACTACGCTATATTTCATTTGTTATAGACGAAATTTGCTTACATTTTCAGTGGTTCTGGTTGAAAATTTTCACTATTCTTATTCATGAAAATTTTATATCAAGGCGAAACTTGTGTTAGTGTAAATGCCTTTATATATTTTCTGAGTTACATCATGTCTAACTAATTGATTTGTTTTGTCTTTCTAGGCCAAGATTTTTTTGGTCATTTCTCAACCAAGGCACACCTAACGTTGAACCGGAGAATGTGAAAGAAGTCCAATCTATCCCAAGATCGAATTTGACGCAATATGTTATCGGATTTGGTATGAATTTTATCAATCAGTTCAAAAGACGAGGAATCGAACTTTCACCTTTCATTGCTTGTATTCTTCATTACAAAATTGATAGTTAGTAAGTTGAAATCTATTTACCAAAGTTGAAGCCTTTGAAATCAATGGAGATTAATCGAAGAAAATGTGAGGAAATCAATCAAGCCAACAAGAGGTATGAATCTCTTCTTTCGTTAATTAATATATTATGTTAATCAATTTGAGTTAGGTTTCCATCTCTTTTCCATTGAGTACGCCTTTAGAGGAGTGACGACATTTTTAACGCAATAAATTTTGAAATACTTTGGAAAAACAAGACGTATCTATCCTTATACTAAAAACACTGCTCTTCTTTTCTAATGCACTGTCTCTATTAAGTAATGATCTTCCTATAACAAAAACCAGAAATAACTAAGGGAAGAAAAAATAATATGGTTTGAGAAAGTTTATAGGGCTAGCTGGAAGCTTAGTTTGTACCTAATATTACAACTTAGTTTCTTTTGGAATCACAACAATTTTTGGTGAATGTTTGGTATAAACCGAATTTACGGTTCAATTTTCACTTGAATAATCAGGTAAATGAAGAGAGAGAGAGAAAGAGTAGGCGTGCAGACACGATGTCGAGAGAAACAGGCGGAGCACGTTACAATAGGGGGCAAGGGTCGGTCGGTAAAGTGCACTATAGAAGGTGGACCCATTCTTGAAAGAGAAAGAACGACTGACTCATAAAATTCCCTCCCCTCTTTATAGAAGAAAACAAGACTCATTTCTAGCTAACTTTTACTCACTTATGTTTAGTAGTGAGAAGAGAAATTAAGGGTTTCCAAACTTTTCTCTCTCTCTCTCTCATCAAAACCCAACAAAAAAATGAGGAAACTATGTCCTAACTATGATCGTGAAGATGGACTTGAAACTGTTCTTGAAGTTCCAATTCCAGAAGAAATGTTCACTACCTCAACAACAAAACCCAATGGTTCAAAATCATGGAAATCATGGATGAAAAATCAATTACTACTTGATAAATCATCAAATCAATCTATGACATCTCTTTTTGGTGGTAGAAATTCTGAACTTCAAATCTTACTTGGTGTAGTTGGTGCTCCATTAATACCTCTTCCAATTATTTCTTCAAATCATTCTTCCATTAATCCAAATATCAAAGATTCCACCATGCCCATTGTGAGTAAACAAACCCATTTTTTCTCTCTCTAAATAGATTTTCCCCTTTCTTTCTCTCTCTCACAACAAACCCATTTTTCTTTTTTGCAGGAAAATTCAATGGCTAAGTACATAGTCCAACAGTATATAGCTGCAACAGGAGGAGAAAATGCTTTAAATTCAATAGGTAGTATGTATGCAATGGGGAAAGTGAAGATGATGGCTTCAGAATTTAGTTCAGGTGATAATGGTGGAAGAAATCAAATTCTTCATCATAAAAAGGGTGAGAAAGTGAAAAACCACCGCCACCACCACCACCACCAAGGGGACGGAGGAGAAGTGGGTGGTTTTGTTTTATGGCAAAAACGGCCGGATTTATGGAGTTTAGAATTGGTTTTATCTGGTTGTAAAATTAGTGCTGGTAGTGATGGTAAAGTTGCTTGGAGACAAACTCCTTGGCATCAATCTCATGCTTCTCGTGGTCCTCCTCGTCCCCTTCGTCGCTCTTTACAGGTTTTTACTTTCTCTCTCTAACTCTCAACACTTTCTCTCTCTAACTCTCAACACTCAGTCTTTGGTGTGTTTGTTTGTTTCCATGGGGATCTAAACAAAAACAAACATTTTGAACTTGAATCAATCCAGACATCCAAACAGAGTTTCAAATCTAAATCTAAACGTTTTTTTAGCTGGATTTCAGTTTTCTTTCTTTTTCTTTTGGGAAAGTAAAGATTTAAAGAATCTAATTAATCTTTAAATCTGAACCGTTTTATTTTACTTAATCTTAATATCTGACGGTTAGGTGGCTAAGCTTTTGGTTTTAGTCATTAAGAGAAGGTAATTAATTAAAGCTAATTAAAGTGTTTATGAATAAAAAGGAAAAGAAGTAAAGGTATTAGGTAAATGATGAGATGATGGGCTTTAGTTGGTCCATATAACTGGTCCCACTAATAATTAATGGGCTAAGATTGATTTGGTGAAAGATCCATCAAAATCGTCGTAAACAATACGTCTTCTAAAAAAAAAAAAAATCTTAGGAATCTCTTTTTGAAACATAATCATTTCAAATTATGTTATCACTGTTTGTTTAGTTAGTCCCCAATCCTTTATAATTATGAGGTTTTGAGTTCACATACCATTAATGGTTGTTTCTTCTTGTTTAGTATAGACGATTAGACGCCCCTCGTTTTTACTCACGGGGCTCTCTCACTCTTAGAGCCCTTACATATTGGGGCAGTCCGAGACACTCAAACTGGGTCTAATCCGTGCCGAGCTTGAACTACAGACTCAGGCCAGTTTGAGTTTCCTCTAACTCCCCCAATCCGTGGGTCTCGGACTGCTCAGTCCAAGACCCTCGAGGAGTTCCAAGAGAGAGGTGGGTAAGAGGAAAAGGACGGGGCGCTTTTATAGGCACCCCTGTCATTAATCAAGAGTCAGTGGCAGGATCTGTAATTAGTTAATAGTTACTTAAAAAAAGTTTAATATAATTTTGATGTTTTTTCTTTTACTTGGTTTATCTCTGAATAAGTTTGAATTCTTCGATGTTTTCGATGTATAGATACTTGTTGAATAACTTTTCTATGTCCAAAGAGATTGGTTTCCGAGGATTATTTGTTAACTTGGGGTTAAAATATTGAAACAGGGTCTTGATCCGAAGTTGACAGCAAATCTATTTTCAAGTTCGATTTGTATTGGGGAAAAAACGATAAACAACGAAGACTGTTTTGTACTAAAGCTTGAAGCGAAACAAACAACGTTAACGGCTAGAAGCAGCAATAATGTAGAGATAATACGCCATACGGTTTGGGGATATTTCAGCCAAAAAACTGGTCTCATTGTTCAATTAGAAGACTCTCATCTCCTCAGAATCAAAAGTTCAGGTACTGATAAAAGTGTATATTGGGAAACCACCATGGAATCATTAATCCACGATTATCGTCATATTGATGGAATTAACATAGCTCATGGTGGTCGGACTAATGTATCGTTGTTCAGATTTGGGGAGAATTCAGAAAGTCATTCCAGAACAAGAATGGAAGAAGTTTGGACAATTGAAGAAGTTGATTTTAATATAAAAGGATTGTCCATGGATTGTTTTTTGCCTCCTGCAGACTTGAGAAAAGAACTTGAAGATGGTTTTGAAGTCGATTCTTCGAGAAATGTACGTGTAACGTTTAAAGATCGAACTGTTCCTGTTAGAAATGGTTTGTCAAAGATAGTAATGGATGATTCAGATTCGACAAACTCATCTAGTAATTCGACAATCGATGAAGAAGATGATGCAGAAGAATTTATGTAAAAACTATTAAGATAATCTTTATATTTTGTATATATATCTGTTACTTGGTAGAAATTAGATGCATGTAATTAGAGTATTACGAGAAGTTACCCAAATGTCAAGTTGTTGGAGGCCAAGGCTTCTTTTTTTAGGGGTCATTTTGTTCTATTTCCTTCACTTGTAATTTTCTGATAAATGTTCAAGGAAAAATTTTTGCAGGCTCAAAATTCTTGCTAAAAGTGTACTCAAGACTTGAGTGGTGTTTTTTTACTTATTGTTCGAACCCACTTTTCTGAACCAAATAGACAAAAAAAATGAGATCGTATGGGAGGTCAATGAAGAGGTTTCTTTCCTTGGATGAGGCAGAGAAACAATGTCATGTCCAGTAGAGAGCGTAGGTAAACCAACAGTTCCGCAATGAACGTAGGTAAACCCAGAGAGACAATGTCTTTGGGAAGTTTTCTTCTTTCTCCGTTTGTCGCAAATAACCTGAAGATATTGACTTGTGTTCGTTTACTATCACTTTCCTTCAAGGGATTTGCGTTGGAGTCACTGAGAATTGCAGTGGAAACAAGGGCCTTTATTTTCCCCATATTATGCTTTACTTCATGATGCATAGAACCTTGCAGATGACCAGGCTTATTAAGTTTAAGCTTGTCCCCTGGCCTGAAACTTTGCCTGCTAGGGGCAATCTTGCTTCTCTTGGGAGGCAATTCCTCTTTATGTTTCTGTAATCTGTGGTTACCTGAAAACCTGTCAGGTTCCATCACTCTGCATTGCCTGTATCTACGTTAATGTTAAGTTAAACATAGGACATACATCTCAATAGTCCAACTTCATAACTAAGAGCAACTCCAATGGGAGTCGGCTGAGGCCAAAAATTAGCCGACGACTCCCAAAATTCGAATTTTGGGCCTCAGCCCGCTGCTCCAATGGAGGTGAACTCTTGGGGTTGAGCTGAGGCTCAGCCCCAAGAGCTGCCTTCAGTCGACCCAAAGCTTTAAGTCGACTGAAGGCACTTACATGACCGTCGGGGACTCCGCAGTGGTCATGTTTGAGACCAAATCAAATCAAACTGCCAGAACTTTTTTTCTTTTTCATTTTAAAATGTTAATAGCATTCTCTATGAATTTCAATTTAAGGTCTATGCTTGATAGAGAAGGGGATTACATGCTTGTTGCAGGCATAATAATTCATTTCTTTATACAGAATGCAAATAAATGTCTGTTAGAAGAAATAAATGAATTTATGACTAAACTAATGAAAGAGAAATGGGCAAAAGCTAACAAGGTTTTATAATTTTGATGTGTTTATGTAATGCACCTATCAAATTTGTGGATGTATTTAGCAGCATCAATTAAAAACCCTATCTAAAACCCTATGCCCCCACTTCCTAATTGTTGGTTTCTGTGTACCGATTCAACGAGTTGACTCAACGAGTCTCTAACCGGATCACTGGTGAAACTGATTACTACTTTGATTTTATTTGTAAATTAATCAAAAACACTTTCTTTCCAAATTAATGGAGAAAAACTAAGGAATAAAACAACTCAATATCTTTCGTATTTCTAACCGATAATGTCTGTTCTCCAGAACAGATGATTCGTAGTCGAATCTCACTATCGATTTAAGATCGGAAAGAGGAATTGTATCCTTCTGTGTTTACTGATTAATTACTCTAAAAAATCAACACACTTCTGATTTGGAAAATCAGAATGTCTTTGATTAAGAAATCATATAGACTAAAAAGAAAAAGAAAAATCGGAAGATAAGATAAGAATAATTTTTTAATCGAGGCGAGGTATTCCTCTTTCCTTAAGACAATTGACGCCCTGTATAGTACCAAACAGTTACCGGCGTTTGTCTCCCAAGATACAACGTTTACCTTTCGATTCAATGGTACTTCGAATCAAAAAACAGTCGAACTTGAAAGTATACTAACCTTTGACTTATGCAAATGGACCAAACTTCTTGCTTATGAAACTCCTTGAAAATTCTGCTAAATATTTATCTTGACTCTCTAATATGATCTTCTAACAATGCTTGATGCTCTTGAAAAAACGGATTGAAATTTGGAGTTGATTTGGGTCCTATAAATAGGTTTCGAATAGATGCATTCATAAGGGACACTTCTGTTGGGTTTTAGGGACACATCTGTTGGAAGAAAGAGGTGACGCATCACTTAGTTCCAACAGTTACTGTCGGTTGAGATTAGTGCCGTCAGATCGCGCTCAAAATCTCGAGAGGAACGCCCTCCGTTAGATCTAGGGACTTATATCGAAACTAGCCCACAATCTAAAGGAGATGAGCCGTTGGATTGAGGTTCGGGAGATGTCCCACTCCGTGCCCGACAAGGGTTTAACCAGATCCGTTGGATCTTGCGCATCTGCGCGGAGAGAACGCCAACCGTCAGATCTGGACGTGTTCCCTTTGCGAGAATGGCCCCCAGACAAA
>BEHA01001016.1:27953-55904 GCA_002897215.1 Eschscholzia californica subsp. californica | reverse complement strand
ATGTTGTTATCAACCAATTTCACGATCAAGAACATGAGTTTATCAAACCTATTAACAACCCTAAACTTGATTCAGCATAAGAGATCATTCCCACCCAAAATCAAGCTAGAAATTTAACTTTAGCATTTCTGACGATGGAACTGAACTAATTTATACAACATAAAATTCTATGTACTCAAATTTAGAGAGAGAGAGAGAGAGACGAACTAGTTGAGTGGAGTTTGGAGGAAGGAAGATCTGAAGTTTGGGAGTAGCTCTAGTAGAAGAGAGTCGTTCGGGTTGGTGAGGGTGGATTCGTCTGAAAACCCTAATACAAGCTCGGGTTAGAGAGAGAAAGAACGAGAGAGAGAAGGAGAAATATTATCAAAACAAATGAGTTTTAATTTTCTCTACCTAATAAGGTCAGTTTTGTCTTTTCCCTATGATTAATAATTTACAAAAATGCCCTAGGGAGCTGAAGCCTACAAAAAGTTGATGGATCTTTTTTAACCAAACTCCTAACTTTTTAGGGAGTTTTGGCCAAATTTCCCAGCAAAGAAGGGATTGGGTCAAGTCCTTGGGCCAAAAACTCGTTGAACGTAACCTTTTCACTTTGAAATTTACAACCTCGTGCACCAAATCCATATAGGCACCACCATTTTGGTCAAGCCGAAATACATTTTATGTGGACTCGAGGCACATCGAGGCAACACTTAAACCACAGGATTAGAATAGGGCGGTAATGAAGTAGTAACAATGCGGTACACATAATTCGACTTAAATCTAGGGTTTAAGGGAGAGAGGGGGGAGGTGCCGAGGTGGTATAACCCATGAACTTCAACAGTTAGATAGACAAAAAGGAACCGTTTTTAGGCGCGATTTAGGGTGAATTTTGAGTTTCAGAGTTTTATTGAAGGAGAATAAATTTCAGTTATCATAATCCCATCTGCCCTTTTTCCATTGATTTCTGGTTCTAATTAGAAGAAATAGAGAGAGAAAGAGAGATGGGTGACGAAATTGGAGTAGAAGATTTGAACCAGAAGCCAAACAACAGCAAAACCATTTCTACTAATCCTGATGATTATACCATCATCAAGGAAGGAGAAGCTGAGATCCTTATGCACGCTAATAATGAAGTCTTTTATAACAAAACCCAGGTCCTATTTTTCTCTCTCTCTCTCTCTCTAGGAAATCATGTTTCATGTTCATGGGATGTCTGATAATCAAATTAGCTATTTTTATGGGAAAATTTGAAGTTAATTAGCATATCACCAGTTTGATGTTTCAATTGATGTTGTTTAATTCATTAATTATTGTGTTTTTTCACCTAAATGTGTATTAATTGATTAAGTTGTTTATATGAAAAGCATAAAGATCTAATTTTTATAAGAGTGAACAATTTTTTAAGTGAAGTTGTGTATGTGAGATGTTTGGAATTGTTGATTTGAGAAGTATTTTAGGTCAAGGAAAGATGTGTCGATAGAGAATTTAAGGCTGGTGGCATTACTTAATTGGAAAGGATTAATTGGAATCTGCTCTTGGAAGGTTATAAATGTGCAGAGTGCATACAAATTTCACTTTCATGGAATAACTATTTCCGCGAACGAATTTTTAGTTCGACAAGATTGTTAATACGGAAATAGTCGCGGTCCTGTGTTTGCAGTAAAAAGGTTTAGTGTTAAAACAACTATAACAAAGCGCTGATGAATTCTTTTTCGTGTTGACGGTCTCTGTCATTCGACGTGTTTATGTTGTAATAATATTAAAATTTAAGAAAATAGTAGCTCAAGTTTCCAATCAAAATTTTAGCACGAGACTTTGAGGATAAGAGCAATGTTGAATTTTTAGTATATTTAGGCTAGTGTGACATCTTGAACCCTTTTAGTCTAAGAGACAATTAGTCTATGATTTTTCATGAGGTTGTTTAGCATGAGGCTTTGAGGATAAAGAATAAAGAGCATTGTTGAATGATCAGTATAGAATTGATGGTTAAGCTAATTTTGTTATAGCTTATTCCATATTCACTTGGATATCATGATATTTTTTGCTAAATATGATTAATCAAAAGGTCTCCTCTAGGAATGAGCCATTTCACAGGTTGGAAAGTTTAAGGTTATTGTGCTGCTATCTTCAACGTATTATTTATTTTATAATAATGTTGGTAATACTCTTCAATGACCAGGTTAATAATAGAGACATGTCTATTGCTGTCTTGAGGACCTTTATAGCCAAACGCAAGGAAGAGCATGAAGCTATGTTAAGCAAAAAAACAAGAACTGCAAAGAAGGTAGTCTCGAATGAGGTTTCCAATGGACATCTACCTGAAGAAGGAACTACCCAAAATGGTGCAAGAATAAATGGAGAATGTGATGCACATGAGGAGCTAACTGCAGATGTACCAGATGGCATCTCTGAGAAGCCGGTCAAGTTACCAGAGGGAAAAGGTCGACAACTGAAGCCAACCAAAGTTCTTGAGGTTCATTCTATTTCTTTTGTTTGCGTTAATATTGTTGTGATGTTTATACATCTTCAATCTCCATCGAATTATGTCTGATGATTATATGGAGAATCATACAGGGATTGGTGTAGGCTGTAATTATTTCTTAAGAATTTTTCTTCCTCCATCTTTTTTATTTTCCAGGCATTAGCTGCTTCCGGATTAAGATCTCTGCGATATGCACGGGAAGTGGAAGAAGTTGGTAAAGTTGTTGCGCTGGACAATGATGAAGGTATTGTGGTCACTTGTTCCAATATTTTGCCAATAGTGAATGTTCATTTGCAAATGCCCACTTTAGATACCGGGGTGACGGGATCCAAAAAGGGGTGGTTCATGGAAAATGTGGACGCATAAATGGTTCAATTAAAAAAAATGTTCATTGGACATGAAGAATATAGTTCTTAGTTGAAGTGAAGCTTAAGCCGAGGTCTTCAATTAGAGAGACTAAATCACTAGATGATGTCTTGGGAAAAATCTTCTATTTCATTAGATAACCATGCTTAGAGTTCTTACATTACAAATTACTTGATTGTTTACATCTGAAAGTTGAACAATTTGGAAAGTAAGCTATAATACTTGCCTATTTGCAGCATCTGTTGAAGCTTGTAGGAGAAACATAAAATTCAATGGTTCAGTAACAACTGCGAAGGTGGAATCTCATCTAACTGATGCTCGTGTTTTCATGCTTTCCCACCCAAAGGAATTCGATGTGGTAAGCACTATATGACCATTGTATAGTTAACAGACGATAAAACTTCTACGACAATTATATAGTTTCCAACAGATTTACTTTTCTAGCTATAACTTCACAGCTGTATAAAAAGTCTATCTAGAAAGAGAGAAAGTAGAGTTGTCTGTTGGTTGCCGATCATAAATAAGTGGCAAGGATGTTAGAAATGGAAAAGTCTGGTGAAACGAGGAGTCCGATTTTAGTGTCTAAGGCAAGGAGGATGCCCCAATAATACTATCACATGTGTATATAATTATAATTAAAGATCATTAGGATATGGTTATTGATAGATAACATACACCATGGATTAGTCACTTAGATTGGCAGATAAATAATAAGGTAGTAATTAAAAACTACAGTTGTTTTAGCGACCAACATGTGAAGTTTAGTTGTGGTCATATTTTTAATAGGTAAGCGATAAAAGGGGCCAAAATAAAAAATTAACGCCTTTTGGAGCTTTGGCATATTACAGACTAGTGGATACAGGTACCCGTAGACCGTAGTATTGGTCTGCTAATTTTGGATGCATATTTGTCCTTGTTTGCATCCTCTTTTCCTTTAGGACAACCTCCAACAATATCGATATATCGTGCCTTCTCCATGTCTCCTTTCCTTGTCTTTTTTTCTTTCCTTATCTTTTTAAATTTAATGCTTTTCTGATACTTCAATAATTGATTATGTGGCGTATCTCAAATACGCACTTTCAGGTTGATCTTGATCCTTATGGTTCACCTTCTGTCTTCCTAGACTCCGCGGTTCAATCTGTTGTTGATGGTGGCATATTGATGTGCACAGCAACAGATATGGCTGTACTCTGCGGGGGCAATGGGGAGGTTTGCTATGCCAAGTAAATATTCATGCCTCCTTTACATCTTAATAAAAGAAAATTCAAGGTTCTGTTTTACCTAATGATTGATTTTGAACATAGATATGGTTCCTATCCACTGAGAGGAAAGTATTGTCACGAAATGGCTCTGAGGATTCTCCTTGCCTGTATTGAGGTACTTTGTGTTTTTCCTCTTATTTGTTGATAGCTGTGTATCTCTATAGACTATATATTAGTGTGCCCTTTGACTTGTTAAAAAAAAGTAACATTAGAACTTCCTGTTTTATTTCGATAATCATCTCGATGTTTCAATTTTGAGCAATTCATTTGCGACTTCATCAGGTTCCTCTTTTCTATGAAAGAGGAACACGCTGTGCTTGTTCTTTCGATATATTCCAAATTTGGCAAGTCCTTGTTCTTTATAGAAAGCATAAATGAGGTTTTGTTCTTTTTGCAGAGCCATGCAAATCGCTACAAGCGCTACATTGTTCCTATTCTCTCAGTACAGATGGATTTTTATGTCCGTGTTTTTGTACGAGTTTTGACGTAGGATATCTACTTCTTCTGTGTGAACTTAATGATAGACAGGCAGTTTCATTCATCGAATCATATATTTGAAATAAAATTTGGAAATTTTGGTAACTTGCAGTTCTGCCAGCGAGATGAAGAACACCCCTCTTAAGCTCTCTTATGTTTATCAGTGCATTGGCTGTGATTCTTTTCATTTGCAATGTCTTGCAAGGACTGTCACCAAGGTATCTCTCTGGTTTTATCTACCCTAATCTCTCGACTCTTCCCTATCAGTAAAGCAATTTCGTAGTTCATATTACTTGTAAGAGGTTAATTATGGTGCATATAAACAATTGTCTTGCCTTCCGTTTTAGAGATGATACGTTAGAGACAAGATTCATTGGTCCCAATATTCAAGTTCACATGATTATTTTGTCAACTATGCCCTTTTTGTGCGAGGATTGTGTCGGTGTTAAACATATATTCGTCTTGAGATATACATTAGCATGAGTTCAGCCTAATTTGTTTCCTTTTCTTGTCTTTATCCCTCAAGAACAACAGCGTAAGATATCTACCAGGATTTGGTCCGGTCGTTCCCCAAGCATGCACAGACTGTGGTAAGAAATTTAACGTGGGTGGGCCAATATGGTCTGCGCCTATTCACGATCAAGAATGGGTGACTTCTATTTTGGCAAACGTTAAATCTCTCAAAGAACGGTATCCTGCTTATAATCGGATCTCAGCTGTATTGACAACCATATCAGAGGTAACTACCAAATTACGTTTTATTTGTTCTTGCGTGATAAATAACTTTATCTTCTTAGAATGCCCTTCGCGTAAAAATTGGTCTACTAAGTAATTTCCAGTGCCAGAGAAAAACCCACATTAGGTATATCAGAGCTTGTTATGCTTATGATACTTTAGATATAAATTCCGTTTCTGTTTTTTGATCTGCCAAGAATGTTCTTAGTTATCTATTGATGGATAATTTTCCGATTAACTTCGATATTTGCAGGAACTACCTGATGTTCCTCTCTTCTTGAGTCTGCACAATCTCTGTGCAACTCTTAAATGCACTTCCCCTTCTGCAGTTATGTTTCGATCTGCTGTGCTTAATGCTGGATATCGAATCTCTGGGACTCACGTGAATCCATTGGGCCTGAAGTCGGATGCTCCCATGGATGTCATTTGGGACATCATGCGTTGTTGGGTAATTAACACCTCCTCTTTGCCTTCAGTTTAGTTTTGATATTGTTTCTTATAACCAAGGTTTACTGACGGGCCATGTCAGGACAAAGGATTGTGACCACCAGCCTATTATGGCCTCGCCCATTTGGCCACGGAGAGTGGCCTGCCACTGGCCATGATCCGGCAAGGCACACACTTTGCACGGACCCATAGGGAAAAGCTAATTGTATCTGATATTTGAACGATTTTAATGTGAGTTTATTTCTTATTTTGATTCTATAGATCAAGAATCATCCAGTGAAAGCACAATCACCAGATCAGTCCGGAACCGTGATCCTGGCCAAGGAACCAACTCTGGAAGTTCGTCTAAATCCTCTTCTCTTTTCCCTCTATTCCTTTTCATGTTCTATTTTCATTCCGGTACAAAGAAAATTCTGCATGTATAAATCTATATTTTTGTTTCTCTTTTCTTCAGGCTAATTTTGCTCGGGCAGTCGCTTCTCTTAGTAAAGCACAAGCGAAGAAAGTAGCACGATTCCTTCCGAACCCAGAAAAGCACTGGGGACCTAAACTTAGAGCAGGTCGTACTGTCACAAGCAAGCATGTTTCTCTGTTGGGCCCACGGGCTTTGAACGGATCTGCTGATAAAGAAGGTGGAGATGATGAGTCTGAGTCGAAGCGCCAAAAGACAGATGATCCTACCCCAACAATGGAATCATGACGCCCTGAACGAGTGAATCTTGACCAAGGTCAAGGTTAATTTAATTCAGTTTTTTTTTTACGTCAAAGTTGTTTGAGCTCCAAGAGAACCCTAAGTTTTTGGTATTTCTAATTTATTAGCGGAGAAGGTTATGGCATGTTACTTTTTTGTATTGTAGCTTTAAAAAAAATTCTGTTAAATCTTGATTTTGTAGTGGTTTTCATTTTTATGTTTTCCTTCACAAATTACAAAAATAAGTACTATATATATTTGATTAATTATTCCCAAAAAATAAGAAGAAATCTTTCGGGCATAGCCGAAACTTAAGAGAGAAATGCTTCTTTCTTTTGGTGCCTTATTCAGGGTTTGACTTAGAAATTAATGTAGCATTTGTTATGACCATATGCTTTTATCAACTATTGAAAATCTAAAGTCTTACTTGTGCCTCCTCTTAATCTTCTCATCAAATTTGTCTTGAAAATTGCGACTTTTAACACTTAAAAACCAGTTTTTAAAACTTCCCTTTACATAATAATATAGAAAACGAACTTCTACCCTTTTTTTCTCTCTAGTTCATGAGAACATGGACGAAAAGCTATTGAACCACTCGAAAGTATAAAAAGTCTAAATGTTTCCGTATTTCAATTTCACATGACTTCTTACAAAAAAAGTTAACACGGAGAACCTACGACATTAAAAATTTCTTATTTCGTTTGGACTCATGAATTTAGCGACAAACACAATTTTGTGCACATTGTGCTTGAGTGTCAAATTTTTATAGGTAACCATTATAAACTTACGAATTGGTACTAAAGCCAACAAGTCGTTGTAGTATAGTGGTAAGTATTCCCGCCTGTCACGCGGGTGACCCGGGTTCGATCCCCGGCAGCGGCGTTTAAACCCTTTTTTTCTTTTTGTACTTGTATATAATAAGGGCTTCTTGGTTGGCGGGACTTAAATTTCTTTATTCTTCTCTTTCCCGCCATTTCATCTCCCGGGAGACCGCCTCTTCTCTATCTCTTCTGGATTTCTATTTGTTTCATTCTTCCACTTTTCCCTTACTTCCTTCTTATCAAATTTCGATTTGAAATTCCGTTTCCTGTGAATGGAAAACCCTAGCGGAGAGAAATCAGATCGGTTGGAGTTAATCTCTATCGGTACACTCTACGAAGGAACTTGGGATAAGAAGTACTGGAGCAGCTCTAGGGTTTGTACTTCATTCTTTCTTTCTTTCCTCAAATCTTCATTTTCATTCTTCAATCATCAGTACGATCTGAAACTTAGACAGTCATTTAGCTACATAAAAAGAAGAACCTTGATTTGATGTAAAACTGGTTTAAGGAGCTTCGATTAAAAAAACAAATTGAGGAACTTACAAACTTTAGGTTTTTTGAGGTTTTTTTAATTGAGATTGTTATTGTCATTGTTTTTTAGGGTAAAGATCGGTATCCTTATCCAATTGGATATCATGCTGTTCGAACTCATACTGACGTTACATACAGAATGGAGATTCATGAAGGTCTCAAAGGGCCTTTATTTGTGGTATGTATCTAATTTATTAGGTTATCAATCCTGTATTCTTTATAAAGATGACAATTTTAGTGCCCAAAGTATATGTAGATGTCTAAAATTATGTTCTTTGATGTGCAGATTACTTGTAAGAATGGAGAATCATGCAGCGGCCAGACACCAGATATTGCTTGGGAAAAGTTTCAAAAGAAAGGTCCTAGGGTTAAGTTGGGGCTTGGCAAGAGATTTTCTTGCAGGATAGACGGCGTGGAGGTCAGTATGATGAGTTTTATGATCGTTTAGCGTTAACGTTTATACTGTTTATTTCTATTATTGCTTTTGTGCCAATCACACGAGTCATGTTGGGCACCATGTTAATTGAAACGTAAGGTATCCCTGTAAAAAAAGTTGTCTAGGAAAAAAATGATGATAAAAGTATCGACTTCGCTACAAGTTTTCCGAAACAGTATGGGGTGTGGAGGAACAATAGAGCTCGTCACGGCGTGTATTGAACAAAGTTATGACCTAGTTGATGTTGCTCAAATTTAGCTATAGGAAGGGCTGAAAAGGCAAAAAATATAGAAAAACCATAGAACAAGACATTGATGATGATGGTGGTGGTGATGCTAGCGAGATCAACTGTTATAATTAGGGATGCAATTCGTCGAAACATCTTCTGTATTTGTAATAGCTTTTTGCGCGGTATTAATGTCACCTCTTTTTCTCTGTACACACATGAACTTAATACTTCATGGTCTCCTTTGCAAGTATAGACGTTTATTTTTTTTTTTTGGCCAACATTAGTAGCATATGAAGGAATTTGTGTGAAAACATTTAGTTGTGATCCCTTGCTTAAATTCTTTCTGTCTATTGTCATATGCAGCTTTTTGGGTTCAGAAACCCACTCGTCCAAAGGCTGCTGCGTGAGCTTGTCAACAAAGTCAATGGAACAGCAGAGCCGAGTATGTTGTCCTCAGTTTTATATAATGAGGAACAAGAACTAGAGCCTGAAGCAGGACGGTCAGGCGAACTTACATTTCCCAACTTATTGACTTACTTAAAAGAGCCGCAGAAGACGAGGAAAAGAAGTAGGAAACAAAACCTTACGACCACGAGTTTAGTTAGTGGAGCTAGCTTTAAAAGATTTCAATCTCAAGATCCGTCAGACGATGCTGCGGCTGCTATAGCCGAAGAGGAAAAGCAGAGGCCTTGTCGCGAGGAAACATGTCCGGGCTCTTCTAACCCAGATAAAGAAGGCCAAGTACACACAGGTGCTGGTATTTCAACAGTACCAGTGGATGCGACTACTTTGGCTGAGATAGGAAATGATCCAACCGCAGTAAAAGGTGGTTCATTCATACAATCTCCTGAAGTTGGTGATTTTCTTCGAAGAAAAGATGTTCTCTCGCAGGAGAACAAACTTCCTGAAGATTCTGGATTTTCTTGTCTGGCTAATGAACTTTCCAAAGAGGAGAAACACGTAAGCGGAACCTTCACACTGATACATTCTTGTAGTTTTCGTGCACCTTAGTCATCTGAGAAACATATATTGCTGATCTTCTACTCTATATGAGTAACTCTAATGCAATCTCATGTCTGAGCTAAAGAAACTAAAGAAACATGGTTTCCTTTTGAGATGGGTTGCTTAAACCAACAGAAAATTAAGAGAAGAATATTCTACTTTATAGGGAAGTTAATTAGTTTTCTTGTCTCAACGCTTGCTACATTAGGGTCCTTGATATATGTACTTTATAGCTTGTTTGAGGAGCTTACTGATCTTTTTAACGATTGTAGTTGTTTGTTCCACTTATCTCGGCAGTTCAAACATTAATTTTCTTTCAGCTTGGTAGGACGCCTCATTTTGAGATTGAAGAACGCAATTCCTTGCCTGAAATAGAAGAAAAATGTGGGAAAAAGATACGTGTGACTCGAACTGAACCTGCCATGGATTCGGATATCTGTGCTCCTGATACCTTGGAAGCTCTACAAGGTAAGAATACAACTTTTGTAATGCATAACACGTCATTTGCTCCTCCGATTGAAGGATACAATTCCTTTCTCAAAACAGAAGATATCAATGGTGAAAAGATAATTTTGACTGAGTGGAAAACTTCCACGGGATTAGACCTTTGTGCTCCTGATATCTTGGAGATTTTACGAGCTGATAATACAAATTTCTCTGTATACATGTACATATTTTTCTCTTGATGTTGGTACCTATTTACCTTCCGTAAATCCATACTGTACTTTCTAAAGCTTATTGTTTATGCAGACGAGGTTGCTGATTCTGATCAAGAGAGCTACGAGGATAATTCTAGCAATGCGAAAAAGGAGGATGTTATAGCTAATACAGTTATTTCTGCAGAAAAGTTGATGGATACACATCCAGAAGAGGATATGGAAACATGTAATTCAAACTCAAATTCTGAGAAGACCTATCTTGATTCAGTTGGGCAAGAACCGGCTAACTCAATGATGACACTACTGCTTCCTCAAGCGCTGCCTCTACTGAAGAGGAAGTTAGAAAAACAACGAGTAACAATACGTAGTTCTGAAGGTTGTCTCTTTAAAACAGACCTTTCTTTGGATAAGTCAAAGTCAGAGATGGAAGCAACCGAGAAAATAGATGTGTTACAGAGCATTGCTGAAGTTATATCTCCAGGTACGCCCGTCCAATATTAAACAAAATATTGATCCCTCGTACTAATATCCGATAGCCTTCTAACTGTGTTATGAAGAACCTACAAGAGTTTTATGATATCTTAAACTAGTGAAATTGTGTAGGTAATCTTGAATCTGGGATGCTTCTTATGGACTATCATGTAGAAAAGGAGGAAACGCTCCATCATGTTGACAAAATTTGTGGTTCAGAAATTCCAAACCCTGAATATGTCAAATCTGTCATTCCAGACAGTTTAGAGGACTCCCAATTCTGGAATCATGTTATCGAAAACAGACTTTTGTGTTCTGATATTGTTAAAGATAATCAAGTACCTTGCGGCCAGAAGGGATCTGACTCTGATAATTTGGAGTTGCGGGGATGTGTTAGTGGGGAGCAAAAGTATTCAGATCATGTTGGTACCAGTGGAAAAAATGAATTGGATTCTGGTGAAGTATCGGAGACTCAAAATGAAAAGGTTGAGGATGAAATCCGTGTATGCAACTCTACTTTACTTAGCACTTACCCCAAGAGGCGAATCTTGTTGGAAGGAGATCCCATGAATATACCTCTTAACTTGGATATGGACTCTATTTGTCCTGAAACCCAATTTGACCGGGGTGAGTACACCAAAGAAGAGCTTGTACCTGATTGCGACGAAGATTTTCCTTCCTTGGACTCAGCATCTTTGATGCAGATCCACACATGGACTTCTGGCTGTGAAAGCTTGCCCGCATCTGACAATGGTAACTGTGCTCCAGAAAATGAACCAGGAGATAGTTCCACCAGATTCCAAGACAAAGAAACTGTAGCTAACCCTGATTTTATAGTTTTGTCTTCAGAAGCAGCATATATTGATTCTTCTGCTAAGAATGTGAAGTCTATAACTGGTGAAAATTCTAAAATCAAACTTATTCATTACCAGCGAAAACATCGCTCTGCAGATACAAAGCTCCGAAATATGAACGGTCAGCAGCGGGATCAATCTGATTCTCCAACTCTAGTGAATCAAGATAATGATGCTCAAAGGTTATCCACAACCAGATGCACAGAAAATGATAACTTTACTATCATTGCGAAAGAAGTTGCTCCAAGAACAGTCACTGGTTCTTTTATCCAAATGCCGGGTGATAATGGTCTTCTTACTGAAAGCATAATCTGCCGTAATGCTGAAAAGGATTGTGTTCCCGATATATACGCTTCCACGTCATCTTTGTTTGCTTCAGAAGTTAATCAAGGTCCTGGATCTGGTAGCATCTTGGATAGAAAGGTGTCAGCGGATTTCAACCCAGAGAATGTCATACTCAGGTGCAAAGACCTGCTTTCTGGTGCATCTACTTCTGAAGCACTGACTGTCCATGATATTGGGCAAAAGAATGTCTCGAGCTTAGTCAATGTTTCAGATGTGGAAAAGCGTCACGTAGATTCTGTCAATGAGTTGGTTTGTCCTATACACTCTTCCAGATTGCTTTAACTTTTTCATATTGGCGTTTTAGTACCAGGATAGTAATCCTTCAATGTTCTAAACTAAGTCGATTTTTTCATTAGAAAAGAGTAGCCCCGTAGACTGTATGCGTAAGATGCATTATAGCTGATTTTAAATCACATGAAGTCTGCTGGCGATTACAATTGCATATTTTTGCTTTAAACTAGTTAGTTATAGCAGGATTTTCTTTTACAGGATAGTTGCTGTTCATTGAAGATAGAACCTAATAAAGACTCTCAGAATGTTGTTCGGCTCCTCGGGCGTTACTTGCACCCAACTCCAATTTTGTCTATACTGCTGAGTATACAAGGCGATCAGATTCGTATTTGTGTCTTATCTGGATTTTTGGAAGATAGGAATAGGACACTTTTCATCTATGAAGTCTCCATTCAAGAGCCTAAGGGAGGGCACCCTTCCTTTCTTGGCTACACATCCATCGTCTTGCCAGTCCCAAAAAGTACCTTTTCTGACATGGTAAACTGCAATTGACACTTTTTATTTGGAGGATGTCTACTGTGTTGTTTTTTGCATTTTATAGTATATGAAATTGTGGTTTATTTTACTAGAATTCATTTGGGAGATGTGGATGGCAATTCACTCCAGATGGGCAGTATCTTGTTCTCTTGAACAGCATCAAGGCACCATCTTGTAGGTTGGTTATTTGATATGTTTTTATTCACTTAAAACCAGTATGTTGATAATAACTAATCATAGAATTCTAATGACCCTGGTGGCTGAGTACTGAAGCTGTTACTAATATATGTGGTAACAGGAGTGGGAGTATCACTTGTTCATGTTCCTCGTGTACACCAGATTGCTTAGAGGACAATGCTGTTAAAGTTGTGGATGTCAAACTTGGTTATGTTGCTCTAGTGACCAAGTTGAGTACAGAAGAGAATGTTCACTGTGTACTAGTTTGTGGACCTAGCCATCTTGTCGCTGCTGAGAAAAACGGGAGCTTGCATGTTTGGGTCATGAATGCAAAGTGGAGGTGATTTTCATATAGAACACGATTCTTCAGATTTTTTTTCTTGCATATTTTATGAATCTACCAGGATAATGTCATTAGACATGCTGCTGCAAGTTACATTTCCAAACCTCTGATCTGTTCCATGTTACTATTTGTATCAGCACTTTGTGCATCAAATATGTTAGAAACGTGTTCCTTGATGCATTATAGTAGTAACCTGCTCTTATTACCAAATAGAATTTGTAGGAAAGAGTATGTTTTGTCAACATTTACAGTACTGACATGTAATCCTCTGTTGTCCTTCGTTGATGTGATATCCAACTACAAATACTAATATAGTTCTGTCTCACCCTTTTTCTTTATTTGCAGTGCATCAATAGAAGAATTCGTATTGCCTAGCTTGGATTATATATCCGCTTGTATAGTTGAGTTAAATAGAATTCCAAGGTGCGATTCACTGATTGTCGGTCGTGATGGTTATGGAAACTTCGGGTTATGGTATGTTGCATTTCAACACAATCTCTTCCTTGTTTCATCCCCGTTCTAAGTATTTCTCCAGATATGCCTTTACTTTTTGTTCAAATCCTCGCAAACACCACTCACTGGACACTCAGACAGTTATTTATCTGTAAAGTTGTATTACCTGTAGCATGGTATGTTCGGGTTATGGTTAGATACTTAGATCCGAAAAATTCACATGGTGAAGCGATCCAGTTAACATTTTCCTAATTTATCATCGTCGAATAACATATGGTATGGTTGTGCTTTACTTCCATCAAAAGTGAAGTTCCTCCGAAATATGCAGATTTATTACACAAATCTGGTCTAACGCTTAAACAAATGTTATTATCTTCCTTCCCCTGTCCCTTATACGTGTACATCTCTGTAATTTTCATTCATGGAACTGTTTTAACTCTCTGCATGTCTTATCCAGCTGCTCCCATTTGTATTCTTCAGTTGTATAGTTCCACATGACAAGAGGTAGAGGTAGCAAGTCATTTTCTTGATAATCTCTGAGAGGCACACTACTATTTCATTATGTCAGCCAAAGAAGTACCAAATCCTAACTATGGATATATATATATAAGAGAGATCTATTCTGACGGCATTCGCTTTTTGCCCCTTTTTCCTCGCTACTTCTGCAACTCTTAGTTGTACACCATAATCTCTTCATCTTACGAATTAGGCGTGGAGCTTACATTCTAGTTGAGACATTTTTCTGTTATGATAATGAATATCTATCTACATGAGACTACGGGTGGTGGGTTTAGAGGAAAACTGCTAAGCCATAGATTGAATGTACATTGGAAACTGAAGAATACAAATCGGAGCTAGTTATAGTTCACATTTTGTGATGTTGACCAGTTTCTATTCTATCTTTTCTAGTCGGTAGTTTTTAATGCGCACTAATCTTAATCTCATACAGGGATATTTCTAGACGTGTCCTCCTATCAAGGTTTTCCTCTACAGGCAGTTCAGTCAGTCAAATCCTTCCTGTTGGCTTATTCAGTTTGCGAAGAAAAGGACCTTCCGTCAATACCAATTTAAAAGAGCAAATAAAAGAGATTGTGGCTTCATCAGAATTGTTGTTTTCAGGTTCTGATGAAAACCATGCTTTAGTTTCGTCAAGTGGGGAAGATATGGCTGTTTGGCTACTAGTTTCTGCTAGCTGTGATTCTGACGGTCAATGGGAACCTCAAGCAAATTGTATCAACCCAAGTCCTGTTGGATGTTGGAGACTGGCTATATTGGCAAAAAGTACGCTGATCTTGGGAAGTGCATTGGATCCTAGGTTCGCTCAATCTTATATTTTTTAGCCTTCTTTACTTACATTTGATAATATTCGGAGACTAACAGTTCTTTAGTACAATTCATTGGTCAACAATGGGACTAGTTGCCAACAATCGGAGTGGTAAGAGGTATAGCCTTCCACCTTAGAGGTCAAGGGTTCGAGGCACGCTGAACAATTCAAAAAAAAACAATGGGACTATTTCTCAGACAAAATAACTAAAAGCAGTAATCCTCCAAAAGTAAGCGAAAAGTAAGTTAGGTGATTCGATTTCCATAGTCAGAATGCTATTTCAAGAACTTGCAATCGTTGTCCTCTTCCTCAGGACCCACTTACCCATTCCGCAATATAAATAACGTGATTTGAAATAAACAGGTCATCTATTGTAGTGATACAAGAGCTTAACCCTACCTAACCTTCTGTTTTACAGGGCTTCTGCTGTTGATGCATCAGCAGGGTATGGTATTCTTGGTACAGACGATGGACTCCTGTATATGTGGGAATTATCAACAGGAAGAAAACTGGTTGATCTGCCTTACTCCAAAGGTAGGAAGAGATCATGTGGTACTAAGGTTTCTTCACTTTCTACCTTTATTGGATTTGTACATGAATTAGAGAATGACATCTACAAACACTCTATACAACAGATAAACCATTGAAATTCCCGACATCTATTCATCTGGTTACCTACTATTGATAGGAATTGTTTCCATTTCATCTTTAACATGTTTAAAATGGATGTGGTACTGATGTCTGGAGTATCAGAAATAGGCAAACAACCGTTACTCTTTCTTGTGCAATTTCGATAGACATTACCTTCACTCGGTGCAACCGATCAGATGATCATTATTGTTACTAGGCAATTAGAAGCTTCAGAACCAGTTTTTGAAAAGAAACTTCTCTTATCAGTAATGCAAAATAAGCTGTTCACTTTTGATGTCTATAATTTCAATAGCAGATGATGAAGTTTTGAGCAAGCTGAAATTATGAACATATGGCTGATGGTTCAACCAGCCTTGATTATCACTTCATCTAGTTAAGCCACAATCGATTATTAAAAGTTTATGAAAATCCGCACTTCTTACTAGCCTATACTGGGTAAATGCTCTTTATGTTTGAACTTCATGAAATATCGATCTAATTATGATAATATACAACATATATAACTTGTAAAACTTGCTTTTTATATTCAATTTGTGAGTCTGTCTGCTTACTTTCTGCATGTTTCTTCAATCTAGGTGGACGTGTTTCGTGCATTACTTCTGATTCAAAGTCAGGTGTAGTTGCAGTAGCCAATGATAAGTCTGAATTACTAGTTTATGCAACAACCATCAAAGACGCAGGGAAATTAACGAGCAAGTAAACCAGCAACTACTATTCATCTCTTAAACAGAGTTACTCGTCCGCATCAGAAGTATGGTCTAGCAACTTCTTTTTCAAATTTTGAAATTTCTGCCAAATATATATAATAGTTGTCATTCGATCTAATAAAAGATAAAATCATTTTGTATCATGAAGTTTCTTACCTTACATTATTTTGTTCAAGCATTATATTGTCCCGGGAATCATTCAGTGTTCATTTCAAGTAGAGCGAAGCATGGTGAGTTTTTTATGTCAGCAGACTTTTAAAGGGAGCCTGAAACCCAAGTGCGTCGAACTCTTGACCTAGTGGTCAGTCACACACAAATGCTTGAACTCTCTAGCCCAGGGTTTGCGGCTAGTGTGTATTTCCCTATGACTGAAGAAGAAATGGGCTTCTGAAGAGGCCTTAGCCATAAATTGTGAAACAAATGCAACCGAGTAAAGTTCCATCAAACCCTTCTGGTAACAGTAAAGTGAGCTGCACATACATGTCAGCACCCAACTAAAACAAATTTCACTAATCCATCAAAACACAGAGACATGTTACTACTCAAGGAAAATAAACTTCAATAATCTATTGGAACCCAAAAGACACATGTTAACACCCAACTAAAATAAGCTTCACTAATCTATCGGAACCTCGGAGACGCATGTTACCACAGAACTAATATAAGTTTTACTAATTCATCGGAACTTCAGAGACACATGTTGCCACCCAACTAGAATAAACTTTACTAATCGACACATGTTACCACCCAACCAAAATAAACTAAATTAATCCATCGGAACTTTAGAGACACCACCGAACTAAAATAGCTTCACTAATCCATCTAAACCCTAGACACACATGTTACCACTCGACTGAAGTAAACTTCACTAATCCGTCGGAACCTGAGAGAGAGACTATTTCAAACTTCATGACCTGGCAAAGTATATTAGATTAGCAAACTTTAAAGAAAAAATTCATTCAATAATCAAAAGTAATTTACAAGATTATACATCACACATCTATTTGCAAGAAAAAAGAACTCACAAAAACCTATTTCTTAATGTTACAAATTTCTAAACCTATTATAATTCTAAACATGAATAAACTACCCCGAATTTCTCTTGTTATCATCATCATAATTATGTTAAACTTCCAACACTTTTTTGAGGTAGAAAAAGTCAGAGTAACCTAAATTTGCAAACTGGATACTCTAGATCTTGGAACAACCTTCGTAACCCAACTTCGGGATTTTCACTTCACTATCTCAATCGAAAGTTATGGCCATAGAAGTATACTTGTTCGTCACTGACCGAGCAGGATCCAAAAAACCCATCTCTCTTTTCGTTAGTTTCGTGGTTTCCTAATAAATCCTCATCCAGTTTGCATTTGTACATAATCGTTCTTCGAACATCTTCGATATTGTTTTCTTCTCTGTCACTTAAGAAACAACTTAGTAACTTGAGATCTTTAAGTGTAGTCCATTTGGTGCTTCAACTCTTGGAAATTTTTGTATTGTATCTCCTCCGACTTCTTCCCATCTAAAACACGAAAATTTAATTCGAAAAAGTAATATGAGATTGGTGAGTAAACAAAATTGATAACCCATTAATCGATAAACGTAAAATGAAATTACTAGGAAAGTAAGAAGTTATTTACTTGTATTTAGTAACAAAGTAATGAAGAAAGGTGGAAATTTCGGCTACTCCCAACTCCTTCCCTGGACATAATCTGGTTCCTCCTCCAAATAACATCAAGTGTGGGTGAGATTCCAAGCTTCTATCCTGCATTTCAATATTTTCGTTATTTTCATTTCAAGTTTCAACTAACAATACATGACATGGCATCTCGGTAGATTACATGTCATATCATATCAAGTAAACTCGTGTTTTTATGAAGATATGAATATCGGTAGATTTTAATTGGGGCACTAACCTTCCATCGCCATGGATTAAAAGATAGAGGGTCCGGATAGAGAAATGGATCGTAGTTGGTTTCTCTTGTATAAACATAGATTCTCCATCCTTTTGGAATAATAAATCCTGTAAAGCGAAAAAGAATCATCACACTATATCAATAACAGATCACTACTATATACTTTAATTATACAAAACTAATTATACGCAAATAATGCGATGAACCTGGCCTTGGTCCACCCAAACATTATGTACCTTTACACTCATGTGGCCACATGTCTGTATCTCTCTTTATACATACACACACATATATATATATAGGTGCCCAATTTGATATAAATTTCCTTTTTTTCACAATTCTTAGTTGTTCTTAAAAAGAAGATCACAAATATATCGAAAAAGAAAAGAAGCTTAAACAAGATAATTCTTCTTTTTCTTTCCATTTACTTATATTCTTCGAAAAGTATGTGGAAACTTAAAAGTAGCCATCTAAGCTTAAACAAGAATGTTTTTTTGATCTCTAACAAATAACTCTTTGATTAGAAAAGTACCAAAGTACATGAAAGACAGACATTGAAAGATGTCATTTCTTTGTTTGAATAATGCTCTTAACTCATCAATAATTGAAACTTTTGATGTCTTACCGTTTAATTCCATATCTTCGGTTGTTTTTCTTAATACCCCATTAACGATTGTGGCTAGTCTCATAGTTTCGAAGATTACCTGCAATAATAAACATAAAATGAGTTAAATAGTTCGAACAATTATTATAAAACTAAGTTGTGGTCGATCAAAATTACTTACAGAACGAGTGAATTTCATGGATCGGTAGTCATTCCAATCAATCGGATCGTCTGGTCCCTTTTGTTTTCTGATTGCTAAATGTTCTTCCTAAAATGGGTAAGATCAAATTAGGATCAAAATGTCGAATTACAAAACAAAAACAAGATTTAATAAAACTTAACAGTGTCAAACTCTAACTCACCCTGAGTTCTTGAAGAGCTCTTGGATGATCATGGAGATACTTAACAGCCATCATTGAAGTTGTCGATACAGTTTCATAACCGGAGTAAAGGATAGTAATAATTTGATCCATTATCTCTTCGATACTTAGTTTATATCTTGAATCTTCCATTTTCAGTAAACCACCAAGCATGTCGTCATGGGTACTCGAACAAGATCTTCTTTCCTCTATAATTTTTCTCAAGATGCTAATTATATTCTTTCTTGCCTGTGATAAAACACCATTCATATAAGAACATCATAAAGCTTCAAATATAAGGTAAAGATCTATGTTCACTTTACTCAACTAAAAATACCCCAAAGACCCAAAACGGAAAAAAGAAAAACGAAACCGTTGACTAAGTGTGGTAACACAAGCGGATAAGATCCTCGTACACGAAAATTGTAGACTAGACATAAAACAGGTGAGAGTTAACCTGTTGGCCCGTACGGGCATCTCAATGGCACAAACTAGGCATAATAGGCCAGGTTTCACCAGGGGTTCATTAGGTCCCATAGCTTTATTCAAATAGAAGGTTCTAGCTCTGAATTTTTTCACATACTCATAACATTCATAAAAGGTAACACCAAAAGCCAAGGTTCTCAAATACTTGATTTCTCGATCATATAGATAAACTTAGAATATGTTTATCTTTCCTAACCAATGAGTTGAATGCCCTCTAACGAAATTAGAGTTCAAATCATGAAAACCGGAACATAGAAAACTATAAGCCGACATGTATAACATCTAAGAAGACTATACGTGGTCAATGATTCACTAGATATGATGGAGTATATGTATACCTGAAAACCCCGGCTATAATTTGTACCCGGAAGGTTAATAGGAAGCGAGAGTGTTCCTAGTACTAACTTATAGAACTCTCCTTTGAATGCCTCGGATTTAGCATGGGACTCGATCCCAATTTGACAAAAAGAAGATAGAAGCGCCATCTAAACAAAAAACAAAAAACAAAAATCAAAATTTAGTAGGTAACAAAATGCATCTTAGTTTGTAATTTTAGATACTGAAAATTACAAACAACATTGAAACAATAATTACTAACCTCTTTAGTTTTTTCTTGGATATCAAGGGTTTTGCCATCCCAATTGCTAAGATGAGATCTCATGAATTCATCAATCTTAGGAAGTAGTTGATCTCTTATCATAGAAGGACTTATAATAGCAAGCAATGATCCTCTCATGGCTTTGTGAGCACTCCCATGAACCGCCGCTATATTTCGATTACCTAAGATATCTAACATGGATTGTGGATAACCAGGAACAAACCCTTTTCCTTCATTTAGAAGAATGTATCTATTTAGCTCTGGATCCATGGAAACAATAGTTGGACATCCCAATATGTGGGATTTGAAAAAACTTCCATACCTGATATCAGGGAAGAAAAAATAACTTTAAGTAAAGAAAATTTGTAGAATGACCCATTTAAGAATCAAAATTAGCAATAAACCCAAATACAGATTTGTTCTTTAGTGATATAATTACTGTAGATGTTCATATTTCCATGCAAAAAACTTAAAATTAGAATAAACAAATAGATACCCATCAAAGATTTTATCCTATTTGATCTAATTCTAGCATTAATAGAATCATTTATCAAGAAATTGCAAATTAGGGTTTTGAAATTGAAGAAGTACTCTGTTTCATAACTAAACCAGTACTAAACTGAGCTAAGATAACAAACACAAAACAATAAACAACAAATTATATCAAAACAACATAATAAACCAAAGAAAAAACAACATGAATTAGATGAAACCCTAACAAAAAAACAACAATGTCTAGCATTTATGTGTTAATAATTTAAGATTTTTGAATAGAACAAGAAACCCATATCTAAACAACCAATAATTCATCACTACATTATCAAGAATTTTAAAAAAAAATTATAAGAAAAAAAACAAGAAATGCCAACCAAAAAAAACAGAGAGATTTTAAAAAAAAAAAAAAAATCACCTTGCTCTTTGATTTTTCATGAAATTGGTTCCTTGTTTAAGAAACTCAGTAGTTTCACCAAAAACAGGCCAACCCATAGTTCCAGGAGGCAACCCTTTCTTCCTATATCTAACTTCATTCCATCTAAGTAAAGCAGTACAAATACAAAACCCTAAGATCACAAAAACAACAATGAAAACCGCCATTGATGTTCTTAAAAAATAAGCTTTTCAAAACCCCACTTCCAGAGGAGAAGTGTAAAATGGAAATGGGTAAGCTTATTATTATTATTTTTTCAACTTAAGTGGTGATGGTATATATAGGCCCTTGTGTGAGGAGGGAGGGCACTGACTTATTTAGTAAGACCACCAGAGTCCATCTCAATGCACTCTTCCCAATACCACCCCCTAAGTAATATAAATTCCACCCCAGACCCCACCCTTTGTTAGTTTTTGTAGAGAGATAAAAGATTAATGGTTGTCTGCTCGGCCAAAAAGAGGCCGGGTAAAATACCGATCGGAGTATTTAGTCGGACCAAATTTAGTAAGAGAAAGTAAATCTTGCTAAGATTTTGTTCAGACTACATGTTCGGATCGAAATTAACCCTGGATTTTGGTCGCGTATAGTAAAATAGATAGAGATAAATAAAATGAGTCAGTGAATGAGAGAGATTACATTTGTTTTTAACTCAAATAGTCTATCACATAATTGAACCTCCCTTAATCCATCGATAATTTGATAATATCAATCATTACTTAAGTTTCACACGGTATTAAGAATATGGTGTTCACAAATGATAGAAAGTTCGAAAGAATATTAACCTAAATTAGATTGAAATCTGACATAGACGATTAGGCTTTGTCAAGTGAAAGAGAACACTAGTGATATGGTATTGTCGTCTACGTCAGATCTTGAAGAGATTTGGTTCATGTGTTTAGACATTCAAACATTTACGTTTGAGAAATAATTTGTTATGACAATGAATGTTTTGACGTAGTCAAATTCTTCATTTTCATCAATTATGTCACGATAAATTCACTCATCAATTAACATCATATATTGCACTATCAATATCTTGAATAACATTATGAGTAGAACTCCAAGTAATTATAATAATGTTGCAAAAAAAGAAAGTAATTATAATAAAGAGTATTTGTCAATTCAACCAATGAAATTATTTGAAAGAAAAGATGATGAAGTAAGCTAGTTAGAGGTAAAGGTTCTTATAATGATATATGGGTTTGAATATGTGAGAAATAATATAAAAAAGAAGGGAAAAAAAGGCCCACACAATTTGTATCAAACAAAGGCAGGTGAGAGAGATAGGAGAGAAGTGGCACATGGTCACCACCCAATTGGAGGTAGAAAGAAAAGTACTCTCTCACTACCCTCAGTTCTTCACATGCTTGTCTACAAGATCTGTTAATTTCATTAGACAAACCAATAATAGACAATTCCTTGGATACCATCTAAAATAGTGGGGAATAGAGAATAGAGTTAGAGAAAGAGAGAGAGAGAGTGTGGATTAGTTAGAGAGAGAGAGAGAGAGAGAGAGAGAGTGAACTCTTAGTCCCTCTTTAACTACAATTGTTGAACCTTAAAAACTCTAACATTTTTTAGTGTCAAGTTGTGGACTAGAAGGATTTCAAGAGTAATAAAATTATGTCCATATAAATCAGCTTTGGGTTTCTTAGAAAACCACTAGTACTATTTGATTGGATTTTGAATTACAAAATTCCCAAAAGTACCCTTGTTTTTGTCAACAAATTCCAACACTTTAGAAAGAGAAAGAGTGATATGCTATGATGGAATGGAAGTTATGGTGGTACAGCAAAGAGATTTTTGTCCAAATAATTTACTCAAGTAGGGGTAATGGGGATCTATAATGTTGTGGGACTTATACTTAACTACCCTTAATCAATGTGTAATTTTAGTTGATTAAGACAATAACCTTTTTGGTTTAAGGATCGAAGAGCAATGAGAATAATGATAGTACCCTTTGCAACCAATATATGCTGTAAAGGGTGGTGTCTTGGCTAATTAATATCAATTTTATTTAATTAATATATCATATTTTCATTAATTTAGAAATTAAGTTGTCAAAGTAGGTCTTTGTTTTCTTTTTTCTTTTTTTTTTGTTGAAGGGAGGTCTTTGTTTTCTTTAATTGTCCCCAAAAAATGATTTCCTACACACAAATAAATAAATAAGCAAAATAAAAATAAAAAGTGCAAGTATATAATCATTAATGACATCAAATAACAAAAATATTGTGTACACGCTTTTTCTTCATCAGTACTACCAATATCACTTTCAAGTATTAATCGTTATAAATACGATGTACAGTATACACGTGCTACGAATTAATAGGCATTAATAACAATAAGGATTGATGTAGCCATATTCTCAAAGTACTCGTGTGTTGTCATGAGCCTTATACTTCTTGTCCCAAGCAAAGTTAGGTGTTTAAGTTTCTACCCAATTTAAGTATATAGTTTAAGTTTATATTATAATTAGTCTAATCATATGATCACCTTCTTATTTTTACGAATAAAATTTCGATCTTTCTGTTAAGATAAAATTTCAAGTAAATATGACACATTAATTTCATTAATTCTCACAGTACGTACGAGAACATGAAACACTTCAACCACTTGGGAGTTCGTAGGGGAAACTTTTAGATTGAATTTTTTTGCCACATCGGAATAAAATACATATTATATTAATTTTATACTTTTTTTTTTTATCATTGAAGGTTGATTGATAATGCTTTAGGTCTTTTATGAAGTAATATAATTTATCCAATGGTATCACTTTCTCAAAATTTTCTTTTGACTTTTAGCAAGAAGGAATGAAGATGAGAGGGTTTGTCATGGTGTGGGATAAAAGGTGAATTGGACAAGGACCTCAAAGAAAGACCCAATCGTGGAGAGATCCACTGGATAGGGATTTGACACAAAAGATGCTGTACTATAGTAGTGGTGTTTGTTTCTCCTCTTATCTAAATTTTTTATTTTAATTATTGAATTGTCTTAAAATTGTTATCATGTAATATACATATAAATCTTATTCTATAGGTGAATCCTAACTGATATTATGAAATGCCATCAAAATTTTCAAATTCGTATTAAACGAAGAGATAGAATTTAACCCAGGTATATGAAATGGCTCGAGTGAATAGCCTTATATGAAGAAATAGAATTTAGCCCAATTTTATGATATATCTAAAGCTTTTAAAAACTAATATATAAATATACCTTATTTTTTCTCTACAACCCTTCAATAATTGCTTTAGGGCATATGTCGTTTTGGTTATGAAAAAGAAATAGTGAGATAAGATTTTGGATTCTCCAAAACCCTAAAAACATTCAAATATTGCAGTAGTAATGTCTGGTTTTAAGTCCGAGAAATCAACAACTTAAACATCATCTGAATCTAATTTATCTATATTTTATTAATTCATCCACACGTTACTACTCCAAAGCTAACAAGTAATTTTGTCAAATCAAATTTTTTATCTTTTAATAAAAGAGTGAGATAGATAACTATAACAGGACCGTAATTGAAAATTATGAGCGTATGTTACTGGAAAATTAAAAACAGAAAGATAAAGCACGTTAGCTCATGTGTCATTTCATGAACATTGGAAACGTATCAAATCGAATCAGATAGTTCTATTCCTTGATATTTTCTGACTGCTCAGTTTACGGTTATAAATATACTCTTAATCAAATCAGAAAGTATAATCATAAATTTATAGAAATTAGAAGAAAACAATTATTTTTGTGTAAGACAAAGACTCCCTATCAACCATGCAAGACATCCAAATCATTAGTCATGAATCAAGACACAAAGATGAGATAGAGTGAGAAGATCACAAAAAATAAATCATTAGTTATTAAGAAGAAAAATACAAATAGCATATATGCCAACCTAATGAATGAAACCCTAAAAATTAGGGGAGATGAAGATATGTCTCAAGACATGACATAAGTCAATGCCTCCAAAAGCGACCCCAATCCGTACTTCACTATCTTCCATTAAGAATTTGAGAACAAAATAGAGACCTAACTCAACACGCATGCATCTATTAAATTGTCGACCTCAACTAGATTTGATCCTTTGGAGTTGGAAAATTAAATCTAATTGTTCAACATTTTGCCACCTAACTTTCTTTTTATCCATTCAATTTTTTCATATAAATCACCTACCAATATATGGAATTACTTACCCACCACGATTAACAACAAAAATCTTGTTTTGGCGTGTAGGATCTCATTTCTAGCGTTAAGTTAACAATTATATAGCCGAGATGGAAATATTAATTTTTGAAGAAAATATAAGTTAAACCAAAAGAAAATAGATATTTTTTTTCAGAACAACATGTTGTTATTCAGCTCGAATTATATGTTTGAGATTACTACTGATTATTATAACATTTGTCTTTAGCAATGACAGTAACAATGTTCTTTTGAATAATCTAACTTACTAACTTTTTTTTTTCTTTTGTATAAAACCAACTCTAAAAACATTTACAAAATAACATACCAATAGTTAAAGATTATACTGTTAGATTAATTTCACATTGGTTGTACGAGGGGCAGGGTGTGTGTTAATAAGTGTGGGAGAAGCCTTACCTCTTGAGCTGATTTTTGGGGCGAGAGAGGCCCATACAACACCTCCCAACATATACCCGAGTATAAAGTCTTGACTCGTGAACACGATAGAGCTAGGTAAAACATGTTGTGAGATTGTTGTAGTATAAAAATAATTGATAACAATAACATTGGTGGTGTTAAGTTTGTGGTCATCCAACTCAAAACTAATTGGCTATGAGTAGAGAGGACCTATACTTTATATTCTTGGTTGCTAGTTACCCATTCTCCCATGTGGGACTATTCTCACACGCCCCCTCACGTGTGGCGTTCTTTGAGCCTAACACGTGTGTTTTTTTTTTTCTTTTATGGGTGACGTGGAGCACGTGTGGCTTTTAAGCCTATCACGTGTGGGCCTAGCTCTGATACCATGTTAAGTTTGTGGTCATCCAACTCAAAATCAATTGGCTATGAGTTGAGAGGACCTATACTTTATATTCTTGGTTGCTAGTTACCCATTCTCCCATGTGAGACTATTCTCACAGGTGGCATTAGTTCTGTTAGTTTGGCAGTAGTTAGACATTCACTCCGGACTTGGTCATTCCTAGGTCCACACAATAATACATGATTGTAATTAGGGTTTTAGTTGAACAATATATGATTTATGACATGACATATATGTACTAAGAGGCACACGTGTGGGTGGATGTATAAGGATAGGTATGAAGAATAATGAATGATAAGGAACATATAAATGTTTATAGAGAGAAGAGAGAGAGTGGAGATAATGTGTGAGTGGTACATATATCCACTTAATGTACTTTTTTATTCATAAAACTTGAATATGACTACTTGAATCAAAGGACTTGACTGACTGACTACTACTAATTAAACACCAACCAACAAGGCAAGAAGAAGAAGAAGATGGAATGAGCATGCAAAATGGACAACAGAGAAGAAGAATCAACACATACTCTTTTTTCTTTCTTTGTTTCTCTCTCTACTCTCTAGATGATGAGAGTAATAATAATAAAGATTTCTGACTTTCACTGCTAAATTTGCACGAGGGGGTCTATCTTTTGTTCTTTTCTGATTCTTCTTCTTTAATTTCTTTTTTGACAGATATGTCTGATGAGGTTAAATTGGGTTCCTCTCCTTTTCTGGTTTCCCCACACACTACTGTTCTTAATGGGTCCTACTTCTTCCCTTTTATATATTCATTATGCCCTTTAATTCCTTTTCAACCCACAATTTGTCACCTACTCACTGTTTTAGCTTCCATAAGTTTTTTCTATTCATTTTGACCCCTAACGACAAAGAAATTTCAATAATTCTTTCTGAAAATAATGTTAGGAGCTAAAAAGGAATTAAATCTCAAAAAGAAAAATTAAATCCACCTCATCTCTGCATCTCTCTTCCATTTCATCACCTCTCTTCTCAACTTCCACTCACTCTTTGCCACCTTAATTATCATCTTCTTCTGGGAAGGTTGTCGGTCAACAAATTATTTCAGCGACTTACAAACAGGCAAAAAAAATTCTTCTTTCTTCATTCTTCTCTTCTCTTTTTAAACTCTCCGGCGATGGAACTCTCTTCGTCGAAGATTTGATTCACTAGAACTAAAAAGATCTACTGAACTTGATTTAAAAAACTAGACCTTCAGAAGTCTGGTACAGATCTGATGAACCACAGCGTCGAAAGTCTGGTTCACCAGAAGTATGGCGAACGGATTGATCCCTTCGCCAAAGAGTTTAGAGGGAGAGGGAAGGGGGAAAGAAAGATAGAAGAGGAGATACAAAGATAAAGAAGAAATATATATATAACTAACTGGTTGGCTGGCCATTTTCGTCAAAGAAAATGACGAGATGGCGAAGGAAAAGATGAAGTGGATGAGAAGGTGGTGAAATGGAGGAGAGAGGGAGAGATGAAGTGAATTTAATTTGTTTTTAAATTTTTGGAAATTAATCTTTTTTTGTTTTTATGGGTATTCTTAAAAGAATTGAATTGTTTTTAACTCTTTCAGTTCAAAACAAACTATTAGATATTTATGGAGGTCAAAATGGAAAGTGAATCGCAATTTGAGAAGTAAAAAGGAATTCACTCATACATTATTCATTCTCTCTCAGTATCTCACAACTACCCAAATTGATCAGTGATTTCTTTGTCTCTCTCTCTCTCTATATAGTGTGGTGTGGTCTAGGGCTGCCGTTTCCAAGTATGTTTGGCTGTTTGTTATCATATAAACAGATCAACAGTGACTAGCTTATCTACTCTAGACCCTAGTCCTGCCGCACGC
>BEHA01001016.1:0-27935 GCA_002897215.1 Eschscholzia californica subsp. californica | reverse complement strand
GTTTTTTTTTTTTTTTTTTTTTTTTTTTTTTGTTGAACTAAAGTCCAAGATACTACTTGTTTAACGCTACCTATATATTCGAAAGAATCTAAGATTAATTGAGATAAATGACCTTGAAGATCTAATAGAAATCAATAAAACAACACATATTTTTGTTGAATTCTATCATCTCTAGTTCATATCCATGACTACAAATGCTACGTGAATACGTGTTTTCACTTGGTATAGTTGTTTGTTTCGAAGAGTTAAAAAGTTTTCTATTGGATGATTTAGTCACAATCTCTTTTTTTTCCACAACGAAGATGTGTGACACATAACTAGTCCAACAACAATGTTTAAGCATTTAATCTGAAAACCAATATTTTTGTCAAATAAAACAAGCATATGAATTATTTAAAAAATGGGGGTAATTACCGTGTGCCACGATTATTAGTTAAATTAGTTATTAGATTGATACTCTTCTTGACCTCCTTATCAAGTGTCTTCCGTCGTATAACAAATTTTCACAATTTCACTTAAATTTATTACTATTACAATATGTATAGTGGGTTTCGAAATGTCAAAATGCACAATTAAACAGTTTTGTTAAGCAACGAGTTTTTTAAATTAAGTAGACGAAACCTTACTTACAAATATTTTTAAATAAGATTTCCATCCATATTGGATGAGATCTTCTCTAAATTTGTTGCGAGTGAAAAACACCACAGGACATCAATTTGGTCTACATTTATGTTATAGTTATCTTTGAAGTTACATTCTTCTGTTCCCGTTCCTCAAACATGAATTCGAAACCTAGCTAGCTAGCAGCAGTGGCTGGCTAGTCTAAAAAGTAGTATTGGTAGCTAGCTAGTACACGTTTATCAAGGTGGAAGGAAGCTATACAGCATATAGCTGGTCATATAGGGCTGACAGACCCCCATTGTATAAAGCAGAAAGCCCCTTCCCGTGGCATTGTTCCCCCTTTTCTGTTGCTCCTTCCCTAGTTGACTAGTTCCAACTACCAACTGCATCAAGAATTGTAGAGTTACTCCTCTTGAGTTACTCCTTCCCTACATTAAAGTTATTTCACTTTTAACCTAGACATATATTAGTGTTGAATCAAATGTAGTCGAATTTAATCTGAATCAATAAATAATAAATTTTGTGGAGGCAACACGAATAATACCATTTCGGCAAGGGAAACAGGTTTGGCGCTTTCGTGTAACATGTTATAGTCTCAACGCCCTTACAAAGTAGTGATGAGTTTCACGTGCTATAAACCCGTCCAACGCGCGGTTAAGAAGATTGGCCGCACTCTGAACGGTACCACCCACCCTACCCTACCACCTATAGGTGGTCGTCTGTCCTACAACCGCTCGAAAAGGAACTACAATGATCTTGAATAGGGATCCTACAGGGACAGATAGAATCTCCATAAAAATACAACTAGATCGAGCACCAGTGATTTCGTATCCAGTAAAAATCTTGGCTAATTGATCGAAGTGGGACTAGAGATATGTGCATATGTGGTAGTGAGTTAGAAAATCGACCAATCGATCTCGCTTTTATTTTTCTACGCTACTCAGTACAAGAATCTAACTACATTAGAACTATTATATATATCGTGTTCCTATCAGCAAACCAAGATAAGAAGAATCTTTTCTAGTCCTGTAAAAATGTTTTGGTTTATACGTTAGAAAAATTATCTAGTGGAACCACTTATGTGAAACGTCAATTTTGTTTCTTGGACCACTCTTGATTAGACTTTAAAATCAAGTTGTCGACACTGTAAGAAAGAAATTTTGACCTTGATATATTCCGGTTCTTCTTAATATGGTCCTACGGTAGTACCAAGACCCGAAATCATTGTAATTCTCTACCTAAAAGGTAAGAATATTTATAGGACTCAATTAATATTGTACTTACAATATTTGTTGAACCACTCTCCCTCCTATTTATAATCCCGTTCCTATGCAAATCTAACTGAATTCTAGCTTGATTGTCGAGATTATTAACAAGTATTTGTTGGAGAACTCCAATATATATCTTTTAACAAAGATACCCATCAAAATATATCTAAATTATTATAATTTATTTTTGTGGAAAATAATAACTATTCAGCATTGCTAGTGAACTTGCAAAAACAAATTAGTAGCATAAAAATTTTGAACTAAAAAATATACAAGACTTGACTTTTAGCAATACCTAAAAACTTTGAAAAATACATTTTGTTGATTAAAAGAGAGATGGTGTTTTGTAGCTCAGAAATTCATTTGAACTTTGTATCTAAAATTCATCTCAAGAATATCAAAAATTCATCTCAAGAGTGAATCACGATTCAAAATAGTTTTTTTATAGACTTTGTATTGAAGATTGTCTTCGAATAACATGTGTATATATAGATGATAGCTCTCCGCATAATCGAGAACAGACAACCGAAAAATTAGACCCACACGAAAAAGAAGAAGAGACATCTTGAATCAAGAAAATAAATATTCATGGATGATGGGGGATGGTGATGGGCCAACATTTGTTATTCCTATCCACAGCTCAACAAACACATAGATTTTTTAAATATTATTTTAATGTAGTTGTTTTTAATATATATTAAATTAAGAAAGAATGAATAAATAAATAAATAAAGATGGGGAAATTGTGGATTGTGGTGGTGGAAGTTGTGTTTTTTATCCTTTGGATTCTATTAACATATGATTGCAAATATTACTGACGTGCACGTGTGGTTCGTCGTACCCACGTGCACTCGTATTTATTCGTGTTGTCTCTTTTCCATAATTTCCGTGATATTTCATGTGCATGTGTAATTCATACGTGTCACTTTTTCTTTGGGCGGTGAAATTTGTCTTGACTTTTATCTTCTTACCCGCACGTGAGGAAGGTTGACTTATTTTGACTATATTCTTTCACGAAGAACTCGGATGGACTATTTTGATGTTATTTAAAGAGTCTAAGTACAGGAGTTAGGGGTGGGAAATGCTCATGCCCATTGGGGCTGGGAGTGTCGCTCTATTGAGTCAGGTTGGATTGACTTATATTTTTTAAGTCCACTAAAGTTTATCGGGCTGATCAGACCAGACATTTTTCACCTTTAAGATGTCCGCGGCCCATTAGTGTCCGCGAGTCCGATTAGACTTTGACTATTGCAGGCCAAAGGAACTCTCAGTCACTTGAGAAAAAACTTTAATAGAATGAAATAAACTGAATTTCACAAGCCAAAACATACAAAAAAAAAAACATCAAATAAGAATTACATAAAAAGAAATTAAACCGAAAAAAACAACATCTCTTTAATATTCATCTTGCGAAAAAAAGAAAATTATACAAGAAAAAAGTAACTTTGTACCACTATATAAAAAATTAACAAATAATAGAACTAACTTACTAATGTTAAATCAAGAGACAATCCACGTTTCGGTTAGATCATTTAACGTTGCAAGAAAAAGAAAGATTAGAGATAAGAGGGCTTAGGGTTTAGTCGCTCACCATTTTGGAAGTGATTAGAGAAGAACAAAGAGATGCAAGATACCTAGAGAGTCTTGAGTGTCTCTATAATAAATGCTCTCACATCATCTTGGAGTGTCAAATAAAGTGTTCAATTGGAGAATTTTTTTAACAAAATTTCTAAAATTTCTAAGTGGCACTCTAAGTGTTAGAATTTGAGTGTCCCATTATTGGAGATGCTTTTAGAATGTCCTCTTAAGATATCTCTAATCCACTCTTGACACGTCATCTTTGATATTTTAGTTGAATTTTGCATTGGAATGAATTTTAAACAAACATTCCAAAATTCTTAAGCCACACTGAAAGTTTCTAGTATTGAGTGCTGCTTTGGAGCTCCTCTAGGGTGGGTGTGGTAGGAGTATCATTTGTGCATCTCAGTGGACATTCTCTCTTTGGATGGCCCAAAGTACTGAAAAGACTCTTTGAGTTTGACTTTACCCCTTCCATAATAAGTAGTATTGTATTTACCCTTTAGACTTATTAGTATTGCTAAATAATAAATTCAAGTGATAGAAATTAATTGACTTTTGAAGTATGATATAATAGCATTTCATTCCTGGACAGCAAACAAGACATTAGTGCTTTGACAAAAATAACAAGTCAAAAGGAATAAACTCAATAGCGATTAACGTCAACGAAGGAGGTAAATTCACTTACCAATTAATGTCTTAACGCAGATGTATTCAACACAATTTTCCTTAATTATACTTATTTCTCCAGTCACTGTTTCAATATACGTTTTTTTTAGTAGTAAGATTCAGATCTTTTAAAGAGATATTCATGTTATCACTCAACCAAAAATTAACTTCAACTTAGAGTTACGGGGACACACGGATTGAAAATCTACGAAGCCTAGTGTTATGAGTTACTAATAAAATAAAGTTATGAGGTTTATGTATGTCCCCTATCTCACGAACCCTTACTATCATATGGTTCACTCTATATAGGGGGCCTTCTCACTAAAATGATTTAGATGAATATAAATGAACACACAAACAGCTAGCTTAGTTTATAAGATATATACAAATCCAACCAACATGCATGTTGTAAAAATAAAGATTCTATTTATTTAAAGTTGTAGTAGTAGTTTATAATCTTTGCTGCTTGGTTCCACCACCCCACCTCCATGTGTTTATAAGGTCCCCATATACATTATTTTTTTTATGATGCTAACTCCTTGTCTTCCTTCATGTCTCTCTCTTTTATATCTTCCTTTTCTTCTCTCTTTTTCTTTTTATTTCTTCTCCAATATGAGGGTATGATCTCTCATCATTCAAGCTCTCTCCCACACAAACACACACACATGTACACATACATATAAATGTAAAAATTGGGGACAATATCGATAATATATTCTAAAGATATGTTTGAAGTGTGTATGATCTCTCCCTTTCTGTGGTAACCACATAAGAGGAATAAGAGAATTGTTTTTGGTAGGGTAAGTGGTAGGAAGGTTAGTCACAATCATAAAAGGCAAAAGAGAAACAGCTACATTGCCATGTTATCGTGCCCAGTGGCGAGGCCAGAAAATTTTATGAGTGGGGGCACTTTTTCGTTATAGTTAGTGAAAGAATTTCATATGATTTCATAGTACTTTTGATGTATAACAAGTAATCTCTAATTTTCTCATCAATATAGTCTGGGGATCTTTCTCCCAACTAGATTCCAAAAAAATATTAAAATAAAAAAACAAAGGAAGGGATGAAGAGATAGTGGTGAAGATTAAGAAAACGATGGTGGAGATGATGAAGAGGAAGTGATCATAATGGAAGAAAAAATGAAGATAAACTTTTCTTTCTAATAACATGTCTACTATAACAAACGTGTAAAAAAACAATCTTGAAGTCGAAAGTACAAGTCACTAAAATATCAGACATAATCAAAATTAACAGAATTGTTTAGAAAATTCATCATCTTTACGAAACCGTTTTTATTAAGTTGGTCACTTTGAGGATGTCAAAATTTAATTAGTTCATTTAATAAGAACCAATTTTAGGCCAGGCGTAAATAGTAGACATTCTAGGAAAAAATGTAAGTAGTGGAAATTCTAGAAAAAAAGGTGTTGTATGTGTGGGTCGATCTCAAGACCTCCGTAATGTAATCCACATGGTTCACCGGTTAAGCTAGAGAAGATTTCTATTTAAAAAGCGGAACTATAGATACATAATATAATGGCAAGTGCAATTTAACACATTCGAGCCGCATTAGGGTCGTGGGGGCACGCGCCCCCACGGGCCCCTATGTGGGCTCGCCCCTGATCGTGCCCCTTCGACTTGATCTAATCTTCGTCGGTACGATTATGGACATTTGAGAACAACCCAAGTCTGAATGTGATGTAGATTGTTGCGGAAGCGTAAAAGTAATGGAATCCACCATTGTTATTAAACTAAACTAATGAAATAAAGCTGATGAAATAAAGATAAAAGCGATAAAACGATAAACTTGATTAATAATAAACGATAAACTTGATTAACAATAAACTTGATTCATAATATTCTCTGATCTGAATAACAAGGACAGACCTTACTTCCTTTTATAGGAACTTAGAAACTTCTAGATCGACTCAAATTAGGATTCCTAAATATCAAAGATACTCAAATATAGAAACTTCTAAACCTAGACTTAGTAGGAAATACTAAAACATGGAAACTCCTAAACTCTAACCCTAATGGACTCGGCCATGAGGCCCTCTAACTAGTTCAGCCGTGAGGCCCATCTTGATGGTCTCCATCAGAATGTGACAACTCTAAACCTATCACTATTACTTCTACCTTAATATCTCTTCTTTCATTTCTATATATTCTTGTACTTTCGGCGTGATTGATGAATTTTCGACTATACATTTTCATTTGTCTTAATATGAGTTGTATATAATTAATGATGTATGTTTTGTGATGTATCATGCTCTCGAGCACGTGATGTGACATTTTGATGGTCGTTAGAGTTGTTTATAATTTGTAAGAAAATTACCAAAGATTTATGTCATTTCCACAACAATTATGAGTTTATTCTATCACCTTATTTTACCATTGTGGTGTATAATTAATGACATTAATCTTATGGAGTATATTATAACCATAGATTTTTTTCCCCTCTATTCAAAGAAATATTTGGAATCTATATTGATCAAAAAAACAAAATATATTGCACAAATGTGAAAATATATAGAAAGGGAGTTCCTCAAAAGTTTTGGTAATTTTATATGGATTAACAATTAAAATCATCATTGTCATAATTGGATATCAAAGTATCAAACCTTTAACTAGAATCATTCAATGTTACTAATCCAACTAATTAAAGCCTATAAGATCCTAATAAGCAATGATTACTAGTTTTTTTTCATTTGTATACCGTTACACGAAAAATAACACCGAAGAAGCACTTTACGAGATTAAAGGTAAGATTATGAAGTAATTAATTCCCGTTTTAGATATTGGATAATATACGATCATGATTTGTCCAACGAAAGAATGTATACATGTTCATATTTTAATTATGTTAATAAGATTGCTAGCATGTGAAGGATGACTCCTACTTCCTACCTACTCACATGCTTCACACCATAGTAAATGGAAAAGAAGAAGAAGAAAGTAATTGAAGAAATTTGTCTAATGAGATTTTAATTTTAGTTTTAATTTTCTATGCTTAAGGGTTCAAAACCCTAAGTATGACTATTTAGTCACTACTCTAGTCAAACTTTGGTGTGAGTACAAATGAATTATTCTTTTGTAATTAGTCTTTGCTCCATATAAAATAAGGTTTCTTATCTTATTTTGAGAATCTACTACTAGAAAATTTGGAGAATTGTTGGGTTTGAATTATTTGAATAATAGGTATAGGGAAAAAAATTATCCGAGTTGTGAATGGGAATACTTTCATTTGGCTTCCACTAATGTGAGTGTAGACTAGGTTTAGAGTCTTTTGACAAATCCTTTGACTGACTTTGATATCAGTCATTGCGGTTTGAATCTAAAATAACCAATACAGACACTAGTTGGAATCAAACATTCATTACTTCAAGTCTTTAACTCCTGAAGTTATTTGTAAATAACATAGAGTAACTTGTTCATGTTGTGAGGTATCTTTGATTTTGTTTTGAAATGGGTACACTTTTCAAATAAAATATTATTGTATTTAATTATGATTTATGACAATTTAGAATCTATTAGTCAGAATATTAAACCCTAGTTAATAACCTCATTAGTCAAACTAAATAAGATAGACTAGGTTATGATGTGATCTCACAATCAATTTGGATTAGCTAGATATATAGATAGTTATTAGTGTGACTTCCACTTATCTTTTCACATGATTAGTAGTACTATGCCAAAAGTGTTGCATGTTTGAGATTTGAGCGGATTATCCGAACAAAAGTGAGCCCTTTTGACCTCTAAATTGTTAGATTGAAAGGACCAACAAAACTCCACTATTGTTCAACAAAAAAAGAAAACTCCACTACACTTTCAACAAGAAAAAAAAAAAAACAAAACTCCACTACAAATATTCCCAAATTTGATCTATCTACAAGTAGTTAGGTTTTGTTATAATAGAAAAACATATAGACGAAACCCTTGTCAAGAAATATATTTGGGTCGATATAATATAAACAAGAGAAAAGAAAAAAAAAGAAAAAAAACGTATAAAGTTTTTTGTTCGTTTCTTTTTAAATTTGTGACGCTTCGTTTTTATATGTTAAGTTTCTTATCTAATGAATAAGATAACCATTAGATAATCATATAAATAGCAATCATACTTATAGAGAAAATTGAACTAGTGTTAGTTCATAAGTCACTGACATCAAATACGGAGTATGATATAGTTGAGATATTCCATTCTACGGTATTATGTTAGCGATGTACGCTTTCAAATTAGACACACACATAAGATTGGGGAAGTTGGGTCAGCTAAAAAGTAAAACCTCGAAACGAAAAAAAAAACAGAATTACAGCATAGAGAAAAATATGACGGGTATAAAGAAATTGGGTCAAGATTTTATCTATTCACTAGAATAGTACATCTCATATTAAACTTGGCTTAAGTTTAGTTGTACCCATGAGAGGGAAAAGCTTAGTTACTTCATTTTTATTTTTTTATAAACGTTTAATAGAAAAAGAATGCTTAAGCTCGTGGTAAGGATATCGAAATTTCAATAATTTAGTCTTCACATATCAATGTTGGGAATTAAGAGGAAATCCTCGCATAGATCTGGATCAGAAATATAATAGTACATCCCTAATTGAACACTTTAAAACTATATTATGCCGCCGATATTGTACAATTATTCAAAAACCGAAACAACATGGAATCATGTTTATACATTTAAAATGAAAAATCTAGGCTTAATGAATTTGCTTTTTATGATAACATATTCATAATGACATGAATGTGTCTGACAAATTCTATTACTTAAAATTTATTAATAGTTAAGATTGATTAGCATGTGTTAGGTTCCCTTTTAATCTGCATTTTCACATGCACCATGATAATAGTAAACTAAATTAATTGCTAATCACTTGTTTAAATCTCTTAGATATATTGCAGAATTTATGCAAATTAACATACATAGATGATAGATAGGTTCATTGAAATTCAACCTAATTTTGGTCAAAATTTAATTCTTAATGTACTTAACTTTTCTTGATTTGCATAATTTAAAAAACAATTATTATCTTCCAAAAGGTTTGTGGTTTGTGACTTTGTTCTTAGAATTCTTTTTGTATCTTTGCTTGGTCAATTGAATACTAGCTGATCGGTTTCCTCTTTGTTATTCAAAATGGGTTAAAAATATTTCAATTGATTGTCTCCCTCTAATACATTTCTTCTATTAAAAGAAATTAAGATAAGAATACATGTATTTTATTTGAGAATTGTTTGATAAATACTTTTTTTTGTCGTCGTTTATAAAGCATCCACGACGGATCCTAATGTTGCCCATTTTAGGCCCGATTAAGTCGGGAGAAGTAGGTCCATTTAAAAACCGAAACAACCATCCCATGAAACTAAACCACCATAGCCTTGTTGGTCTGTAAAAGTCATCCACGTCAAGAAAATCATATATCTCTGTAAAAGTCTTATTCATAAATAATGATGGTGGGCTCAAAATTATTGATATCGCTTCGATAAAAAATTGAGCCGTTGAAGCTGGGAAATTTTAAATACACTCACCCTTTTTGTCATATACATTTAGTTGGCTGCTCATAGGATTTCCTAACATATATCATCATTGGACTTGGGACTTGTTTGATGACCATATGATATTGACAGTTCAGATTTGAGGTGGCAAAATTAGTTTAGAGGCGCCTCGGCCCATAATTCTCATCACCAAATAGGGCGAGTATCCGCGGTCTCCGGCCATTTTTGGGTCAGCCAAAGCCGAATCACAAAATTTTGGCCGATTAAGTTCAACCAAGTTTTGTTCGTACCCAAAATATTAATCATTTTTGAAACAAAAATTTTGTAAAATCCATAGGATCCATGTCACATGAATTTCACCACATTGCTAATTTCACTCTTATCTCAACATAAAATGGTATTATCGTAAAGCGCCTAAACAACTTGATTTTATTAAGAAATTTTAAAAACTTCATCACTTCAAAAATACTATAGACTAGTCAATATATATCATTTTTAATGTATGATGTATAATCAGTTCGGTACGGTTTGATTCAAAATGCTCAAGCGGGAATCCAACCAAATCAATGATGCTCATTCTACTTAGGCGGAAAAGGATCCAGTTTTGATCGGTCCGGCTTGTTTCGATCGGTTGGGCCCAGATTTGTTCACCCCTATCATCAAACTCATTATTGGGCCCAGTGAGAGCCCAAGCTCTAGGTTGTTGCTCATAAGATTTTTCTGACTCATGTTATAAGTGGATTGGGCTTGGTTTGTTAAGCCCATAGTGTTTGGAGTTTGGTGGTATAATCAATTTGGAGGTCCATAGGCCCATCTTACCCACCACCATCAATGATTTTTAGTATTCGGCCCAACACCAAATTTGCCACTCCAGTGAATAACTTTAGACTGTCACTCTGAAATGTAAGTCTTTAACCTATTCCCCAAGCTTTTAGGTATTATTATTATTTCAGACTTGTTGTTTCAGTACTCCCAAAGTAACTTCTCCAATCATCAAAGAGAGAGAGAGAATCAGGAGGTAGTTGGTTGGTGGATTCTTTCCTCAAAAATGCCAACCCTAACAAAGCTCTTCACTTGGGAAGAACTCTCTGAACACAAATCTAGGGATGATTGTTGGGTCATCGTTGATGGAAAGGTATACAAATAAACTTTGCACCTTCAAAATCAATTTCATTATTCTTTCATTTCAATAGATTTGACTTTTATCTTTCATGGGTTTTTTTGATTCATGGTTTTTTTTTTTGTTTATGTATCTGATGATTATATATCTTGTTTATATAGATTAAAAAAATGAGTTCATATTGTCAAAGTTTAATAGGGTTTTAGTGATTTTGCTAATGTTGATTTCTTCATACTAGTTATTTACTGCTAAATCATGGAGGTTTTATGCTTTTGATCCAACTTAATTTGGGATTTCAGTAGTGGGTAGGTATATAAATCACAAAATCTCTTAGTTGTTCTGGTTTTGGGGAAAGGTCGTTTGAATTGATGCCTCATTGCCGAATAATTTTCCTAATTGTCTGCTGAGTAATTGTAGTTTACGGCTCAGCTGATTAAGTGGTTAACCCTATGTGTCTTTACAAACTAAATTAGGTAAGTCAGATTTCGATGGCAAGTGTAGAGTAGTACTATGTCTTGAAGGTTACTAAAAAGAACGGGTTGGTAGATGAGCAACTCGTCAACCCAATGGGGTAGAGCTTATGTAAACACTGATACCACTATTGTCGTAAGCGCACGTTCTCATTTTCTTTATGCGGCTTGTATACAAGTTATGCCACACTACACCATTTTAATATTTCTACACTCGTTAGTCGCTTACTTATATTATAGACATTAACTCAATAAAAACATCCATTTTTGTTCATTAAGAGGGTCTTGAATACCAGCATTTGATGTCCTTGTTATTTGTTAACATGACTATAATTTTCTTAACTTGTCTATATTTCGTACTCTTACTTCCATCGACCCTCTTAATTCCCGTCATTTACGGAGTGGAAATGACTTTTGAAGTGGTTTTTCCCGTTCTCAGTGGTTCGTTGTTTGTCGATTGAATATGAGTTGTTTCACTTCTAAACTATTATCAACTAAATGTTTGAAAATATCGACCACATTCTTTGAGTAAGCTATGAGAACAAGTGCAAAGAGGTCTCTGTTTTAGCTTATGGACTCGATATGCTGGTTATGTTTTGGGTCTTTACCAAGAGGCTTTTCTGATCTTGTCTTTCCGAATAGTTTGCAATATCAAGTTTTCTGCTCAAATTACACGTTTACTTCGGATTGGGATGTAGTAAACATCAAATCAATGACTTTTATATGGTTCGCATATCAATTACTAGATTTATTTAAAAAAAAGATTCGTTTTGATGCATAAACACAAGTGAAATGACATATTGGGTTTAATCAGAATCAACCAACCACATACTTGGATGCAAAATTTTGTTCCATTCATGTCTCATTTCAATGAAATTACTTATGCACAATTATGGTAGATCCTGAAACCATATGAGAACGGAAGCTTGCAACATCAACTTTTCTCTCTAATCATACGAACATTAGAACATATCACCACTAAACTATTTATTCTTATGCAAAGCATATTCTCGATACTTCTCTTAATCGTATTATCAATTTTAACAGGTATACGATGTGACGGATTATTTAGACGAACACCCAGGTGGAGATGATGTCCTAATCAAATCAGCTGGTACTTTTCACTCTCTCTAGCTTATAGCATTACATAACTTGCGTGGATTTCTTCTTCTCTTACAAACTTACATAGTTGTTTGGTGGAAGTATCTGATATTTAAATCGAAAATGTAAATAGTTAATCTAAATATCTAATACTTAGAGTTGTGTTTTATTTTCTTATGAAGGGAGAGATGCGACTGATGAGTTTGAAGATGCCGGACACAGTAAAGACGCGATAAAGCTCATGAAAGACTATTGTATCGGAGAGGTGGACCCAACTTCTCCTAATATCGAAGAACTCAAAAAAGATGTCTTAGAGAAACAGGAAGTGGGTTTTGTCGAGAAGTTGAAGGGCTTAATTTCACAGTACTGGGCCATCCCGGTAGCAGTTGTTGGCGTTGCTGTCGTAGGTGGAATATTTTATTCGCGTAAGAAGTGAAAACAACAAATGTTTTGTTTAAGCGGCTTAAAACTTCTAAGAAAATAGATTGTCGAGTCATAATTGATGATGATAAACTACATATTTGAGAATTTTGATCAACAGACAATAATATTTGATTGATTGAGAAAATAGGCAGTTTGATCAAATATATGCTCGTTGCAGAGTTTATTGTTCTGTTTACGGTAGAATGGTGGAACGAAAATAGAGGGAATAAACTTCTCAGGTCTCTTGTCTCTGCTGTGATCTTGTGATGTTATCATACACCTGCCTCCTTTGGAAGTGTACAATCATTCAGACAAGTCAAATATTATAAGTCAGATGAAAAGCAACTGAAATCTGACTCCATTCAATTTAGACTTTTGAGTCAGATTTCATATCCTAATAAGAGGGAAATAGCACATGGGGTCTTGCTCCAGTAGTAGGGCACCTACCACCAAAACCCGGAGATCACATCAGCGATCCTAGGAAATTTGAAAGGAAAATGATGCTATGCCCGACACCCGGCCGAATAGCATCACGGTCAAATTTGAAATCCATATTTTATGGAAATAAAAGTAGATTAGTTTCCATGACCAGAAATCAATACTTTTTCGAAATAAACATAGATTAGTGTCCACTACCTTAGTGTATGAGTGTCTCTACGGCAGTTTCATGGCGATTATCCAAACCATTGATGCATGATGTCTGTTCTATTCATGTAATCTCGTATATAAGAAGAAAAAAGGTCGATGTCGCGAGGAAATAGTTCCCAGGGTGCAAAGTTTATGGCATAAACAAAAAGAATTTAGAATTTTTTATTTCCTCCAAACATCATAACCCCTTCTTTTTCCTTCTTTATCTTCTTCCACTACCACCATCAACTCCGACTACCTCCATCACCAATTCCGGCGACATCTCCACCTAGCGACTCGGACAATACTTCTTGTCTCTCTCTCTCTCTCTCTCTCTCTCTCTCTCTCTCTCTCTCTCTCCTTCCCTCTCTTCTTCTCTCATTGTGTTCCGACAAAGGGGAGGGCCCCTTCGCCAAAACCCTTGTCTGGTTCTACCAGATGAAACTTCATTTGGTAGAACCAGACTGCTTCGTCTAGATCCAGAGTATAGACTGGAGAGAGACTATAGAGACAGAGAGAGAAGAAAGATGAGAAGGTGAGGAGTTCGACGAGTTTCTCCAGCCGACAACTATTCCAGCGACATAAAAGAAAGGTGTGTTTGGGAAATTTTTTTGTTTTTCACCTTTTCATATTTTATTCTCCGATTTTCTTTTTTTTGTTTTTCCAAAACATCTGACGAAGAAAGTAAACTCATAAAAGAGTTTCTAAGATTTGTAGCGCCTCCAAAATTACAATGGGCTTTAGTAACAATGTCTAAACCGACCCCAGCTTCGTCTTCAAAAGTACCCTATGTCTTCCCCAAGCTCTTTAACACTTCACTGAAGAAGAAGAAGAAGAAGAGAGAGAGAGATGGCGCAGGCAGTACAGAAGACTACTCTCTATGTGGGTAAGCAAGCAAACAAGCAATTTCGATAAAAACCCTAGTTATAAATTTCATCAATAATTCTTAAAAAAAAAAAAGGTTAAAATATTGAAACTTTCATGTAAATTATTGATTGTGAAAATTGAATGAAACAGGAGGATTAGCAGAAGAAGTGAATGAAACAATACTTCATTCAGCATTCATACCATTTGGAGACATTAAAGATGTAAAAACACCATTAGATCAAGCTACTCAGAAACATCGTTCTTTCGGATTCGTTACTTTTCTTGAGAGAGAAGATGCTGCTGCAGCTATGGACAATATGGATAATGCTGAACTTTATGGTAGAGTTCTTACTGTTAATTACGCCTTACCTGAAAAGATTAAGGGTGGTGAGACCGGTTGGGCTGCACAACCAAGTAAGTTTTTTTTTCTTTTTTTTTTTGCCCTAACCCTAATTTTTATTACTCTTTTTTTTTGGTTAGGGTTTACTCTCTCTAATTGTGGGTTCCTTTAATTTAATGTGAAATTAAGCAGAAGAGCAAATTTCGTGTTAGTGCCTGATATCATGTTATGCTTGGGTTCCATGTACATTATTTTTTTAGGGTTTAGACTTCCTATTCCAACTTGTGCAAACCTAATCTATACAAACTCGTATTGTTTTTAGTTTAAGGTTTACGCTTCTGCTCCGTGACGAATATTCTTTTGGTTTAGACTCCTTGTGCAAACCTATACAAACCTGTGCAAATACGTTTAAACCTGTGCAAGCCCCTGCAATGGCTACTTGTATGAAAAATTTGTGAAAATCTTACTCGCCCAAACGTGCAAATCTTACTCGCTAAAACATGCGCAGACCTCTGCAAACCAGTTGCTACTTGTATGAAATATTGTGCAAATCTTACTCGTTCAAACCTGTGCAAACCTCTGCAATTATGAGTTTCCCTGCAATTATGTACAAACCCATGCACACCAATTGCTATTTATATGAAAATTTTGGCGAATCTTACTCGTTCAAACCTGTGCAAACCTCTGCAAACACATACTAACCCATGCAAACCAAGTGCTTGTGCGAACCTTGCTCTCGTTCAAACCTGTGCAACCTGCGCTTTATGTTTTTTTTTTTGTTCAAAGGCCTGCGCTTTATGTTTAATTGGATTTCTTTAATCTTAGTTTTGGCAGAAATTTGTTCGTAGCTGTTCTATTCTGTCAGGGTTACTTTACTCTCTCATAAATCACTCTAATGGTCTACTTAATGTATCATAAGTAGTTCGATTTTGAAGCTTTAATCTGAACTGTTGGGTTCTTTTTACCCTTTGTTCATTCAGTTTGGGCGGATGCCGATACATGGTTTGAACGTCAACAACAAGAAGAAGAAATGCAACGTTTACAGGCAGAAAATCGTGCTGCATTGGAAACTGCAGAGGAATTACATAGGAAGAAATTGGCCGATGAGCGAGAAGGTGAGAAAGATGAAACTGAAAAGGATGATCCCATGGCTAGGGCAGAAGCAGAGGCCTTGAAAGAAAACAACAATTCTTAAATGGTGGTATAGCTCGAACTAGGTACTCGGTTTCCTTTTAATCGTTATGGTTCTAAAACTAGCTAACTGTATTATCATCAAATTGTACATTCAAATTCGAATCTCAGAGTTGCCTGTTCTGATGACATTTGATTTCTAGCAGAAAGAGAAATATCAGTACAAACATTATTGCAGTTTGTTGTTTGGTTTTGTGGGTTTACAGTTTATATCTATTTAGTTCGAACAGTACTAGTTTAAACAAGCTCGATGCTCTATGAATTTATTTGATACCCTCTCGGAAAATCAGAAACTTAAACAAGGCATCAGATAGAAGCTCAGATTTTGTTCAATTCCATCCTTTTGAGGTTGCCCGAGAGAGCTTCCGTCGAAATTTTTCATCAAAGACCAACTCCCCAATCCCTGACTTAGATTTTTAAGAGAATATAGAACACATAAGATATCAAATCAAAGTTTGTGAATGAGAAGCTGGATTTTCATTTCATTTATGGCCATTTTGCAGTCTAAATCAAAATTTCTATTGATCCGACTGACGTTAGCGAGCTCGTCAGAATATAACCAGAATTCATGGTTTCCAGGTCAGAAAGCGAAGCCTGGTGCTTTTGCATCTGGTTGAGGTTAAAAAACACTGTCGTTACTGGCTTATTGCACCGGTAGAAAGTGGTAGAGTTTTACCGAATGTTCATCGGTTTGAAGTAAGATAAATCCAGAAGCTACAAGAAAATAGCAGAAACAGTTTTTTTTCGAGAAACACCAGGAATTGTTTGCTTGTTATAGAATCCATTTCGAAAATGACACATATGTGTGTATAATTGTATATATATATATATATATATATATATATATATATATATATATATATATATATATATAAGCAATTGATGGATCATGTGAATACAATTGAGTAGTCTTCATCAAGAAGGGGACTTCCTAGTTGTACCTACCATATACATACTTGCGTCTAACTCTTCCTCCCAACTCAAAGAGATAAAAATACAAAAAAGAAGTTGATGATACTACTACCTAAGGAGAAAATGACCATCACATTAAACCGAAATTGCAAATGACCAAAATACCCTTCAATCTACTTGGAACAAATCATATTTTATATTGTTATCCAATCGCAATGGCTTCACCCCGTCAAGCTTGAAAAGCTCACCATTGACCGATATTACCAGGGTTGGATCTTATGCTATCGAAAATATAGTTTACATTTTTAGTATAGGGCAAGATTATTAAAGCAATTCAAGACAATCACAGGATACCCATATTTGTATGTTATATTATTAACAGGTAAATTAACCGTTAGGCCGTTATATTCGAAAAACCTCCCACCTTTTCTTTTCAATTCCCACCAAAGACATTGCTTCTAAGTCATGAAAATCAGAAAAAGGAAAAAATTTAGAGATGGAGAAAGAAATGGCACCTAACAAAAAAAAAAATCAGTAGGTACAACTCCTTTCTCCTTTATAAACTCATATACTACTCGCAAATGAATTTTATGTTATAATCTCGAGTTCATCAAAGAAACTCAATCAATTGAAATCAACAGATTCAGAATGAAAATCGAAGATAAAGATCGTCAGATACACCACCGATGCCATTCACTTGCAAAATTGAGATTACCCGTCTCATTTTTCTTCGTTTTCACTATTATTTCTTGTGCAGGTAAGTTTTAGATTCTGAATTTCCTAGTTCTTGAAACTTGTTCATTTTCGGTTTCATTTTAATTTGATGTTCTTGTTTATGTTATATCTGTAGCTGCTTATGACCCATTAGATCCAAATGGTAACATTACTGTCAAATGGGACATAATGTCTTGGACTGCTGATGGATATGTAGTGAGTGTTCTTCCTCTCATTAGTTCTCTGAAAAAATTCCACTACTACTTAGTACTTGAAAGCCATGGGCCATGTCGGGCTGACAAGACCACAGGCCGCTTCAGGCCGACAGTGCCCGACATGAAAGTCTATATGACTCGAGAAAAGCTTTAAGCAACTCGAATAATTAAAAGATCTGACGACGTTTATACTCATTTGTCTTTCAGGCGACTGTAACGATGAATAACTTCCAAATGTATCGGCATATAATGAGTCCAGGATGGACTTTAGGATGGACATGGGCTAAGAAAGAAGTAATTTGGACCATGAATGGAGCCCAAACTACAGAACAAGGAGACTGTTCCAAGTTCAAAGGAAACATACCACATTGTTGCAAGAAGAACCCAACTGTTGTGGACATGCTTCCTGGAGTTCCCTATAATCAACAGTTTTCCAATTGCTGCAAAGGCGGAGTTCTCGCATCGTGGGGACAAGATCCATCCGCAGCTGTCTCAGCCTTTCAAGTTAGCGTCGGGCTTGCAGGAACTACAAACAAAACAGTTAGAGTACCAAAGAACTTCACTCTGCTCGGGCCCGGGCCTGGTTACACGTGTGGTCCGGCAAAGATTGTTCCACCCACCATCTTCCTCACACCCGATCGCCGACGAAAGACTCAAGCATTAAGTAAGTTTCTACTCAAACAGGTTTTTCTGCAAGAATTTTAGGGTTTTGATGGAAATGGGTAATTGGGTAATTCATTCATTATTTGTTTCTGCAGTGACATGGAATGTGACATGTACTTATTCACAGTTCCTGGCAAGGAAGAACCCTAGTTGTTGTGTTTCTTTCTCATCTTTCTACAATGAGACAATTACTCCTTGTCCATCTTGTGCTTGTGGTTGTCAGAACAAACATAACTGTATCAAGTAAGAACTCAACTAAATCCTAAATTGAATTCAATGATATCGAATTCAGTTTTCATAGTTTGTAGGGAACGGGTGTACGAGTATCTAAATCATTATGTGGTGCATGATATTACAGAAGCGATTCGAAGTTGCTAAGTGTCGTGGGAGTAAACACGCCAAAGAAGGATAATACACCGCTTCTGCAGTGCACGCACCATATGTGCCCGGTTAGGGTTCATTGGCACGTTAAACTCAACTACAAGGACTACTGGCGAGTCAAGATCGCTATTACTAATTTCAACTACAGACTGAACTACACACAGTGGACTCTTGTGGCTCAGCACCCGAATCTCAACAATGTCACCCAAGTTTTCAGTTTCGACTATAAACCACTCGTTCCTTACGAGTCCATAAGTAAGTAAACAGAAACATCAAAATATCAAATACAACGATAATTTAAAAGAAAATAACAGTGGCTGATATTGTTCGATCTTTTATGTATGCAGACGATACGGGTATGTTTTATGGCATGAAGTACTATAATGACTTGTTAATGGAGGCCGGACCAGCCGGAAATTTACAGTCAGAAGTTCTTCTCCAGAAGAACAAGGATACTTTCACACTAAAGCAAGGATGGGCTTTCCCTAGGAAGGTCTATTTTAATGGTGATGAATGCATGTTACCTCCACCAGATACTTACCCATATCTTCCAAATTCTGCCTACAAAAGAAAACTAGGGTTCACTACATTGTCTGTTACTTTCGTATTCCTATTTATGGCTATTGCTTGATCTAGTCAGAGTGAGGAAGTGAAGAAACACCACCTTCAGAAGCTCCTACGGCGAAAATGAAATGTCAATTTTGGGTGCAGAATCACCATAGCTTACACGATTTATGCAGGTATTATCGAACTGATTTTTTTTTTTATCGATCACGAGCCTGTAAAATACGGAACTAAATTCTGAACTGTCTATTATGTACACATTCTAATTGTTCGAAACTATGATAGTTGTAATAGAACTCAGAATATAAAATAATAGATATGAACTCTTTGATCAAAATAATAATAATAATTACTGTGTGAATGGATTATTACACTGAAAGAACGATATATTACATGTCGATTTCATACAAACAAGATCACTTAACTAAATAAATTAAGATGATATAACAACTAGTGGAGCACAAAAAGGTAGAGATTTCTAGCTGCGATCAGATATACAAAAATATGAAATTTGGCTCAACATAGAAGAACCCATTTCAGTTGCCATAGATACAGTAAGCCCACGATTTAGCTTGTCGTGATTTTGGAAAGTCTCGTAAAGTAACCCATCATAAGAAGAGATATGCCATGGATTAACTTTACTAGGCATAAGTTAATAATAATGTGAAAGATGTCAAGAGAGCCGTGATAGTACCAAGTAAGGAGATAATCGGTCGGGAACTAGCATTCGGCAACCATGGATAGGACTCTGGAGGTGGCATGACGCAATTGTCACCATTGAAGTAAATTCTTCGAGGAAAAGCCCAACCTTTATCGAAAGTGAAAGTTGACTTGTCCTTTCGGAAAAGTATCTCTGACTGTACATTCCCAAGAGGGCCAGCTTGCATGAGAAAATCGTTGTAGAATTTAACCCCCCATAACATGGCAGTATCATCTGTACCACGAAAAGTAAAACATTATAGAACTCGTTACTACCACATACATATGTCGCAAAAAAGTATCAGATTCATACTCTCTCTCTTAGTCTCATTGAAAAAATCGAGGATAGTACTTACTTATAGAAGCATAAGGAGTTAATGGTTTGTAATTGAAACTAAATATCTGAGTGATATTGTCAAGGTTCGGATGTTGAACGACCATGTTCCACTGTGTATAGTTCATCCTGTAATTGAAATTTGTGATTGTGATCTTCACCCGCCAGTACTCTTTGTAGTTAAGCTTCACATGCCAGTGAACCCGAATCGGACACATATGGCTAGTACACTGAACTAAAGGTGAAAAGTTGTTTTTACCAGGACGTTCAATAGCCGAAGCTAAATATGGCGAGTCTCCCCTGTAAAAGAAGACCATCATACTTAGAAGGAAAGTTTACAAGTAATGATTGAGATATAGAAATGGTAAGAAAGGTTTTATGCTTACTCTACACAGCTTCCTGGTTGAGTTATGTTATTTTGGCAGCCACAAGTACAAGTGGGACAGGGGACAATTGTTTCGTTGTAGAAGGATGAGAGAGAGACACAGCAAGTTGGAGTCTTTTGAGAAAGAAACTGAGAATAGGTGCACGTAACGTTCCATGTCACTGCAATAAAATGAACATGTGAGGAAAAAGTAAACCAGATCATCGATGGTTTCTATCAGCATTATCCCACATCACATAAGGCATTAAAATGGGTAAAGTAGACAAGTCTAGGGCAATCCTTTCCTTGCAAGTCAGAGTTAAGCCCAATGGCTTTTAACATGGTATTAGAGCTATTAGTTCAGGGATGAGTTGAGACTTTGTAACCTTCGCCATGTGTGGAGTGGGAATGTCAAGTGACTCCAGCACTGGCATTGAGGGAAGCTATTAGAGCATTAAACCACCTCGCATGGGGACATTAAAATTGGTAAAGTAGATAAGCTTAGGCAATTATGCTTTCGAGCCGGTTTTCAAGGAGAGCTAGACCCAACGGCCTTTAACCGTTCTAAAGTCGGTTTTTCGATTAATTATGATTGTTTTATGATTGCAAAGACTGTAGAATTTCTGCAATTAACTTACTAAGTGCTTGGGTAACCCTCCTCTGATCTGGTGATGAAAATCTACTTGGTTTTACAATCTTCGCAGGACCACACGTATATCCTGGTCCTGGTGCTTTTAACGTAAAGTTCTTCGGAACTCTTACTGTCTTGTTTGTCGTTCCAGCAGCACCAACACTAACCTGAAAAGAACTTGCTGCATTTGCAGGATCTTGAACCCATGAATTAAGCACTCCACCCTTACAGCAATTTGCTATTTGCTGATTATAAGGAGTTCCTGGTAATAAGTCCACAACCGTTGGATCTTTCTTACAACAATGTGGAATATTCCCCTTGTATTTTGAACAATCCCCTTGCTCTGTCGTTTGAGCTCCTACCATACTCCAAATTACCTCCTTCTTTGCCCACGTCCATCCCATTGTCCATCCCGGAGCTTGGATATGACGATATTGTTGGAAGTTGTACATTGTAACAACGGCCTGTATGCAATAGGTTCACAATTTGAAACTTATAGGGATAACAAACAACAAAAGAGATGTTTAGACTGAAAAATCATGAATTGAGTATGACCCTAAACCCTAAACGGCAACTGATTTGAAACTGCATAGAACTTGGAAAATATATATAATGGTGTATAATACTTAAAAAAGCTATAGCAAGTGTTAAAACTGATATCGGAATGAGAGACGTTAGAATCAAGTTCAACTATCACTTACGAGGTAACCATCTGGAGTCCATTGCATGATATCCCATTTGATTGTGATATTTCCGTTTGGATCAAGTGCATCATAAGCTTCTGAATAAACCAACAAACAAAGCTAGTGTAAATCTCCATAGAAAAAGATACAAACACCTAAAATTATTGACAAGATATAACAAGTTTAATACTAGTTTTCTTTTCCACATTAAGTTCAACCCCAAATCCATGAGATTGAGTTTCTTCATGTTATCATATACGCCTCGTATAAATAGAAAGAGAAAATTCTTTACCATTCCATAGTTTTTGCAAGTGAAACACCTCAAGATTGTTACTAGAACCTTATCTATTTCATCCATGTAAGAGATTAAAAGTTATAGGTGAATATTGTGGTCGTCCTACTCGAAACCAGTCGGCAATGAGTGGAGAAGACCTAGATATTATACTAATACATATTCTCCCACGCCTCCTTGTCGAGTTATTTGAACGTAACACATGTTTTTTTTGTTGGGTGACGTAGAGCATGTGTGGTTGTTAGGGCTGTCACATATAGGTCAGAGCCCTGATACCATGTTAATTTTGTAATCATCCAACTCAAAACCAATTAGCGTTGACCGGAGAGAACCTAGATATTATATTCTTGGTTACTAGAATACTCTTTTTCGTGTGGGATATTCTCACAGCAGAAAATCTCATTTCCTGATGACAGACTTCAATTGGAAACTGAATTCCATAATAGAGAACATAACCCAAGGATCAAAGCTATAACTAAGAGTGATATAGGTAACTACTTGATGAACACAGTTGATATAATGGTGAAAATGGGAATTCTACTCCATTGATCTCTCATTTTCCAAAAAAAAAGTAGAAGTCTTATCATCTCCCCATTTCTCAAAACATCAAATTCACCACACACACAAAAAAAAAACTAAATCTGTAAACAAAAAACACAATTCAAAATTTCCATTATCAAGAGTAGTCACACCATATTAAAACATGCCAAATTAATCAAGAAATTAAGGTATAAAATTTCTCTAAAACAATCAAAACCCATTTAATATAACAAAAAAATTACCCAAAAGAAGATGAAGATAATTTAAAAGCTGAAACTTGAAAGCAAAATCTTAAAGACAGACAAATAAACAAACCTATTGAGCTGAAACTGAAGCATGAAAGCAAGAAACCAAGTGAAATGATGAAACTAGTGAAGTTGGAAATAGATCTGGATGAGAGAAGATAACCCATTTTAATGGGAAAATAGAATATATTTTTTTTAATTCTTCTATATTTCTAGTTTTGGAGAGAGAATGAGATCTATGATCAGAAGAAGGAAACGTGTGTGGGTGATTGCTTTTACTCACTTGGAAGCATATAATAAGAGCTTCTTAAGAGTTTAATACTGAGTAATATAATATGGAAATCAAAAGTAGGAGGAGACTTCAATAAAACAAGTGTACTTTAATATCTAAACAAAGACTAATTTAATGGCATCCAAACAGATCCTCACTGGATGCTACCTATTGTTATGCTCCTCTTCTTGCATGTATTTACCAAAATGGCAAATGGGCAAATATGGTGATATATTGTCTAGTTCATCTCTAGTTTTTTTTTTGATAAAAATAGTTCATCTCTAGTTACTACTACTTATTGGTTTTAAGTTGGATGACTGTAAATTTAATATGATATCAGATCTAGTTAGGTCTAGAAAACCAAACATGTTTCCCACATCTCGAAAAAAAGAAAATACTTGTTAGTTCAAAAAACTTTAGACGTGAGGAAACGTGTGAGGATAGTCTCATGTAAAAACGATTTTTGATAATCTAGAAACGAGTTGATTTAGAGCTTGACTTACATTTGAGACCTAATTAAGAAAAAGGAAATAAAGACAAAGCCAAAAGTAAAATGATTGAAGTAAGAGGGTATTCTGGTAAAAAGAGCAAGCTTAAATGCCGACAATAATTACCTAGTGTTTGGGCTAATTAATATAGTATTCTACGGGGCCATCAAGTGTCCGTGTGTTGTCTATCTCTATCTCTCTTTAATGATTAGAATATCTAACCAAACTGTCCGTCGGATCAATTTAAAACAAGAAAATGTTGGTTCTTTTGGGCATCTCTAGACTGTAGAAGAATGTTCTCGACACTCGATCAAAATTAAATTTATTCCAAACATAAAGATGGGACACTGGCTTATCTCTGCATCTCACCATTTGATCTATTTTTATTGTGAGGATATAAATCTATTTGCTAGACACAACCATTTATTTTTTATTAAATTGTTAAACAACACTAAAGATCGATATATTGGTTTTATCTAGCAAATAATTTTTTGAATCATAGATTGCTAATTGCTAAATATAATTATGTTTTAACTTCCTAAAATTATTTACTAGACACAATTTTTTCTTTTATTAAATTATCAAACAAAAATATAATTGATTGTATTAGTGTTATCTAATATTTTAAAAAATACTTAAACGTGTTATAGGTTTTAAAAAAATATACATTATTTATATGTAGTATGATTTTATGTAGTATGATTTTATGAAATATACATTATTAAAGTTTAAATTAAACTTAAAAATATACATAGTGATTTTATGTTATATGATTTTATGAATATCCCATGAGATTTTTTTTTGTTGAACAATATCCGTTGGACTTGATAAACCAAAATTCTAATCTATAAATACCCGTCGGATACTTGGTGATTTATGAATGAATATCCGTTGGGACTCTTTTTTGTTGAAAATATACGAGGAACCAAAATTTAAACTAAGCTTGACTAAGTCATACTTATTAGGATTACAAAAGATACTATCTCTATCTCTTTGAACCCAATATTTTTTGAGAAAAAATTCGGTTATATTTTATTTTTATTTTCTTTGGATTTTACCTCAAATTATAGTTTTTAATGCTCTGATTGGAATATAATAGGGTTAATTCCGTTTTGGCCCCCGATTTGTGACCAACTGGCCGTTTTAGCCCCCATAAGTGTCCGGCAGTTCGTTTTGGCCCCAAAAAATTCCTAAATGGCCCCAAATGTTTTCCAACCTCCCAATTATACCCCCATGGCATTTCTGTAATTTATTTTTTTTCTTTTTCTTTGTCCACCTCATCTAACAATTGACACATCACTCTGTCCACCTCACCCTTCTTCTCCGGCGAAAGGTTGCCGGCCGGAATAAAAAATTCCGGCCGGCCACCTTTACCAAAATAAATTTTTTTTTTTTTTTTTTTATTTCTCTCTCTTCTTCATCTCCTTCTTTCTCTCTCTTCTTCATCTCCTTCTTTCTTTCTTCTTTCTTTACCTCTCTCTCTCTCTAACCCTTTTATTTCTCTCTCTAACCCCTCTCTCTCTCTCCCTATAACTCCGGCGAAGGGGCGGAGCCCCTTCGCCGGAGAACCAGACCCTGAAGGTCTGGTTGGAAACCAGACCCTGAAGGTCTGGTTGGAAACCAGACCTTCAAGGTCTGGTTTGAAACCAGATTCGGTCTGGTTTCAAACCAGACCGAGATCTGGTTTCTACAACCAGATCCCGGTCTGGTTTGAAACCAGATCGGAATCTGGTTTCTTAGTTGAAACCAGATTCCGATCTGGTTTCAAACCAGACCGGGATCTGGTTGTAGAAACCAGATCTCGGTCTGGTTTGAAACCAGACCGAATCTGGTTTCAAACCAGACCTTGAAGGTCTGGTTTCAAACCAGACCTTCAGGGTCTGGTTCTCCGGCGAAGGGGCTCCGCCCCTTCGCCGGAGTTATAGGGAGAGAGAGAGAGAAATAGAAGGGTTAGAGAGAGAGAGAGGTAAAGAAAGAAGAAGAAAGAAAGAAGAAGAAAGAAAGAAGGAGATGAAGAAGAGAGAGAAAGAAGGAGATGAAGAAGAGAGAGAAATTTTTTTTTTTTTAAAAAGTGGCCGGCCGGAATTTTTTATTCCGGCCGGCAACATCCTGCCGGAGAAGAAGGGTGAGGTGGAGAGGAGGTGGTGTGGTGGAGGGGTGATAAGATGAGGTGGATGATAAAGAAAGGTGTGATGTGGTTTTTTTTTGTTTTTAACCTTTTTCACAAATAATTCTGTTTTGGCCCCCGAGGATAATTTCGTCAAAAATTTAGCCCTTGGGGCCAAAACGAACTGCCGGACACTTATGGGGGCTAAAACGGCCAGTTGGTCACAAATCGGGGGCCAAAACGGAATTAACCCAATATAATATCTTTTTGTTATTTGTTAATATTTGATTAATTTTTTAGTTTAATGTTTGAAAAAAATTTATTTATGAATAATTAATTATGGTAATAGAAATTTGAATTTTGAGAAAAAATTTGATTATATTTGATATTTTTTCTTTTAGTGTTGGGTTTAGCAATTTAAGACAAAATTCAATTAATTTAGCTATTTTGTGTAATAATTTTTTTAGAGTTGTGTATAGAATGGAAGAGAGATTCGGTTGTACTTGATTTTTGGTGTTGGTGTTGTTAGCAATTTAGGACACAATTTTAGTTTGTTTTATTTAGTTATTTTTGTCTTATAGTTGTCATTAGCAAAACTGAAGTTGCATATAGTAGCATCCTTCTTTTTTGAGAAGGACTGTTTTTATTGTTGTATCAGCATTCTCAGAAAAGCCTACTGCTTTGAAAAATAAAAAAAAATCTCGGTAAAATAAAGATTTAAGACAATAAACAAATTTGGGGACATATTTTTTTTAGTACAAAAACTGAGTTGATCAAACATTGCCTCTTAATTTTCATCTTCTCTCTCTCTCTTATGGATCTATCTCCCCCTCTCCCTCTGTCTCGCACCATCTCTCTTGTTCTCTAATTCTTTGCCTCTTCTTCTTTTAGTCTCTCTCTTGATTCCTCATTGTTTATCTCTTACTTCATCTCTCTTTTACTCTCACTAACTATGTCTCTCGATCTCTCACTGTTTCACTCTCAATCTCTCATTGTTTCTCTCCTTCTCTCACAAAGACACCGCTTTGGCAAAGGGAAGCGTTCTCTTTGTCGGAACCTGACATCGAAGAGGGTTTTTAGTAAAACCCTCCTCGAAGATTACATGGCCACGAACTCTCTGTGATTTCCGCAGAGAGATCTATACTGACCGAGAGAGAGAGAGAGACTACGAGAAAGAAAGATATAGATAGTGATAAGGATGTGTCTACAACGAGAGAGATAATGAGGGAGAGAGAGATCTAGAGTGAGAACTACATAGAGATAATTAGTGAAAGCGAGAAAGAGTGAGAAAGTGAGAGAGAAAGAAAGAGATAACGAAAGCAACAAGAGAGGGAGAGGGCGACCGTGAGTTAAAGAGGAAATATAAGAGGTGGTCGGAATAGTGGTGGCCAGAATAGTGGTGGTGGGAAGTTGTTGTGGTGAAGCGGAAGATTAGGAAGCAATGTTTGATCAAGTGAATTTTTGGACTAAAATATAATATGCTCCCGAGAATATATTAAAAAACATGAATTCTCTAGAAAATTTATTCCCCGGAGATGATTCGTTATTCTCCAAAGCCGCGGCTTTTTCAAATTTATTCTTTTTTTTCTCTGTTATTGTAATATTCCAAATACTTCAGTATTAAAATGTCACTTTCCCTCACAAATTTTCTATCAAATTTGTCTTATGAAAAACAGTCTTTCACACTTTTAAAAGGGGCTATGATAATAATTGGACTTTACATATTGATTTCTTTTTTTTTTTTTGTTGAACTTTCCATACGTTAATTACTAAAAACGTTATTACAATATTTATCAACTAAAATACAAGGAACATTATTCCACTTTTTTGCTTCTATTCTTCTTTCTAGCCCATTTTGCCAGCTTGTCTGCTTGCGAGTTGAGTTCTCTTCTTGTGAATTTGAATTGAACTACATCGAAATTGCTTCTGTTTTCTCGTATTCTTCAGAGGTGGATTAAAGATTGCCAGTGAACTGAATGTTTACTATTGTGAATGTGCTTGATAAGGTTAATGTTGTCGCTTTCTATTATAATTGACTTGTGGTTCTGTTCTTTCGCCCATTC
>BEHA01001013.1:107007-125870 GCA_002897215.1 Eschscholzia californica subsp. californica | reverse complement strand
TTCGATATCCAAACTACCTTCCTATCCTTGGATCGATCCCGGCTTTGCCGGATTACTACTTGATACTTCCGCTTGGGTGTGCAACCTTTTCGGGTGCATCAGACGGCTCCATTTTATAGATGCACTTTAATCAAGTAGGTGTTGTTACACTGGATCATTTTCAAATTGAAAGCCTTCATCTCAACGGTAATTACTGCAACTAAATGGGAAGCTTTGATTTTTTTTCTTTTCTCGGATTTAGTTTAGAGAGAGAAAGGGCAAGTCTTATTACTTGTTTCCTTCTTTCTTGGATTATAAAATCTCTAAAGAGAGAAAGAGATATATGGAAGTTCTCTTGTAACAGATTGCATTCGGTTAAGAGAGATAGGAAGAGATGATTCTCGGCAATTTTGAGAAAGTTCAAAAACAAGGAAAGAAGATATTGAGTTTTTGATGGAAGGAAAGGGAAGATGGATTGAGGATCAATCCGTGTATAGAAAGGGATCGCGGCTAAGGACAGTGGAGAGACAGCAAGTTTAGAAAGAAGATTTGAGCTGAATATTTTAGAGAGATGGGATATTTTTGTTTCCTTTTATTCTCTATTATTTGATGTTAGGGGTTTGGTTATAAAAGAGGAGAAACAGATAGCAAGAATCATCTCTCGGTTGGGACAGAAATAGTACAGAGACAATTCGGTTAATCTCTATCATCTAATTTTCGGAGGAGAACCATTGTGATTATCTATTCCTCACAGCTAAGAGAGAAAAATAGAGAGCTATCAATTCATCATCACTTGACTGACATCTACCATCTTCACCTTCTGAATTTCTTTTAGTGAGAGAGAGAAATTAAGAGAAGTTGTAGAGAGATTAGTAATAAACAGAGAGTTGAAGAGAGGGATTCATTACTGTTTTCAGAAAAATCAGAAGTTGTAGAGAGAGAGAGAGACAGAAAATCAATACATCTTGTTACTCCTTCTTCATTTTCCTTCTGTAATCTCCTTTTCCTATTATTATTGAAAACAGAGAATCTGTTCTTATCTATTTATTTGGTAAAAAAAAAAAGAGAGAAAAACAGAAACGGTAGAGAAAGAGAGAAAATTCGTGGAAAATTATTTTCCCACAGAGAAATTGTTTTCGAGAAGACGAGAAAACTGTTCCCTTAGGGCGCGTTTGGCGGATACACGGGAAAATCAGACAGAACCCATTTCCAGCGAGAAAAAGTTCTGTTTTCTTACCTCTTTATCTCATTCTTTCATTTATTGATTTGACATGAGTAACTAACTCTTTTATCTAGTGTTTTAGGTGAAGTTCATCATAACTATTTTCTCGATGCAATTTACAAACAAGTTTTAATTGTTTTTAATGATAAAATCTTCCGTATTTTTAGACCGTTCATGGACTAGAATCTGAGTTATATAAGGAATTCGCTAATTAAATCCAAATAAATTGTCGTTAGAATTGTTAGGAGGACGGATTCGAAAACCCTAGGTTCTCCCATTTCTTGAATTTTATACCATTTAAGTTTATTTGTTATCTTTATTTGAATTATATCATCAAAACCAAGTTAGAATCCAAGTTAGAATTAAGGTTAGAATTTGAGTTTGACTAAGTCTCTGAGGAACGAACCGGTCTTACCGGAATTTATTACTACTTGACACCCGTGCACTTGCGGGTGTAGACCTATTTAGGAAACTTTCTAGGCCCATCAAAGAATATATTTTCTAAATCAATTTTTATTGACTAATTCTTAATTATCAGTTTGCACAAGAAAAGACATTAAGCTCTTCTACTCACCAGTCTCTTTTATTTTGACTAAGGAGTGGCGGGACTCGTGATGATCCAAATATTGACCATCAGTTGACTAAGTCAATAAGTCAAGGAAAGACCAAGAAACTAACGGGTCAACCCGTGTCAAGTCATTAGGGAGGTGAATCTGAAAGAGCTCTGCAATTAAAGCCCAGAATTGGGGGGTCGACACGATTATCCTAGGCGCCTAAGCATTGCGTAGCTCTAAATATAATCATGTCTGCCCTGGATTTCGGAGAAGGGATGTCTGTGGAAGTGGGGTCGTTACCTTAATCCTGAAATATTGGGGTAGAAGGGTGCCTAATACTTTCCTAACATAAGCCCAAATAAGATCTAAGATACGAGACAGAAAGTTTCTCACGAATCTAAGTAACTTGGAACTCAAGAATTCCTCAGGAAGAAACTTTCCCCACGAAAGCTGTAAGATTGACAAAATGATTTGTCCAATGTACAGAATATCAACAAACAAGGAAGCTTATTTCACGAGAACTGCTAAATAATAATTTCATCATAAGCCAATGAATCTTCATCGCCTCATCACAATCACTTATCACAGTCCGCTAAACAAGCCTATATAAAGCAACATGTTTGCCCTAAAATAAGGGGGCAATTAATCGAAGGTTCAATCCCTAACTTGGAGTTTCAACTCAATTATTTAACTTCAAAAATCCTTTAGAGACTTGAGCATTGGAAAGGTTTTCGAGTTCCTTGTAGCAAGTTTTCCCCCTAAATAACGAGGAGCAATTCGAAGCAGCGATCTCTTTTATCCTGAATGATAACCTAAGGTCATTTTTAGACATCAGCAAGAGGTAACTAAGGTAGTTACTTTTCTTTGTTTCGTTTTAGTAGTTTATTGGAGAAGGACTAAAGAGAGAATTTTAGGAGAAGGGGGCGAAATTTCAGAGAATATGAACAAACTAAGTGTATCTAATTAACTTCAATTTGGAAAAAAGATTTTGAAGAACTCCATTTTTATGGAGAGAGAAATAACAGAAGTTGAAGATAAAAAGTTAAAAGAGAAAAGTATAAGGGACCAAAAAAGAAATAAAGAAGGAAAAAAACAAAAAGTTTGAATCTGAAAGTTTAAATTTGACTTTTTAGTCAATGCATCAAAATACAAAAGTGGCCCATTCGGCATTTATGCAAACTTAGGAGGCCAAGTGAGAAGATGGTCACTCTTTAGGGTCAATCGAGAAATAACCCTCGTAACTATCCTGAAGGACCATCATTTGGTCAGATGTCCCTCGATGATCGCCCAGTCTACTTTAGAAGTCTGATTACAGCCTTTCTAGGTACCCCTCAATTAAAGTACCTATTAAGGGTTTTAAAGATCCGTGATCCTCGAACTTTACCTAGTAACACCGTCGTACTCGACTTCACATCATTAAGGCCCCTTTACCTCTATATAATGAGGAGGAGTCACATGAGGAAGGGAGACACGACAAAAGTTTAACATCTCCCTCTTTCTCTCTAGAAACTCAATGTAACTCAAGTTCTCTTCGAAGAGGTTATATGGTCGCATCATATCCTAGTGTGTTTAGATTACTCTCATCCTTACCTTTAGCAAGGAATCATTGAGAGTAAGGGATCACTATAGAGGTCTATGTCTCCTCGCAGTAATAAAATTACTTTGTAGGGTCTAACCTTGGGAGTAAATCTTCATTCTACCAAAGGTGACTTTTTCCCTTACTTTAATTATGTTACTTATTTTCTACTCACATCACTAACTAGACCGCCAAAGTTCCTTTGGCCACCACTACCTCGGTTTCTTATGGTTTCACGATCTTTCTCCTTTTTCCTTATTCGCAGACGTTGTTGATGCCTGCCAATACAAGATTTGATCATACATGCTCGAATGTAGACTCAACTCATTAGCCTCGTCTGTTGATCTGTTGAGCATCGACCTTTAGACCGCAAACACTTTTATTGCTTCCGAGGATTGGGGTATAAGTACCAGGTGTAGTTCCGAACAGTTTTTTTGTGAGGGACTGAAATGGTTCTCTCCACTCTTCCATCTCCCTAAGCTTTTTTGGTTGATTCATCTCTTTCTATAGTTTCAGAAGAGTGGATTGTAAATTGGGTCGGTGTTTCATTTTTTCTCTTCCCTCAATTTCCCGATTTCAGACGCTAAGTTTTCGTCGGAAGACATGGTGGAATTTAAGTGACTAATGTTCTTGTACTCAAGAAACTGTTGAATTTGTTGTTTGACAAATGTTATGAGATTGCTACAGCCAGTCCCTCTTTTTAGCGCCAAATTAATGATGCTGAAAAATTGCATCTCCATTATCTTCCTGATGATGAAGATCTACGATAATATGATGATCTTTCTTTGTGTGGTTGATGAAATAAAGCCTGCAAAAAACTCCGAAACCACACTGACACTCAAGTCAGTAGAGTGTATTTGCAGTTTAAGAAAATGAATTCAAAGTTTGAGTAAGAAAATAGACATTTTTATCCCGTTTTACCTGATATGCTTATATAGGTTTCGTTGATCTGTGGTGATTCCCAGCTGAGATGATGCATTGGTAAAACACCTGCCTTGATGATAGCAAGGTGTCGATAGTCGTTAGGAGGATATTACATGATGATGGTATATCTTTTGACAGTGACAGATCCTCTGAGAGTTAACGATTTGTGTATAGAAACTATGCTGTTAGATCGTTTTAGCTTTCCATATGATTGGTGTTTTCTTCAAGCAGAGTAGAGTTTAGAGAAACCGAGCTCACTCTACTAGAACTCTTTACTTCGTGTCTTCGGCCAGACCAGGGCTCAGTGAAGCTTGACTCCGATCCACCTACTTCTGCCTAGAGGAGGTACGGGGCTTAAGATGCTACTTCCCCATACATCCCTTCACCATTTCTAGACCAAAGCAGTACTATTTCCAGAGCTGGCTCGGTTTCTATCCTTAGCGTTGATCTAAGCCAGAGGAGGGTTCAAGGCGCGTTGGAAGTTCATGCCAACCTCCCATGTCAAGGCTTAGATTATAGGGCTCCGTCCGATCTACGTCCCTGGTGAATTGGACACGAGTCAACTTATATGTGCTGATGTCAAAATTTGTCACCCTATTATCAGACAGAATAGTGAAACCGCAATGTCAGATCACGTCGTGATTGAGCAACCTGCTCCGCTGATTCCCGCTCCTAGAAACTGGGGGGAAAAAGGAGCTCGGAAACCCTTCGTTTAAACAAGACGCTCAAGACAGTCAGATTGCCATTGTAGTTAAAAAATTTGAGTAGTTAGTGAACCTTGGAATACGTACCTTGTTTAAGCCGAGTTGATGCTCTTTATAGGCTGCTTTGGTCGACCGTTGATAGACGGTGATGATGAGGCGGTTGAGACCCACCATTAGGGATTGAAACTTCTCTTTCATAGTTAAGAGATTTTGGGTTTGCTTTTGGAGTTATCTCGTATCCTTGATATTTAGGAGTTCCTCTGTTTAAGGATCCTCGATAGATATCTTCCCGAGCTGATAGATCCTCTAGGAGATGTTTTCTCCTTTACAGACTCTTAAAGCCTAAGTAAGGCAAATACTGGAGATCCTCACCGATTGGGATCTTTGATTAGATTCAGGATTAAGTTGGCGAGCTTGAAACACGGTTCTACCTTCCCATGTTTCGGGCTTAAGGTATCATCCTTGCTTACGTGGACTTCCTTATCCTTCTCGCAAGTCCCAGAGCAAACCTAGTTGTATTTGAGTCTGGGGAGAGCTTAAGGCGCCTAACATTATCGTGCTGATCCCCCATTTCTGGGTTGGAGTTGCTAACCTCATTCGGATTCACCTCCCTGTTGACTTGACGTGGACTGACTCGGTGAACTTTTAGTCTTCTCTTGACTCATTGACAATAGTCAACTAATGATCATTTTTTGGATCATCAGTATGTATCCAGGTCAATCTGGTAACTTTTTGAATAGGTCAAAACTGACCAATTTGACTCATCAAATACTCGTGGAGTAACTTACCTAATGACCCAGCCCAGACTAGTTTTGTTGTCCCTCACAAAAATAAGGAAAATATTTAAACGTGGCGTTTAGGAAATCAGAATCGGTGTCAAAGTGGGGCTTCTTTCGTATACCGGTGGAGTAACTTACGTCAAAGAAACCTTATTCTATAGAACTCCTCTTCTCAAAACTTGTTTATCAAATCATTAAAACCCTCTCCCTCCCTCTTCTTCCACCGTTTCGACCTCTTCCACCAAAACAATCTTTTCTTCCATCTCCTTCTTCACTTCTTTCACATTTACTTGTGAAAACCCAAAACAGAAACTTTTTTATAATCCTTCCAAGTTTTTCTTCTTTTTAGGAGTGTGGGTTCTTCATAGCTCGGTCAGTAATTACCTTTCTTTCTCTGTTTATATTTCCTTTTTAGATGAAGATGAAGTGTTTTTTGGGTTTATTCCTATTGATTATACTGGGTTTTGTAGTTGTTTCTCTTTAATTCTTATTCTTTCATTATGGGTTATTGGGTTTTTTTGTTTGGGAGAGAGGAAAACAGATGATATGAAGGGTTTTAGGAATTTATGCTGATTATCTAGTTGACCTAGGTATTGGTTGATTTGGGTATTTGTTGATTATGTTTCTTATTTTGTATAGGTTAAAATTTTAGTTGATGCCATGATCATGTAATTTGATTCTAGAGTTTCTAGTTATGGTTTTTGATCATAATTTTCACAGTTGAAGATTCTTTATACCCTTTGTTCATTATTTGTCTTCATGATATACCTTGTATTTAGGAGTAACCTAAGAATTTTCTGGGGATACAGCTTTAGGCAAAATTCAAAAATTTTTTTGCTGAAGAAATGTTGAGATAGGTTTGTTTGCGAAGTAAACTACGAGCCCTAACAATCCAAATAAGTAACCTCCTGGCTACTCTAACACAAAAATGTCGTATCTTATTAAGTCAATAAAGAATAACATTGTTGAGCAAAACCTCTCTTTTCCTTGGGTTTTATTTATTTATTTTGGAGTGAGTTTAAAGTTGCTTGAGAAGATAATAACGATAATAATGTATTTGGTATCTCACATAATTTGGTGTAGAAGTATAATACATATCGTCTCAAGTTAGGAATTCTTTCTCATATCTAGGAGCTTATCTCTAATTCTTTCTATGTGTTAGAGCCGTTTAGAATCGTCTAGACTCTAGAGTTGGTTTTGTTACATGTATATGATATTTCATAAGGTTATATATAATTATAATATGCTTGTAGACTCTCTAATTATTTTGAACAATTACACCTTTCGACTTGATAATTTAAAAATTAGTTAAGGACTAGGTGATCTTGGTTTTCTATCTTTATCGTGGATGGCGGAAATTATGTAGTTGATATAGTGAATTACTTGCTACAAAAACTTAAGTTTGTGTTTTGATTTATTTGTTGAATTCTGAGTCATGTTTTAACATTGTGTGGCCATTTGTTTCATTTTGACTAAGGTTTTATTACTTTTTTTCACAGCTCTTGTACCTGTATATATGTTCGATATGGATTTCAAATCTAAAGGTATAACCTGGGTTGGAAACGTATACAATAAATTTGAAGCTATGTGCAATGAAGTGGAGGATGTTCTGACTAACCAGGTATGTACTGATAAAAAGGAGTTCATCGATAGAATCTTGAAAGTATGGTAATTTGCAGTTTCGCCCAAACCTCATAAACAGATAATCTCTCCTAATTTACTTATAGCTGTCAACTTTCTAACAATCTTTCACTATTTTGGACAGGAAACAACGAAATATTTCGAAAACCAGGTGCAAAGGGCGGGCGGAAATATTAAAAAGTTCTGTACAGAAGTTATGAATGATATGCTTCCTCCATCTTCAGAAGAATCTGTCAAAATGATAGGGTCTGATATATTGGTAGACGCTGAATTTAGGAGCTGTGTAAAGTCGAAGGATAATCTTGGAAAAGAGAATGTTCCAGTTAAGAATTTGGAGGTGATTGCACCTGCAGTAAAAGATTCAAGTCTAGTTTCATTTTTAGGTGGAGTTCCTCAAATAACTCATTTGCTTCCTAGGGCTGCTGCCGACTACGACTTTTCTGAACAAAGTCGTACTGATTTTCTTAAGAATTCAGAGCTAGCAACTAAACATGAACCTGTAGAGGAGAATCCAACGATTCATTATGTTTCAAAGGTCATCGACTCTATTAGTGGAGGTTCAACTCAACCGTCACTGCTTCGTGGAACTAAAGATAACGTTTGTTTGTGTTCTTCCTCTCCTGCGTATACTGTTAAAAAGCGAAGTTCTAAATTCACAGAACAGAATGAGAATGTTGAGGAGTGTCAAAACTCGGTAATTAATGATGGAGGAGATTCATATGGGAATGTTTCAAGTTGGGGATCAATTTCTGATATATCATTTGAGGAAATTGATGAAAACTCATCTGCTGCACTGAAAAAGATCATCTCCACAAAATGCGGAGGAACTAATGATAGTAACATTTTGGGCAAGGCTTCTGAAGATATAAATACTCGTTTAGGTTCTTCAGTTGTATTATGCGAGAAAGAAGCAACGGAGGTTCGACCGTTGACTCCGTCCAAAGGTATCTTGGCAATCATTCGAATAGTGACTATCCTACATGATGTTAATTTCGCTGATATCTAAGAGTGTTCCTTTTTAGCCCCAACAATTACGTAAACTCAAAATATGAGTTCCCCAGGCTAGATAAACCTTAAAATAAATTGTGAAGAGATTAGAACTTTTGTTCGTTGTGACGTTATCTATATGCACGTAAAACATTTTCTGATTACCAGATACCTTTTTTTAACTGAACAAGGTTCATTTATTACAGGAAGATTTGACGATGGTGATGCGGAACTTCAAAATTCAGGTGATGCTTTCGAGCCGGGCGTGGAGAATATCGAACAGTTTGATAATGTAAAGCTCGAAGATAGTTGTATAACTGTGCAACCATTCGCCCTTTCTTCTAGTGGACCCAGGCAAAAATCTTACAAGGTACTCCCTCTCTATCTCTAGATGGTGTCGATGGGTAAATTTGAAGCTGATCTAACACTCGACTTAGTACCAGCCACATTGTCCTCGGGCCCACTTCGCCGAGTTAGACATTTACAGGATCTTACCTTCGTATAGAAATTTGCCTTCGACCACTCGGGCTTCCCCACCTGCCCAACCTAGCGCCAACTTCACTTGCTTTTGGATTACTTAACTGGCACGAAATGGAATGAGTGTAGAACCCAAACCAGACTATCTAATATATTTTGGAAAGAAGATGGAATTGATCCACTGGTATCCCCACTAACAAGTAAAAACACATGCACAAATAAAATTCAGAGGTTGATTAAATATTTAAATTCATAGTTTTTCAAATAACAAAAACCAATTGATAATATTATTTTTTGTAGAAAAAAATCTGTCATGCTCTCACTTCAAGAATAGGGTTATCGAAAAAGAAGGAATATGAGCAGCTAGCAATTTGGCACGCAGGCATTGATGGCGAAACTGGAAGACAGATAACCAGAAGTTGCACTTCTTCCACTCTTACTACAAGTGTGGACTCGAAGAATTTATCAACTGAGGATATATGTGAATGGGAAGTTCTTTAGGTATAGCACTAAGTTGACTCTTTAAATAAGCTGGTATATTCTAGTTTTTCATCATTATCCGCCCAGCAAAAAGGTGTGAAGAAAATGCTTCTGCTGTTTCGGTATCTCTAGCCTTTTGGTTTATACAAAGTTGTCCATATGTGGTCGTAATAGATATTAGTGAAACAACATTTCTACTGGTATGAACTCCTCATCTTTCACGCATTTGCAATGCTTAATGTCCTTATATATACATATGTATATAGAAACAATCGTCTCTTGTAAATATACTAGGCATAAGCTGTGCCCTACGAGCACAACCAGCCGCCAAATGCAAAGAAATATATTGTTATTGGGATGGCTTCACATTTATCGCAGTACTTTGTACGAGTAAAACGTGAATTCTATGGAGAGGACATTTAAGCATAAAAATAGATCAAGGAAGTACATTTTAGGCTATAATACGTCCCTAGAAGAGTCAAAAAATAGAGAAGTGAACAAAAGTGAGTTCCATGTATCAGGTACTCCAGGCAAACACCAGTGATTGCAATCTGCATAAACTTCTGGCTTTTGTCTTTGCTCCATTGTTAATAGCTTCCCTTGCTTGCTTGTGTATACTGTCGGGTGAGCGTCTTTTCGGTACTCGGATAGTTTTGTGATGTTCAAATACGTAACTTGCGTTCGCATTTCTCTGATCGTTTTCTCCACAACTTTGAGTAAGGGTCTTGGGAATATAGGTATATAAGAGTTGTCTTGGATTGGTTGTGTTTGATTATGACACCATTGCTCCCTGCATTTCAAAAACTCTCAAGAGTTCAAATAGTCACATAATTAGGGATGATTATTTGACCATTCATGAATTCAAATAACCACATACCCTTTGTGTTCTGGAGAAATACTCCTAAAAACAACAGTTGTTTTGGATGAATCGACATTCTTATCGACCCAATTAGCCCATGTTTTCATGGCTATATCGAACGCTAATTCCACTTCCATATTCTGTAAAAACTTGTCCTTGTGCTTGAATAATTTCCACCTGCAAAATTCTTCATACATAAGAACTCATTGTTCATTTGTGTACGAATGTTGATGTGAAGGGTGAAATTACGCTTGGAGTTTCCCGTGGTGGTTCCACCAATGTCCGGTGTTGAAAACCATAATGTCCGCCCCTTGCCATTGATTCGCTGAGGGTGAGATCGTGTCGAGCTTTAGAACTGCAAGCCCATTTGGTTTGGTCTCTTCTAGTTCGACGAGAAAGGGACTCCAGTAGAACTCAACAGTGCAGTTGTAATCCTGTTAAACGTCAACCAAATCACTCTCTCTCCTTCTGTCTGTTTTCATCAAGAACACATGAACAAGAAATAAAAGTACAATTTACCTTGGCTTTGAAAATTTTATAGTTACCATTTCTAACATGTACATATGCACCTTTAGAAGGAATAGAAGAATAAAGAAGACAAGAGAGAGATTCCCACTGGTTTCTATTGAGTGAATCTCCAACTATGATCACCCTTTTTCCTCTTAATTTCTCCAATATCTCCTTCCCATTCCACCTGTTTAGTTTTCCATCCATAACAGAGGCATTCAAATTGCAATCCTATAAAAAGGTTTTCAAGTCAGTAATAAACTCAAATAACAAGAACTTATCAACTTACCTAGGGATATTCTCACAACCCTCACCCTCCCACATCCATTTCTCATATTCGAAATCGACCCTTCCATTTCTTCGACATGTCACTTGATCGCTAAGGAATGGACACTCTGATTCTTCATATGAAGTATTTTCTTTTGGATTATAAACCCATTTACCTTGAAAGATATTACACTCCTTTTTCGATTCATTCATCAATAACTTGTCATACTTGTGGTTAAATGTATGGTTTACATATTGGTGATGCTTATTTATGTTGTGTTTATAGGTACTAGAAAGATCTTGAGACTTTGTTATAGTTGTTGAAGTAGTGATTTCTGTTGTTGATGCTATTGTTCTTGTTGATCTTATGATTTGAAAAGGCGATCGATTCGGATCTTGATATTGATACTTGAGAAGTGATATTAGAATCAAACAACCTAGTGAGCTTACAAAAATACATAGTCTCCATCTTTGCTTTATGAGAGTGGTTGTAATACTAGCCGTTTCCATCATTGAAGGTTGTCTTTGGGTTGTTGTTCTTCTAAAATTCTTATCAGTGAGAGGTTGGTTTCTCTCTCCCTCTCTCTACTCTCTCTAGTCTCTCTGCCTTGGTGCAGCTCTTAAATGAAAAGTAAGTTGCCGTTTTTCAAACTTATAAACTCTATTTGTATGGGTTTGAGCCATGCTACCCATAAGACCCTAATTTGGTTGAAAATGACTAAAATCACACCACCTACATGAGTTCTACTAGTACAACTAGCTATATGTGTTTCTATTTTGAAAGTTATTATGGTTTAGAGAGAGAAAAAGTTAGAGAGAGAGAGATATATTTGGTGCAAGGAAATCAAACTTCTAACCAAGTGCAAGCTTGAAAAATTACAAATTATGGGGTGGGTGGGTAAACTACAACCTTTTAGAGTGTTTTTCTCTTATGAAATATAGAATTCTAATTGGGTGGGTGAACTATTTGGCATCACAAATACATGAACCACTAAAACTGGAACTAAACAGTGACTTTTATTATATTTCCATTTTTGATAAGTCATAATGGTTTTGAGCAGCCAAAATCTGACTTTTAGCTGATCACATTATCATCATTAAGGTGAGTAATTACTGTCTGATCAGCCAAGTGCCATTATTAGGCCGCTCAATCGTAATCAACTGCAACTGAACAAAGGGTGATTCTATAGGCGGCCCAGATTATTTATCTGGGTGTCCTTCCCAAGCCAAATTTCAAACACATTTATAAGACTATACTCCCTTAAATACGTGCAGTATATTGGTTTGTTTTTCCGAAAGGGAAGTGAAATGGAAACTATTATATAGACTATTCATTAAGTAATTCAAAACAACTTGAACTATATCTAATGGAACCAGATAGTCAAGCCAACAATTTTTGGTTGAAATGGTAAAAGATTTAGTCTTTCATTTTACTGGTCAATGGTTCGAGTTACGCTAAAGAAAAAAGAGATAATCAAGCTCTAGAAAATATTAAGCCCTAACAAACACAAAGAAAGCTGTAGCCGGTCATTGGCATGCTCAAGCAATGATCAAGGATCTCAGAGTCAATTCCTACCATCCTTACTTATCTAAATACGAGAGTATAACCTGTGTCCTTCGGGAACGAACAATTCAATTAAATTCTGAAACTGAAAAGAGAAGTCCGAGGATTGAGTTTGGTGAGATTTTGTAAAATCAAAGAGAGCGAAATTTTTGTGTAAATTTTCAAAGGTAAGTTTGAACAATATAATGATAAATTTGAGAAGTGTAATCTTATTAATTTAAAAGAAATGTATATACTACAGAATACATCCTCCCCCTTTGTTATACACATCAATTAATGCACCATACATTTTAAACAAAAGAAAATTCTAATACGCCTCCTGTCTTCGGTACTGCATACTCACTGACCTTGTAAAATTTGGCACAGGAATACTATAACAAGAAGGTGCGCCTCTATTGTAAACAAGAGAGGCGCCTTTTTGAATTTCCTTTCAGAAAGATCCAAGAGAGGCTCTCCTTCCATATCAAATGAATACTAAAAGGAAAGGGAAATTTATAAGGGTTATTTTCTAAATGGCCCTTAGTTTATGATCAACTTCCTGGCTAGCCCCTTAGTTTACCAAAATATTCGGACGACCTCCGTTTCGATTTTTCCGTACTTGACTGTAACTTGTTCTAAGACTTTCCAGAAAGACCCTCCTTTAAATTCCAAAGATACCCTTGTTTAATGCATTTACTTTTCTTTTTCGAGCTTCCTTCCTTATCTTTATTCTCTTCCATCATCTACTTCATTCATTTCTTCTTTTTTATTCGTTGACCACCATGTATGGAGTTTCAATTTTTTTTTCAGAACTTTTTTTTAACCCAAGCCACTTTAAACATATATATTCCTCTACTTCATTACCAAATCCAACAAAATACTTACTATTAATGAGCAAAAGACTTACACCCCAGTTTCAGAAATCTTGTTAGAAGTGAGTACGAAGATGATAAACCTAAAATTTTCAAAATAAAGAATCGATTTTCACCCACACCAAACAATCTACGATTCTAGAGCTCTTCTTAACTGCTACATCCCTCTTTGTGGTTTTGTTAAGTCCTAAAATATTCACCATTACGTCATTTCCTGCTTAATTCCTGAAAAAGAAGAAGAAGAAGAAGAAGAACATGTCAATCAAAAGAGTAACTTACCTAGATCTAGGTTAACAAGTTTCGCCCATTAAGAAACTTCAATTAAACCTCCCTCGATAGGAATTCCTACAACTACTTCCTAGATTTGGGCAAGTTGCACGTACGAATAATTTCAACCCATTACCCTTCCCATTTAAAGGGTTTTGAGAACTCGAAGACAGAGTTTGAAAAATTGTATTATTTTACAAATTTCTAGGGCCAAATCTATGAACCTAGATGGGAATCCAAAAATCCAAAACAAAAGAACACAAAGAAAAACTAAGATATAATTTTCAGAACAAATAGATTAGAAATTAACAAGATTATATTAAATTCTGTACAATTAGGTTTGTTGATAAAGAGAGATAAATTACCAGTGCACGCATGTAAAATTCATCTCTTTATCTCTCGAAGTTCTAACAATGAAGGTGGTTATTGGGAGATCTTCGTCCTTTGACCTCAATCTGGGTTTCTCTCACAACTGCTCGTTAGTCTTTAGTTCATGGTTCTTGAAGTTCCTATGTGATCAACTAAATGGCATTATTAGGATGCTCAGTCATAGTCAACTGTAACTGAACAAAGGGTGGTTCTGTAGGCTGACTCAGATTATTTTCTGGGTCTCGTTCCCAAGTCAAATTTCAAACACATTAATGTGTAATAGGTCCCAGGGGCGTGGGTGAGGGGGTGCCGGAGGTGCGACAGCACCGGCCCCCCTCACCTCTAGGGCCCCCCTTTTTAGTAATTAGAAGAAAGAACCTTTTTATATATATATATATATATATATATATATATATATATATATATATATATATACATATATATATATATATATAGAGAGGAGTAGATTATTTCAAAACCATGTAGGTTGTCATCTTGGCATGAAGGTGGAACAAGCGCGCAGAAGGTTCCATGTTCGAGTCCCTTCACCAACATTTATTTTTGTATCATGCTAGGTATAGCCTGTGCCCATAGGGCACGGGTAGGTGTATTTATCACATCATAGGAGGAAAAACTAAAAAGCAATGGACAAATTAAAGCCACCATTTCAAGTATTTTTTCTTATTGCATAGTTTTTCTTTTACATTTCAAGCAAGTCAATCATATTAGTATAAACTATTGATATCACTTATAAGTTGTAACATCCCATATTTTCAAGATTAGTTGAAGGACTATTTGACATTTGGGTAAAGTCAAAAGAGGGGCTAAATCAGCAAAGAGTGCAATTAAGGGGGGGGGGATTATGAAATCAGGACAAATCTAAGGACTAAATTAAAAATTTCGGTTATTTGGGGGAAAACTCAGAACCGACTTCTCTTGTATTCTTTCTCTGTTCGATTTTCATGAGAGGGTTAGGGTTTGAGTGGAAGAAAATCGAAAACCAAGTGAATTGGGTTGATTTTCAAAGAGGAAATCTTGTTTTTGTTGAATTAAAGTATTCGGAAGTGATTGGAGCTAATCTTTATGGATAATTTGGTAAGTAAAATTCCCTTTCTCTCTCTACACCGAATTTCTTTTGAATTTGGTTGATGAAATCTTGTTTCTACTTCGAATTTCTAATAGTTTGGAATGAAATCATGAACAAGTAGAGTAAGAACAACTAAATCAAGTAAGAAATTATGGTTTTGATGATTTAATTGATTGTTCTTAAATCCTAGGGTTTTATGATCTAGAAATTTGGGGATTTTCATAGCTCAGGTAATTCTAGGGTTTATGCTGTTGGAATCATGTAATTTTGGAACTTATGCACAAGTTTGAGAAGTTAATTGGGTTATTTTAATGATCGAACGATAATTTCGAAGGACTGCACAGTGCAGTTTGTTGTCGTACAATCTGGGCCTTGTAGAGTGTTCGAACTGTTTTTCTCTGAACAAGAGAGTCGTAGCTTAGGGTGTTAGATTTCTAGAATGGTATGGCACGACTTGTTTCTATCTTGGACGAGAGAGTTACGACTGTTTTACTGAGCAGCGCGCTATTCAGCAAACCTAAGAACTGCTCACTGTTTTAGTTTTTTTAGCTAGTCGTAGATGTTCCCAAACCTGTTTTAGTCTTCATCGATATTGTAGCTTGTCTCGTGACGATTCCAGAAATGTATAGTACGATTTATTTGGAGTTCGGATGAAAGGGTTGTGATTGTTATAGTGCGTAATGCGCTGTTGGGGATATGTATGGTATTGTTGTGTATGTGTGGTAACTTTCGAAGGCGATTCACTCGGAGTTTGACGTAGACATTCAATGGAAAAATGTTAAGGATAGAAGTACCTTTCAAACGGTATAGGATTGATATTAAGTGGATGTGGCTATGAAAGTTAGAGATCGATTCGATTGATACTTGAAGTCTTCCGAAGTTAGCGAGTTTGCTTTTAAGTTTTTCATGGTTTTGTTTTAATGATTCCTTTTATTTACAAAGGTTCTTAGTATAAGAACCTAATGTTTCTTTTCGGTTTTGGTTATTCTTCCTTATCCAAGAGTATGCGAATGAGGAGGAATTTGGTCGTCTGGTAGGCGGGAGGTCTTTGGTGATGCAAGGACTGATGTAGGGGTTTTGAATTCTTTATCCAGCATGGTTTTATAGATAATGAAATGTGCTATGTCGTATAGTTATATATGTGCCATTATAACTAGAGTTTAGGTAGCATGCAACTCAATTTTAGTGATGAACTGAAATATGCTGGAATGGTTTTGCTGTGATCCAAGAAATACTTTCGAACTATTTTTACGATGATTGTGAAATACTTGGGTTTTCTTTTATGTACCCGACTGCGGATTATGTCATCCTACGGGCACGTAGCCGTTGAGGTTAGGATGACATATGGACATGGGGGGTGACCCGTGTGACACTAGTCATGAGACCTGTGGGAGTAAAGTGCTTCACTTGCTGGCCATTGGTGCTCGTGCCTCCATCTCGAGGCTCATGGTCGTACACCATGACCGCTCGCCTGGGAGGTGATATTGATTGGGAATCCCTCTGCTTTGTGTGTGATATGGCTATTGGTTGTTCCACTTTCGTGTTTGAAAAGATAATGATATGAATGAGAAAATGGGTTTTGAGATTGAATGAGAATATTGGTTTTGAGATATGGACGTAACTGATTTTGAAAGATTACATTAGATGCATGACAGGGTACCGAAGAGAATGAGGTTCAGGTCCTTTCATGGGTATTGGGGGACGACTCTCTTATTCGAACTCGGTGATCTAAAACGTTTTTAGATACTTAAGTTATATATGTATCATGAGGTAAACTCTTCAATGATTGCGGAGTTCCTTAGTGGGAGAGGGGCTTTCCGGCTAGGGGTAAGTCTCTTTCTCGAGGAAACGTTAGTGCATTAGCTGGCGCCTAAATGGGCTAGTACTATCTAACGCACTCTAGGCTCTCCTGAGGAACTCCCCTCTTAATTGGGAGCACACCGTGGGTGGGCAGCTAATCACTGCTATTGCTTGCTAGATTAAGGAAAATGGTTTTGTATATAGTATATATAGTAACTGGTTTGATAACTCGTTTTGTCATGATGTTTAAAACTCATTAAGTGAACTTTTGAAAACGTGATGGGTTTTGGATTGGTCTTCTACCAGAATAACTCGTGTCGGTGAGTATTTTGACCCCTACCAGTTGTTCGTGTGCAGGTGCTTTGTGTAGCCTCGAGGCGGAGTGTGTATTCCGACCGATGATATTGTCTAACGAGGCTAGTGGCATGGCGTCATTGTCTTTGGTTTCGTTGGTTGGCTTTATCGTTATTTCCAAGTTATGTAGTTATTTCAATAACCAAACTTGAATATGTATATACATAACACTTAGAGTTGTTTATAAGTTGTATCGGTGTTAATGAGGCTTTGGTAGTTTTTTTTGTATGGTTCGGGTTTCGACCCGAAATTGAGTTGAGTTTGTTTAGCTTCTGCTCCATAGTTTATTTTTGGTGTATGCGAATGTATGGTTTGCATGACAGGTTTACAGGTGCGACCGATTCGATTTACAGAGGAGACTCTGTCGGATTTTTGTCTCGTCTGTTAGTTGCCGAGGCATGGTCGTGTCTATTTTGGGACACGGGGGGTCACAGTTGGTATCAGAGCAGTTAGTTCTGGTGGCTGTTAAGTCTTGTATAGTTTAGAGCATTGACTGTTTTTGAGTTTATGGAAAGATAAAACTGGACAAGATTAGGTGTGTAAAAGCTTCAAGATTAAAAGCGACAAAGAATAAAAGATGCTATATATGATGGTTGTTTCATTACTTGGTTGTTGTGCAAAGTGGTATGAGAGGTCAGCCAAAGGTTAACAGTTTTCAGAGGTAAATTTTAGGTAAGCTGACATATCGATGTTGTGGAAGTATCTTAGACAATAGTAGATGAGGAGATGAGTCTGACTTGGTATTGTGGACCTCATGGTTGTTATACACATTCCTTTATTTATGAGTTTCGATCAGATCATTCAGACATAGTTGAGATTGACTTTGATCAGGTTGTTTCGAGCGTGTATTGTTTCAGTTTGATTACAGATAAGTATGGGTTTGGATTTTATTGGGTTGACGGAATGTTTCGATATTTGAGGTTATATGGATTGAGTTGGTGTTGGGTATTAGAAATATCGAGGGTTGTTAAGTTATTGTAGAATTTTTCGAGGAGTGGTTTATCTATGACATGTATAGATATTATAGCAGTATTCTATCTTTATTTTATCATCTTATCGGTAACAACGATATCCTTCTTGGTATTATAGTGTCAACGACAACATTGTCTTGTATATATTATAGATGTCCTCATTATTTATTTTCTTATATTATATGCAACGGTATTTTCTTATAGTATCGAAAATGGTATTTGTTATGAAGATGTGGGATCCACGAGAACTTATTCTTGTATATTATACTATAGAAACCTTCTTTTTTCTTTATCTCTTGATATTGTGGATAGTCATTGTTATAAAACATTCTTAAGTTGTGTGGTTATGTAGAAGAATTTGGGATATGAAGGATTGAATCTAGTTTGTTTATACAGTTAGTCAGATCGATATTTGTTCGACACAGTGAGTTTGTGATTTTCGTAAGGGACAGGTTCTCTCAAATTCAGTGTTGGTCGAAAGAACAGGGCAAATATAAGGGAGTTTATCCAAATTTCGGGGACAAAATTTCATTAAGGGGGAGGATTGTAACATCCCATGTTTTCAAGGTTAGTTGAAGGACTATTTGACATTTAGGTCAAGTCAAAAGAGGGACTAAATCAGCAAAGCGTGCAATTTGTGGGGG
>BEHA01001013.1:77927-90643 GCA_002897215.1 Eschscholzia californica subsp. californica | reverse complement strand
GGCGGGGTCGCCCCGAGCCATTCTTGGACAGACGCGGTCGTCCCGAGCCATCCTAAGACAGACGTAGCCGTCCCATGCCATCTTAGGACAGAAGTAGCCGTCTCATGCCATCCTAGGACAGGCACAACCATCCCATGCCATCTCGAGTGCGTCCCATGCCATTCCGGGTGCGTCCCATGCCGTCTCGAGGCTTAGCGCGTGCACCCCATGTTTTTGGTTGGGACATCCCATGCCGTCTTGAGTGCGTCCCATGCCATCCCGAGAGCGTCCCATGCCGCGGTCAGGGCATCCCATGCATTTGGAACGGGCGTCCCATGTGTTTTTTTGGCTTCGTCCTCAAGATGTCCCATGGGTCAAGCCCTTACAGCCTTCGTCCCTAAGATGTTGACACGCATCAAGTCCCATATCGAAACGAACCAAGTTCACTAGTAACATATCCCATGTTGAAACGCACGAAGTTTCACAAATTAAAATCTCCCACTCCCCTAATGCACCATCTACCGAACCTCCAACACATCGTTTCGAAAATGGTTTCAGGATTTCAGTGAAATTTTCGCTTCGAATACGTCCCGGCATCGATATTGAAGAAAGTACATCATCATACCATCAGATTTGTACCATCGACACTTCGAGAAGATAACAACCCATACATGGACTACCAGTAGGTGGACGCAAAACAACCAGGGATGCAGTTCAACATGTTTTAAATGAAGTAAGTTTGTTATTAACTTCATTACACTTGGTGATCTCCTATTTTATTTGGAAGAATTAGTCAAGGACCCAAAAAAGAACACCCTATTATGGGTAAGATCCAGCGTAGATAAGAAATGTGGATCAGGTGTAATGCGTCAGTGGGTGGTGGGCCCGAACTGAAAAAGGTGCAATAAAAAGTGTGCCATATTTTTTAAACACCGCCACTACCCTTCTTACCATAATTTCATGAATATATCCCCCTTTCTCATTCACTCAAGAAATTTTAACTGTTTTATATCTCTAGCATTTTTTTATCTATCTAACAATTATAGTTTTATTTCCATTCTCTCTGTATACGTCTCTTGCAAAGAGAGACTCATATCTCCTTTTTTCTACATTTCAAACTCAATCACAACTCTAATCAAAGAGATTTAGGGTTCATAAATTCATACTCTTTTGGATATAGAGTTATTAAATACATAAATTATTTTTATAAACTTTCTCTCTTTTGAAAACTCAGATCTGACCCCATTTTTTCTTAATAACCAAGAAAAAATCAAGATTAAATGACACTAAGGTTGTGTTTGATAACAACTTGGAGAAAGGAAAAAAGAATAGAGAAATATTTACTCCGAGAAAAATTTACTCTGAGAAATATTTTTCTTTGTAAATATTTTTCTATTTTCTGTCGTTTGTTTTAGCTAGGGGAGAAGGAATTAATTTTTTATTGTTTTTAGTGTCTACTGTTTGCTGTTTGAAGGGAAAAAAAGTAGGGAATAAAATGGATTTCATCAAAGCTATGTTCAACTTTTTGAGGGTCTCTTGGCAAGCTAATGAACTGTTGTTCATCTAGCTGAAACAAGTTTGGACTAGTAGATTTAGGAAAGGGAGATATCACATAAGATGGAAAAACCAATGATGATCTATTAACTTTAATTCTAATGAGGGAGATTATATATAATCTTGCATGTTGACACTTATATAACATAATTTGAATTCATTGTAATAAAGAACAGTAAGATATGGCATGAATCATGAACGTCAATAATTGTGATCACAAATTGATTCACATTGTTTATGACATGAATCGTGAATGTCAATAATTGTGGTCCAAAATTGATTCAAGTAGGAATTTTTAGAGAGAGAAAAAATAGAGAAGTTTGTGGAGGTAAGCTTCTTTTGTTCTTGCCTGAGATTAATGGAAAAAATAGAATCAATTATATGAGCTTAAGTGGAGAACAATAAATTATGTCTCTCCCCCTCTCTCTTGTAGTTATTGTTGTATTGATGAAAAAGTAAAATCCAAATTAAACAATTAATTACTCAGAATCCTATTTCTTAGATTCCTAAAATTTCAAGGTTTTCTAAGTTTGAGTAATGGCTCAATCTCAGGGGGAGTCAATTGGTAGAGGAAGTTTAATCAGTGGCAAGGAACACTAAAGATTGAAAGAAGAAGAGTAAAAGATAGAGGAAGCTTAGATTGACCCAAAGGAAGAATGAGGACTTTCTCTCTCTAGAACCTGGTGGGAAGTCGTCCAATCTCGTTTTTTACTTTCTCTCTAAAGTAGGCTGAAAGAGCAAGAGTGAGAGAAAGTTGAAGAAGCAATAAAGATAGAGAGAAAAAGAGGAAAAGCGATTTTTGTTTTTACCCGAACGAGAAAGTTTTTCTCGTGTAAAAGGAGAGTAGTAGATTCCCTGTATTTTGGTGAAAAGTGGGAAAAATGAGTCACGTGATCTCCCATTTTTCTTTCCCTGAATTGTCAACCAAACATAAGAAAAATCTGAAAACTTGAGAAAATATTTCTATTTTCTCTGAAAACTCCCCTATCAAACACCACCTAAGAAGATCCAGAAATCTTTAGAAATCGTAGATTTATAGAAAATGAAATATATTGGTATTTATTGTTCAGAAAATCAAGAAATTAGATTTTCCTCCATATGATGTCCCATGTGCAACCCATTGATGCCTAAAAGTGTCACATGTCGTTCTGAGTGCGTCCCATGCCGTCCCGAGTGCGTCTCATGCCGTGCGAGCCGTCTAGGACAGTCGCGACTGTCGCGAGTGCGTCCCATGCCGTGCCGAGCCTTTGCGCACGCGTCGGGCTGGCAGGCTGAGCCGATTTAGGTTTAAGATTTTTAACACTATAAATTGCATTTAGGGTTTTTACTGTATCATTTTAACCTTTCTCTTGTTTTCAGTTTCATTTCCATCCGTTTTTTTTAATTTCCATCCAAACTTGGTTTCTACATGGCTTTCTCTGATGACGGTATTACATTCATTCTATTGTTTAGTTTTTGTAATTTTGTACCGACTTTGATTTTATATAATTTTTGTTCTTGAACAGACTTGTGTGGTACTATATTGATCGCTCTCAAGCATCAAAGCAGGGGCGGCCTAGGCCCAAAGCCACCAAAGCGGTGGCTTTGGGCCTCCAGCTCTGGATGACAACAGGAGGGCTCCCAACCAACGGATATTAACTAGCTGAACGTGATATAATCATAAGTATGCATGTAGCTCAGTTGGCAAAGCTTTCTAAGATAACCCTAGAGGTCATGGGTTCAATCCCTATTGTCTACATAATTTTGCTCCTTTTCTACCACAACTCATTTATTTAATTATCATCCTATTTAATTGTTTATTTTAATAAATTCTTTTGATCTTGTTTTTTTTTGTTGAGATCTTGATTATCAATACAAATCAAATTGAGTTTTACTTTTAGTAAGTAGTTTTGTTATTTATATGTTATTTTTTACATGTTCTTTTCAATCTAATTTAAAAAAGTTGTTATATCAATCAAACTAAAGTAATGTAATGATCTCTCGTTTTTTTTATTAGAAACAAAGTGGTAAATAAGATATATAATTTCTACAAGCATTTGGAATTAGTATGCATTTCATATTAAAGTGTGATCTCTCGTTTTTTATTAGAAGCAAAGTGGAAGTAAGATATATAATTTCTACAAGTATTTAAAATTAGTATGCATTCCATATTAAAATTGACATTAAATTTATATTGTATTGAATAAAATATTATTTTTAAGTTGTTCGAAATTTTCTGCAAAAATTTATTCATAAATCTGAACAATGTAACCTAACAATAAGTACACCTTTTTAATAAGAATAAGGTAACAAAATTATATAAAATTTTCTTTTAAATTTTTTAAAGGGCCTCACTTTCCGGTTTCGCTTTAGGCCCACCACGACCTAGGGCCGCCCCTGCATCAAAGCTGTATCATATGTGTCATAGATGCCTAAGGAGCTTATGATGATGGCAGTATATTTAGTATGGACAAATTTGTAATTTTAAGCCATGATTCACAGCCAATATATGGGCCACTAGTAGGTGGGCGCCAAACAACCAAGGATGCAGTTCAACATGTTTTAAATGAAGTAAGTTTAATATTAACTGCATTACACTTGGTGATTTCCTATTTTATTTGGAAGAATTAGTTAAAGGTTCAAAAAATAACACCATATTATGGGTAAGAGACTTATATCTCATTTTCTCTCCATTTCAAACTCAATCACAACTTTAATCAAAGGGATTTAGGGTTCATAAATCCATACTCTTTTGGATATAGAGTTTTTAAATACATAAATTATTTTTATAAACTTTTTCTCTTTTGAAAACTCATATCTGACTCCATTTTTTCTCGAGAACCAAGAAAAAATCAAGAGTAGAAGACATTAAAAAGATCCTGAATAGTAAGTAGTTTTGTTATTTATATGTTATTTTTTACATGTTCTTTTCAATCTAATTTTAAAAAGTTGTTATATCAATCAAACTAAAGTAATGTAATGATCTCTCGTTTTTTTTATTAGAAACAAAGTGGTAAATAAGATATATAATTTCTACAAGCATTTGGAATTAGTATGCATTTCATATTAAAGTGTGATCTCTCGTTTTTTTATTAGAAGCAAAGTGGAAGTAAGATATATAATTTCTACAAGTATTTAAAATTAGTATGCATTCCATATTAAAATTGACATTAAATTTATATTGTATTGAATAAAATATTATTTTTAAGTTGTTCTAAATTTTCTGCAAAAATTTATTCATAAATCCGAACAATGTAACCTAACAATAAGTACACCTTTTTAATAAGAATAAGGTAACAAAATTATATAAAATTTTCTTTTAAATTTTTTAAAGGGCCTTACTTTCCGGTTTCGCTTTAGGCCCACCACGACCTAGGGCCGCCCCTGCATCAAAGCTGTATCATATGTGTCATAGATGCCTAAGGAGCTTATGATGATGGCAGTATATTTAGTATGGACAAATTTGTAATTTTAAGCCATGATTCACAGCCAATATATGGGCTACTAGTAGGTGTGCGCCAAACAACCAAGGATGCAGTTCAACATGTTTTAAATGAAGTAAGTTTAATATTAACTGCATTACACTTGGTGATTTCCTATTTTATTTGGAAGAATTAGTTAAAGGTTCAAAAAAGAACACCATATTATGGGTAAGAGACTTATATCTCATTTTCTCTCCATTTCAAACTCAATCACAACTTTAATCAAAGGGATTTAGGGTTCATAAATCCATACTCTCTTGGATATAGAGTTTTTAAATACATAAATTATTTTTATAAACTTTCTCTTTTGAAAACTCATATCTGACTCCATTTTTTCTCGAGAACCAAGAAAAAATGAAGAGTAGAAGACATTAAAAAGATCCTGAAATCTGTGGAAATCGCAGATTTATAAAAAAACAAAATATGACGATATTTATTGTTCAGAAAATTAAGAAATCAGATTTGCCTCCATATGATGTGCGATGTGCAACCCTTTGATGGCTAAAAGTGTCCCATGTCGTCCCGAGTGCGTCCCATGTCGTCCCGAGTGCGTCCCATGCCGTGTCGAGCCGTCTTAAAACAATCGCGACAATCCCGAGTACGCCCGATGTCGTGTCGAGCCTTTCCGCACGCGTCAGGCTGGCAGGCTGGGCGAATTTAGGTTTAGGATTTTTAACACTATAAATTGTATTTAAGGTTTATTGTATCATTTTAACCTTCCCTTTGTTTCTAGTCTCGTTTCCAGCCGTTTTTTTAATTTCCATCCAAACTTGGTCCAGTGTGGCATACCACGTCACGTTTCGGACCCATGTCGGACTGCCGCTCGAGCCAAACAACATTTCTCCTAATAGAATTTGGTTGCCTATTTCCCAACGTCTGGATTGTATTACACACACCTAAAGACGTCCATATACAGTCTCAAATTACTCTCCTGTCTCTTGCAACTAGGGCCCCAATAGGGCTGATATCGTAAAATTCTGACACGTTCAAATACGATGATACAACTATGTTCAAACACGTTAGATTTCTTCCACCACCCTTTAGTGTAACGGTTGGACACCCCTCTTAAGTCCATGAGGTAGTAAGATAAATGTCCGAGCTTGCGCTTATAACACTAGGAGACACCATAACCCAACAGTTTTATGCACCAACAATGTAAGTGAAGTGACTATTGAGGAAACAGTCACAATAGCTATTGAAGTAAACAGTCACAATGATTGTTGGTCCGCGAGACCATCCTAGGTCGTTGAATGATGGTCCATGTGATCAATAAGGAAAAGATCCCAACAACCAGACCTGATGTAATCTCATTAGTCAGATGATAGTCCATCTATAAAAAGAAAGACTCCAACACTCCAAACGACGAGCGTACGTGCAAAGTGCGCCTCTAAAGAGCCTACGCGCGTTTGCGGGTTACGTGATGCAGAACATGCAAAACACTCTATCATTTATTACTCAATACCTAAGTATGAGAGAGGAAGTTGTTATAACCTTAACTTTTTTTAATACTAGATGTGAGACTATTGCTAGCTAAAGTTATTAGCTAGCTTAAATTTTCTTTACTATGAGCATCTCCAATGCAACACTCAATTTTAGAAACTCCGAGTGCCACATAAGATTTTTAGAGTTTTTACTTGAAAACTCTCTCCAATACAAAACTCTATTTGGATCTCTAAGATGAGATTTTGAGGGTGGAATAGAGATATCTCAAGTGGACACTCTATTTCAAGAGTGTCCTCTTAAGATATCTCTAATTGTCCAACTCATCAATATTTGAATTTCAACCAATAGAAGTCGACCCTTCTATATTTTCCAAATAACTAATTATTTCTTTACAAAATAACTACGATTATATAAGTAAATAAGATAAGTGTAAAGTTTTACATTGGAGACACAAAAGAGTTGAAGATCTCTATTTCTGTCACATAAGAGTGAGAGTCTCAATTGAAACTTGACACATTAGACAAATAGAGATTTTTTGACTTTTGCATTGGAGATGCTCTATACAACCCAATCTTTTAAGGTCTGGACCCGTTAGCGGAGCTGATTACTGAGACAGAGTTGGTATGCGAAGCAGGGTTGTGAGGCAGAGCTAGACTCCGAGACAGAACTGGAATGCGGAAGCTAGACTTATGTCGGTGATTAGTGTTATCCGTGTATAATGTCAGTTGTAGAGAGATTCGGTTGTAGAGAGTCGGTGAGGCGGTGGTATTAGGGTTTAGTGGCTATATAAGCTAAACGCTAAGGAGATATCAGTAGCACACTCTCACGAATCTCTTGTGTAAACTTGTTTGCTTATCATAGTGGAAATCATCGCGATGTTGTCGCCGTGGAGTAGGTCTCACCGACCGAACCACGTAAATCTCTGTGTTCTGTTCTTGATTGTTCTTTACTATTCCTATTGCTTGTCTCGGATTACTCGTATTGATTACATTAACCCCGATTGTCATAACAATGCTCTTGAACTTGAAATTCTAACTCTCGACGACACGAACGTAATGATATGTTTTTGCGAAGTTTCGACAAGTAAAGTCCACTCAAATATGCATAAATCGTTCACAGCTGAGGAGGACCAATTCCAACAGCCACATCAGATTTATGCCTATAGTTTACATGAAATTTCTCCTTTCCTAACACTACTCACAATAATAGTCAAAATCAAATGAAAGGTGTTGATCCCAAGTCAAATTTTGGATTGAAAAATCAAAAGAAGACAATTCCTCATGAGTAGACGAAAATTAAGTATTGACAAGAAAAAGAAACCAACCGTGATAAACACTCTTTTTTTTGTTGAACTATGATAAACACTCTACTTGGAAGGTTCCATTTGAATAGACAAAAATAAAATAAAAACAAAAAATCTAATGCTCCCTCTGAATTTCCAAGTCTTCACTCTTGACTGACCTAATCTTTATAACCTTTAAACCAAACACTCTCATTTCAATCAGTTTACCTGTAAATTATAGAACACACCAAATTTGTATTTACAAGGTAGATAGGAAGCTAGATAGATATGTCCTCTTCTCTAACTCATCTTGTTCTTCCTCTCCTACTCCTCTTTCAGCCTATCTTCTCCGCCGGACAAAACTATCGTAACGTGACTCTGGGTCGCTCTCTAACTGCCGGTGATGGTACCAACAATTCATGGATTTCCCCGTCCGGAGATTTTGCCTTTGGTTTTAGTCCGCTAGATGACAATACGTTTTTGTTGTCAATCTGGTACGATAAAATTCCTGAAAAAACTATAGTTTGGTATGCGGATACTAATATAACAATTCCAACTAAATCCGTAATTTCGTTAACTATGGACGGTAAGTTTGTAGTTAATGATCCTCAAGGCAACGAGCTATGGACGGCTGGAGTTGATGGAGGGATCTATGGTGCTATGCTAGATAATGGGAATTTCGTTCTTGTTGGTTCGAGCAGTTCTTCTCCATACCTATGGCAGAGCTTCAACAATCGGACCGATACCATCTTACCTACACAAGCAATGGAACTGGATTCTGTGCTTTATTCTCGTCGGACCACAAACACATTCTCTAAGGGGAGGTTTAGATTTCGTCTCGGAAGTGATGGAAATCTTGTACTTTATAGTGTTGCCTTTCCAAGTTTTACTGAGGTTCAATATGATATTTATTACGAGAGCAAAACGAATAACGAAAACACCACGAATGCTGGTTCTCAGGTAGTATTCAACCAGACGGGCGACATTTATGTTGCGATACGTAATGGATCAAAAATGGATCTTAAGTTGAAGAAAACAGACGCGGGTACAAGTGACGATGTATATTACAGGGGAACACTTGATTTTGATGGAGTATTTACATTATACTCACACCCAAGGCGTCCCGGTAGTGATAAGCAAGGCTGGTCGATCGTCGGGTCAATTCCCGATAACATTTGTGTTTCAATTGGTGGTGTATTGGGTAGTGGTGCTTGTGGATACAATAGCTATTGTATGCTCACACCAGATCAAAGACCGAGTTGTGTATGCCCACCTAAGTACATCTTTGTAGATCCAAACAACACATATGGTGGTTGTAGACCGAATTTCGTACAAGGATGTCAGTTAGACGAATGGAAAGCGCAAGACGATTTGTTCGAATTAGAAACCTTGGATAACATAGATTGGCCAACGTCTGACTTCGAAAAATTGGAGTCTTATAGTGAAGAACAATGCAGAATTTCATGCTTGAGTGATTGCCTATGTGATGTTGCCATTGCTAGAGCAGGAAACTGTTGGAAGAAGAAGCTACCTCTCTCGAACGGAAGAAATAGCTTCAATTTGTACTCAAAGGCTCTCATTAAAGTAAGAAAGGGCAACTTATCGAATCCCTTTTACCCTCCACAAGTTTCACAAGAAAAGAAAGATCGATCTTCATTGATACGGGTAATGTCGGTGCTTTTAGGTAGCTCTGTGTTTCTCAATTTTCTATTGTTTGTTGCAGTACTCTTGTTTGTTTTCTTCTTCAGGAACAACAAGAAATCTACAAAAAGTAGCCAAGATTACAGTGTTCCAAAATCCAGTCTTCGTTCTTTTACTTACAAAGAGCTCGAAGTAGCTACAAGTGGGTTCAAGGAAGAGCTAGGAAGGGGTTCTTATGGCATAGTATATAAAGGGGTCATAGACGAGATGGGATTCAGAACTTTTGTTGCGGTGAAGAAGCTAGACAAGGTGATGCAAGAGGGTGACAAGGAATTCAGAACGGAAGTGAACGTGATCGGTAAAACCCATCACAAGAATCTAGTCCAATTGCTTGGGTTCTGCGAAGAGGGGCAGGATCGGATTTTAGTATACGAGTTCATGAACAATAGAAGTTTAGCAGAGCACATATTTGGATCTTCCAAGCCTGATTGGTATCAAAGGGTTCAGATTGCATTTGGGGTCGCACGAGGATTGGTGTACTTGCATGAAGAATGCAACACTCAAATCATTCATTGCGATATAAAGCCCCAAAACATCCTTCTAGATGACAACTTTACGGCTAAGATATCAGACTTTGGAGTGGCAAAGCTTTTGATGAAGGGCCAAACTCGAACTCGTACAGGGGTTAGAGGGACTCGAGGGTATGTGGCAGCAGAGTGGTTCAGAAACACACCAATAACAGCAAAGGTGGATGTCTATAGTTATGGTGTAGTGTTATTAGAGATCATTTGCTGCAGAAAGAGCGTCGAATTGGAAGAAGGAGAAGAAGAGAAAGCCATTCTAACAGATTGGGCCTATGATACTTACAGACATGGAAACCTAAAAGATCTAGTTGACAACGACGAATGTGTAATCAATGATATGAGGACGCTCGAAAGAATTGCGATGATAGCAATTTGGTGTATTCAAGAAGAACCATCAGTTAGGCCATCAATGAAGAAGGTGATACATATGTTGGAAGGAGTAGTTGATGTTCCTGTGCCCCCATGTCCTTATCCCATCAACTCTTCTTATGCAAACACCAGTTAAGCGCTTGTTCAATTTCACTAAAAATAAATCTCTTATTTTCTTTTGAGTAGCATCTTAGTAACTCATATCTATAATAGAAATTGACTTTTCACGATTTTATTTATCGATATCTCCATTGAAAAATGTCTAGAACAATCCTTCAAGAGGTGTATTAGATAAAACGAAGAGTTGTTCTGTAGTGAGTTTACCTCATAATCTCTTAAGAAATAATGTTGTATTCTTCATCGTACATCTATAGTTGTAAAATTTTCACGTTTTCCTTTACACTTTTTCTTGAATATGATTTTATAGCTTTCTCTTGTGTGTTTCCGTCTCTTTCCCTTGCTATGTGATTTCTGTAAAAAATCAATTTTATTTAGAAGATCTTAGCTCATATTACGAATTTTCTATATGTTTGCAAAGAAGTGATTGTTGCTACTTGGAAATACATGTATACCAAACTGTGGATGCAAACACTTGTTTTGCGAACTGTGGATGCGGACATGTATTTCTTAAGCCAAACATCTCTTTTTTTTTTGTTGAACTTAAGCCAAACATCTCTGTTTCCTAACATTTTTATGCATATAGTTTTCTTCCTAAAATTGAAAACTATAGGTTTTCACACACCTAATTGCAATTATCTTCTTCAAAAATATACGTATGTGTTAGACAATGGAAACTTGAATACCTCGAATGCGAAATACTGCTTTTCCTATTTGGTGAAGAAGAAGATGAAGAAACAAATCCCTTACCATGACGTTGCTAGTGGACTCGAACAATACAAAAAGCGCAGAAGAGGAGAGCATGACAGCAAACTAGGAAGGGAACATTTTAAAATGAAGGGTAAAGAAGGAAAAAGATACTGATCAATTCGACTAACAAAGGCCGCGACATTGGGGCATAAAGTAAAGTCGCCGGGGCATAAATACTTAGAGGACATATTTACTTTTTAACTGAAAAATTCATTCAACTGAATCCCTGGAGGTCCCAGGTTCGAATCTCAGAGAAGGTGGAATCTTTGGTTATTTGAATTGGGATTATGTAGGTATTAATAAAATTGTTGGGCTTCAGGCCATTGTCTCTGTTGGGCTATAGGCCTGGTGTTGTTTATGTTTGAGTGGGCAGTTATAGAGCTTATCACATCTATGATGTATCAAATGTCAAATATCACGACGTACATAGATCGTAGTCGTCTTCCAAAAAAAAAAAATTCCGATCGTCACCACCATTTAATTACTGAAAAACTAAAAGATTTATGATCGATGGATTTAATTACTGGGTTTCTTATTACTTTCAATATAGATTCAGGGTTTTGTCGAAAGAATCAAATCAATTATTTTCTGAATGCTAAAAAAAAGGTCTTACTTTGCATCCAATCGTAATAATTATTAGAATTAAATTAGAACTTTGGACAAAAATGGAGGCAAACTTTTACACTAATCATAAATTAAGGCCCAAACTAGAATTAACCGTGTTTACTTATTTGAACAACAATTTTTTTAACTCTTGTCAACCAAAAAAAAAAAGAACATTTTTTAACTCGTTTAGTGATTTAACTACGGAGTAATTCTTTTTGCAACAAAAAATTGTTGAAATGATTAACTAGATGTTTAATCCCCGGCTAGTTTATTTTATGCTGTGTGCTGGTTTTGTTCGAAATCTTTGGTTTTTCAGACGACAGAAAATCTCTGGGTTAAAACTTTTAGGGTTCTAAATTTGTATAGAGTGAGAGAGAGAGAGAGAGGGAAATCAAAACCTGAGTTTTTCTGTAAATTGGGTTTTGGATTCATTTAGAATCAAACCCTTAAAAGGGAGGAAATCAGGTTAAAATGAATAGCTCTCTGAAAAGACCCAAAATGGAGATTATTGAGTCGATTAGAGATGATAAGAGTGAAAGAAGATCAGGGGAAGATGAAGAACAAGAAGAAGCATTAGTTGCCCTAATTGAACACAGAACTAAAGAAGTTGAGCATCTCAGAAACAGGTTCAATCATTACAAATCTCAGGTTGTTATGAATGATTCTTCTCAATTTCATTTCTCTTTCTTCTTATTATTATTATCTCTGTTACTGAAATTAATGGGAAGTTGGTATATGTCTAAAACCTACTCTTTTTAGTTTTTATTATAATTTAATGGTGATTTGTTGATGAACTATAAATGGTATAGTGGATAAGAATCATCCTCAAAATCTGCTATTTCATAGGTTTACATGTCAAGTTCTAAGATTTAGAACCTGGGTAAGGTGAAAAATGAAGCTCCTTTTTTGTTCTTATCAATTACTTGGTAG
>BEHA01001013.1:58293-71689 GCA_002897215.1 Eschscholzia californica subsp. californica | reverse complement strand
TAGTTTAGGTAAAAGAGAATTACGGTTTACGAATGCTATGTCAAAAATATAAATCGTAAATAATTAAGAATTATGAAGGTGAAAGAACTTAGTTGTATCATGGAGTTTGGGTGTTCCATGATTAGCGAAGGAAGGGATGTTAAAAAAAATTTGGGAGGAAAACTTAGGTGAAGGATGAGCGAAGATAAAGAAGAGTCATAGCGAAAGTCATAAAAAGATTTTGTATTTATCAATTGTTTAAGATTTTCTTCTTAGTTAAAATTATATTGGTAATTACAATATTAGGAGAACGATAGAAATGTCATTTTTAGCACTTATAAAGTAAGTGCAGAAAAATAAGCTCCAACTTGGAGCTTACTATTTTGCACTTACTTTGCCACCACTTAGAAGTGATTTTCACTTAATAAGTGAAAAAACAAACGACCTAAAACTGTCGGCCCACACTTAATAAGTGAAAATCACTTAATAAGTGCAAAAATCGTTTTGGTACCCACTCTGCAACCCACATATCGCAGGTTCCGACCCATAGAAGTGAAAATCTAGGATTTGTTGAACTTTGGTACGAATGATGTAGAGGAGATTAGCTGGATTTTAGGCCTTTTAGGGCAAGTTCAATGTTAGGGCTCCGACTCCAAATTTTGGGAGCCCCTGAATTTTGGGAGACCTTGAATTTTTTCAATTCCAATGTCGGGCTCCCAAATCCAAATTATGTACGTGCGCGATGTACGTGTGCGGAATTTTGATTTCAATTTTCAACTATGAATTATTAGTTTCAAGTATAACATAAAAATTTGATATTTTTCTAAAGAGAGAGAGAGAGAATTAAGAAAAGATAAAAAAAATAATTAGAGAAAGAATTTAAAAAGAAATTATTTCGAACAATTAACATTTTATAAAAAAAACTTAATTATTTTTTTTTAATTGAAAACTATTGGGTGGATTCCTTTTTAGGGTATCCACCCAATTATGACCGTTAGGAAAGTCCCTCTACAGTCATAGTTGGGAGCCCGAGAGGGTGGGGCTCCCAGGCCCACCGGAAGCCCAACTCCAGCGCTCGCTCCTGGATTGGATGGTCAGGAGCCGAACCCCATCACGTTGGGCATGCCCTTGGAATGGCCTTTAAGAGCAGATATATATGACCTATAAAGCTCATCTCAAACATTTATAGTGCTCATTCAATTCTTGAATGTTGATGTATCTTTGTATTATCTCTTCGTGATGTATGAATGTAATTTTCTTTGTATCTAAGGATTTATTTTAAGTACTAGTTTCATTTTTTCCTCTTTAACCTATTATTTTCTTCTCATATAGCCTCTAACTCTCCCCTACGAGTTTGCATCAAAAGAGAACCATCTATTACAAAATAGAGTAATGCTAGAGAATAAGAAAACTAAGCAGATTCCGAGATTAAATTCTATGTGACTAGTAGTAATTCGCAGTTTGGTGGATCAGAATCATCGAAAACACGAATCGCGACAAATCACACAAGATTTATATCTAGAATTTGTCTCGTTTTTCTGGCTCTCTCGCAGTAAAAAAAAAAAAAAATTCTTTGTCAAACTCGGTCAAAAGACACTAAAACCATGAAAATTTAATTTAGAAGTTATAAAACTTAACATGACCATGGACCAAACTCCCGACTCTTACCCAACAAACCTGCAAAGACAGACAGACAGACAACAACAAAACCAATAACAACACTATCGACAAACAACAAAGACAACTTACTTCATGGTTTGAACTAAACTTCAATTTATGGCCACTTACTATCTTACTTAAATAGATCTACCCAACTCATCAACTTCTCTTCATCATATTCTGAACAGATTTTCCCTTTGCTCCATTGATTTCATCAGTATTTCAGTGCTTTAATGGCGGTTGCTTTTGTGTTCTTGATGCTTGAAATCTTGGTCTTTCTCAGGTGGTGAGGACAAAGCGCGTACCCGTTCAACGGTGTCATGCTGCATCTCCAACCTCTTCCGTTAACACGACTACACCGTCTCTTCTCTGTTTCTTCCATACTTTCTTTAATTCTCTTTCTCCCGCCTTTTCCTTTCTTAGTTTCCTCTACCTTCCCTTCATAACTCACCATAGCCTTCGTCGTTTCACTTACCACGATCGCCTTCTTGCTTCCACTTCCTTCTTGTTTCATCATGTAGGTCATTCTTCTCTTCTTGAATGGTAAAGGTTGGTCTTCTTTCACAGCTACACAATCCCAGAAGGAGAATAAAATCACAAATAGAATTGTAAGCTGTATAAATAGAGTTGCAGGACTCTTAAGTAAAATGATAATGTAGAACCATTTCACCTGCCTAGGAGCTCTGAAGAAACTGTCGATAAGGTATAGTTCAATGACACTCAAAGTTCTATGGCGTATTTATACCACATTTGAGTTTCTTTACTAAGAAACAAAGCATCCTCATTTGTGGTCTCGTAATCTCGTTAAAGTTACATGTTAAGGTTAGAGGATTTATGCTAAGTCTAGCACTACGAAAAATATTTTCTACTATAAATATTCTTTTTCCATTATTTAAAGCAATCATAGAGGAAACAACACAATATATTTTGTAGTAGTACTAACATTATATTTCAAACCCAACATGGAAGCAAACGATCGAATATAGATTGTATTTTTCAAGCCTAGATATAAATAAATAAATGTTTTTTGACCTAAGCAACAACAACTATTTAAACATGTAGCATACTGCATACCATACTCGAGTTCATTTAGGACAAACCAGAGCATACTCGTTTGCAGTGTCGTTAATTACATGTCAAGGTTAGAGGATTTATGCTAAGTTCAACTAGGTGGTTATTTTTACCCATTAGCTAAAACATGTATACATGAAATAAGTCAATTGGATATTTCTCCCAGTATCAACAAATTACAATAGAAGAAATAAAATGTTAAGTGAAAATTACATTTTAAGGGTTATTCTTTCACTAGAAATAAAAAAAAATGTCAATTGGCCAATATAGCGCCAAGCATTGCAACATCTTAGCATATTGCATACCACATTTTGGTTCTTTTACTACGAAAAAGAGCATGTCACTGTTGTCTCGCTAAAGTTACATATTAAGGTTAGAGGATGTATGCTAAGTTAGTACTACGATATTAGCTTCATTATAAATATGTTTTTCATCATTTAAAATAAACACACACGAAACAACTCAATCAAATGCTTCTCGATTACAAATGTTAGATTTACAGTAGTCAAATTAAGGTATCGTTTTCAAAGATTAAGCTTTTTAACGAAACAACATTATGTGACCTAAAATAGCACGGACCATTTAAACATGTTTTTTTTTTTGATGAAATTACCATTTAAACATGTTAGCATGCTGCACATCACATTCTAGTCCATTATAATGAAACATAGCATCCTCATCCATATAAGCTCACTAGAGTTACATATTAAGGTTAGAGGATTGATGCTAAGTTTAGCACTAGCATATTCTTTTCACCATAAATACATTATTTTCATAAACTTAAGACAATCACACACGAAATAACCCAATCAAATACTTCCAGAAGTATAAACGTTGGGTTAAAGTACAACAATATAAACAAACCGTTAAAATTTTCACTTATAAACAAATTTTTTTTTTGACCTAGAATATGTCCACGCATTTAAACATGTTAGCATACTTCATATAACATTCGAGTTCCTTTACTACGAAACAGAGCATTCTCGTTAGTGATCTCCTTAAATTTACATTTAAGGTTAGAGGGTTAATGCTAAGTTTAGCACTAGGTTACTATTTTTACTATAAACATGTTGTTTCATCATTTTAAAACTAACAATTTGTAAGACACAATTCAATTGGATATTTCTAGCAAAGTAGCATGACAACCTTATATTTACAATACAATAGTGAATACGAATAGTAAAATCAAAATTATATACCAAAGGGGTTTAGAATTTTTCCAAAAGTAATTTGTGGTCAACATATTTTATTTGATAAATACATACACCCAAAATCAATTGAACAATTTTCAAATCTCTATTTTTACAAATAAACTAATAAATAAATAAATATATTATAGCCCCAAATTTTTATCTTATATAACATATGCCCTAAGGCTCAAGTTTACTAGATTTGAAATAAAATATTAATAAAGTAACATATGTTGATCTACTTTCATCAAAAAAAAAAGAAACATATGTTGATCTATTTTTACCTCTGTAATATGATGAAGAAATGACTCCCCCATAAAAGCTCTTAGTTAGGAACCTATGGATAATTAGCTACATTAGCATCTATTTAAATATTCAAAAATGGAAAACAATCGTGATGCTCTGCCGTACCACTTATGAAAGTAAATCACTTTTTCCCTCTAAATTCTGGCCGGCCACACACCCTTACCCTGATTCAGACGGGATAGTGGCCGGACAGAGCATCACAATTATGTATTTACACTAATTAAATGAACAATATATACACACATTTTGTTCGGACGAGTCCTTTGTGATCTCTTCTTCTTCTTAATACCTCTGAATTCCATCATCCCTTGCAAAACCTTAAAAACCAAATGAAGAAACATCGTTATGTTAAAGAAACAAGATCATAAAGAAAATCAAGAAAACATCGTTAAGTCAATAATAATGATTGATTATTAAGAGAGAAATGACCTGAACTTCACTAGCACTAGTTCTCATGCAAGCTAGAGCTCTAGGTTGTTGTTCTTCATTCAAGAAACCCAGACCAGATTTGATCTCCTTAGAGATTATCAATGGTGGGTTTGATGGGAATTGCCCAGGATTGATCTCCTCTCTCAGTAATGTTAGGACTTGATTAACCTCCCTGCTTCCTCCTTTCTTAAGTGAGTTAAACACAGCTATCACAGAAGGTGGTAGAGGTGAAGGAGGATTAGCAGCATTAATACCTATTGAGTTTAAGAACTTCCTGATCCTCATACTGATCTGTGAGGGATAGAGAGACAGAGGAGGAAGAAGAAGAAGAAGGGTATGAGGGTTTTATAGAGATAGTGGGAGTCTTAGTTAGGGTTCCATTTTTAAAACCACACATACATTGGCATTGTATTCTTCTTCTGATGACAGTTTGTATTTTAGACACTTGCACTCTAAATAGTTGTCATATATAAACACTCTAAGCTTGTCTTTTTAGATTTTGAGAGAGAGAAAAAGAAAAAGTTTTTCTCTAATGATTAAGGTTTGGACTTGTTTATGACCTATTTTGAGAGAATCAAGTTGGAGAAAAATCAATCCTAACCATTGATGCAATTCAAAATATGTATTTTTGGCTATAGCCATTAAATGAGCATACGCGTTCGGTTCTGATTGGTTTTTATCGACGATAAACGACAAATTACATTTATGTTGAATTCTAAATGAATATAAGAGATTAATATTAAATAAATTTATTCCATATTCTACCTTTGATAGTTATTACAAGGAAATCATAGGTTAGAAATACCATGTTTTTGTTCCATATTTGACACATTTTGGTTTTGAATGGATAGACTGGAATAGGCCCCAGACCTAAAGCCAAACCAATGCATCTAATGTCTTACATTTATCCATCCATCTTCACCTTCCTCTAGTACTCAATGTAACTCATCCCTCAATTGGGGAAGGGTGATCATCTGAAAACAGGGACTTGTACTCCATCAGTCCATCTAGTGGTGTCCAACCGGTCGGGCTGTCCTGGCTCGACCCATCCAAAGAGGCTCATGACAGGCCAGCAGGCCCAATCCTTATACACAAGTATCATGGCCCAGTCCGGGTCCACATTGGTTAGTCATGGGCCAGCTGTTAAAAACAAGCCTCAGGTCGTCCTATTAAGAAACGGGTCGAGTCGGGCCTGCTAAGAAATGGGCCGCGTATGTCCCGTTAAAAAAATGTGTTGGGGCAGCCCATGTTTTTGTTAAAGGGTCAAACTATATATTGCAGAATAATGTAATAATCACAGTCTAAGATGGTCAATATAGTTTCTTATAAAGTCAAATACAGTCAAAATCATATATTTGAATGGCCACATGTGGCAAAGATAATATCTAAAATGGTCAAATATGGCATAAAAATTCTTTTAAATATTTTTTCAATTTTTTTCTTTTTTAATATTTTTAAAATTCTCTCTCTCAAGAAATAGATCAAATAGTAAATTTAGGTTTAATGATTTATAGTTAAAAACTAGAATTAAAAAGTAGGAAACTGGGCCAACAATCCAATTTTAAAAATTTTAAGTTAAAAAGACTCGTTATATTTTATTTGGTTAAAACCCCAATATTTTTATTTTGTTTGGTTAAAGATCTAAATATTAGTATTTTGTTTAGTTAAAAAACGCAATATTTTTTGCAACCCTCTTGCAAGCTTCTGCAACCCTCTTGCAAGCTTCTGCAAACCTATTGCAAGCTTCTGCTAGCTCTTGCAAGTTGAGTGGTTATTTCTCCCCAAAACAACAATTTACAGCGAATTTTGACAAAAAATTCCAATTAAAGTCTCATACATGTACACCGCACATATACAAAACAAATTATATTTGGGGCAGAGTCCTTACGACAATTGAAAATTTTAGGGGCTCTCAAAAATTTAGAGGCTCCCAAAATGGGATGGAAGCCCCTGGTATGGGAGCTTCTATTTGATTTCCTCTTAGTCTTGTGCAAAATTTTATGGATTTGATAGCTCAGTTTCTAATCATTCTTATTCTAATATCAGTGTTTTGAGGTTCGAGCCTTAATAGATTAGAAACTTATTACTTTAGAAAGTTGAACATTCTTTAGCTCAATTAATCCTTATATATAGAGCTTGTCTCCCCTTTGTTAAAACAGTAAACACACATTGATCAATAGACAGACTATTTTATTCTTGGTTATCTTGTTGCTCTTAAATCTATCTTTTCAAGTTTATCAATATTGTTTTGCTTTCATCATTTTGGTTCTAGTTTGTTTTTCTCTATTTTTTGTGCTCGGGCCAGTGTTCCGAGCTAAACTTTGTGGGGATTCATTTATGATTTCTACTTCACCAAGTTTAGTTTGTTTAGACTTGTGTCGAAAATGGTGATTTTGAAGATTATGATTGAGAAATCACCTACTTTCTCTTGGGGGCGAGGAAATATTCGAAAGGGGTGATTGCATTAAGAATTTTGAGGCAAGGTTCCACAACAACAAAGATAGGATGATTAAATTTACAAAAATAATGGATGCCACTGGTGATTGCTATCATTGGGTTTTAATTCACACTGAAATGATGAAAACTACTTCATGTTGAAAGTGCCTTCAGTATGGCTATAGCTCGACATTTAATCCAGTTTGCGACCTGAAAAACCGTTTAATATGCAATGCTTCTGACATGAAACTTTGGCCCGACCAAATTATCTATATTTGTCCTAGTCTTACAAAGGGTTTTTTTTTGAATTGTTCAGCGTGCCTCGATCCCTTGACCTCTAAGGTGGAAGACTATACCTTTCACCACTCAAAGTCTCCCAAGCTAACTTTCTTTAAGTTTAACTCTGTGATATTTAGAAGATCATGTTATCAGAGAAAGCTGGAATAGAGTTTGCTGTTCACAAGGAGTGTGGAGAATTTGTTCAAGCAAGGCCATAACAATCAAATGCCCAGGTTGTTCCATGCAGATGAAAGCTTCAACTTTCTCATTACTTTAAAATAAGTCATGATTTATTATCGAAAAAAAGAAGTCTTAATTTAAAAAGCATGCACACAAGTATTGTTTTGTTTGCACTTTGCATTACCAACTTCTAGCTCATGAATACCAATTACCTTGTCCTTATCATTCAACAAAAAAAAAAAATTAACTTGTCCTTATACTCCTCTTTCCACTCACTACTACTATAACTATCCTTACTCAACCATGTCCAAATTAGTGATAGCTTCGATCAGTATGCTTTTTCAGCTTTCGCATCCTAGAAACCTCTTGGTCGTATTCACAAAGAGAGTATTGCCCGTCAAAGAAATTCCTTTGCACCTCCAATCGCTTCTATTGTATCGGCTACATTGAGTTCCCCTTGTTGCTTCGATATTTTCGTTGTTGATGACAGTTTTTTCTTCTTCGGATTCTTTCTCTGGTAAACTCTTCTGCTTTCAAGCTCTTCTTCTTGTTTTCTGGTCTTCGCTCATTATACTTACTTCTCCTTTTCTTCCGTGGAAGAAGTTGATCCCAAGATTGTCTCAGAAACAAAAAAAATAATGAAAATAAGTGAACTCATAAGCCTAAAATTTAAGAGTCATAGATGCTACAAGTCAAAATCTACTACAGACTTTCACAAAATCAACGGTCTTTCATCTTCGAGAGTGAAAAAGTTCACCGAGAGAGAGAGAATTAAATAAAAAATGAAGACGGTTGATTTCATGTAAGTATGGAGTAGACTTTGACTCTTCTAGTGTTACTCTCATATTTTAGGCATATGAGATTACTTATTTTCATTTGTTTTTTTTTGAGACAAGCTTGGAATCGACTTCTCCCACCGAAAAAAAGGAGAAGTGAGTATAATAAACGAAGAGGAAAAAAACAAGAAGAAGAGCTTGAAAAGCAGAAGAGTTTACAAGCAAAAGAATCCGAAGAAGAAAAAACTACAATCAACAACGAAAATATCAAGAAGAGTAGCACTGACGTTTGTTTAAAGATAAACAAAACATTATGTGACCTAAAATAGCCCCAAACATTTAAAAATGTTAGCATACACGTATCACATTCTACGTTAGTACAAGGCATTGATGCATCCTTAAGATGTAATAAGTACGATAACCGCGTAATTTAAACCAAGAATGAAAGAGACCTAAAACCCGACAACAAAGAGGGCTAAAGCCCGACAAATCTTTCCATTATTTATAGCCTAAATTACATAGGATAAATCTTGATGACAACTGATTCCAAAGAGACTCGATCCCACGACCTCATTGGATATTATAGCATCACAAACATTACATTTACATTACACTAATGAAAACAAAATCAAAATTATATTTTAAGGGGTTTAGAATTTTTCGGTAAGTAATTTTTGGTCAATTCTTTTATTGGATAAATACATACACCCAAAAATTATTGAACAATTTCCAAATCATTATCTTTACACAAAAAAAGTTAAAGCTTCTGTGATAATAATCTTCATGGAAATTGGGTATTTAGTAATAGGTCTTCTCCACTCATTGATAATTGGTTTTGAGCCAGATAACCACAAATTTAACGTGATAGATTTAAAAAACAAACGTGTTTCACGACAGCTGAAAGAAAAAACAACACGTGCTAGGTTCAAAGAAGGTCACACGTGAAGGGGCGTGTGAGAAATAGTTCCACATGGAAAAATGGGTATCTCCTTAACAGAACCCTTATGTATTATCTTTCAACAAAAGAAGAAAAGGAAAAGAAAAACAAATAACTTATGAATGGGAGAAGGATACCTTTATAATTAACATGATGAAGTACCTCCTCCAGAGGAGCTCTTAGTTAGGAACCTATGGATAATTAGTTTCATTAGTTATCAGCTGTTCAAATATTCTAACATGGAAAACATTCTTGATGCTCTGCCTAGCCACTTATGAAAGTAAACCGCTTTTTTTTCTCTCTAAATCTTGACCAACCATATATCGCGACCGAGATTCAGATGGGATGACAGTGGGGCACAACATCATGATTGTTCAACGATAACGAATGTATTTACTCTAATTAAATGAACAATATTTACTCACATATTGTTCGGACCAGTCGTTTGTGATCTCTTCTTCTTCTTCTTAATACCACTGAATTCCATCATCCCTTGCAAAACCTTAAAAAGAAAATCAAGATTGATCTCCTTAGAGATTATCAATGGTGGGTTAGATGGGAATTGCCCAACATTGATCTTCGTCTCTCTCAGTACTGTTAGCTCTTGATAAGCCTCCCTGCTTCCTCTTTTCTTAAGTGAGTTAAACAGAGCTATCACAGAAGGTGGTAGAGGTGAAGGAGGATTAGCAGCATTAACACCTAATGAGTTTAAGAACTTCCTAATCCTCATAGTGATCTGTGAGGAATAGAGAGACAGAGGAGGAGGAAGAAGAAGAAGAAGGGTATGAGGGTTTTATAGAGATAGTGGGAGCATTAGTTAGGGTTCTATTTTTAAAACCACAGATATACATTGGCATTGTATTCTTCTTCTGATGACAGTTTATATTTTAGACAATTGCACTCTAAATAGTTGTCATATATAAACACTCTAAGCTTCTCTTTTTAGATTTTGAGAGAGAGAAAAAGAAAAAGTTTTTCTCTAATGATCAAGGTTTGGACTTGTTTATGGCCTATAATGAGAGAATCAAGTTCGAGAAAAATCAATCCTAACCATTAATGCAATTCAAAATATCTATTTTTGGCTATAGCCATTAAATGAGCATACGCGTTCGGTTCTGATTGGTTTTTGTCGACGATAAACGACAAATTACATTTATGTTAAATTCTAAATGAATATAAGAGATTAATATTAAATAAATTTATTCTATATTCTACCTTTGGTAGTTATTACAAGTAAATCATAGGTTAGAAATACCATGTTTTTGTTCCATATTTGACACATCTTGGCCCAGACCTAAAGCCAAACCAATGCATCTAATGTCTTACATTTATCATTCCACCTCCACCTTCTTCTAGTACTCTATGCAACTCATCCCTCAATTGAGGAAGGTTGATCATCTGAAAACAGGGACTTGTGTACTCCATCTAGTGGTGTCTAAGCGGTCGGCCTGGCCTGGCTCGACACATCCAAAGCAAGCTCATGACAGCCCAGCAGGCCCAGTCCTTATACACAAGTATCATGACCCAGTCAGGACCCACACTGGTTAGTCATGGCCCAGCTATTAAAAACATGTTGTTGTCGTCCTATTAAGAAACGGGTCGAGTCGGGCCTGCTAAGAAATGGGGCGAACAGGGCTTGCTAGGAAAAGAGTTGGGCCGGCCCATCTTTTTTCTTAAAGGGCAAACTATCTTATATATCACAGAATAATGTTGACTATGGCACAGTCTAATATATTCAAAACAGTTTCTTATAAAGTCAGATATAGTCAAATCATATATTTGAATGGCCACGTGTGTTCAAAGTAATATCCAAAATGGTCAAATATGACATAAAAATGTTTGAATTAAATCAATGTTCCAAATGGTTAAACAAATACTTGTGAGAGAATTTAGATATATAAAACAATCTTTAGACACAACAGCCTAGATTGTTTTGTATATGACATGTCATATATTATCACGATATAATTGATATCCTAACACACAAATGTTAGACTCCATATTAATAGCTTCACAGGTCATTGATTCCATTTCTAAATAAAATTCTCCGAGCCTGATTCTCAAGTTGGATATTGAAAAAGCTTTCGACAATGTAAGATGGGACTCAGTAGATAAAGTTCTCGATAAGATGGGGTTTAAATGGATATGGAGAAGATGGGTCAAGCAAGGGCTTAGTTCAGTTCACTTTTCTGTGCTTCTTAATGGAGAAGGGACTGGATTCTTCAAAAGCTACAAGGGGCTAAGACAGGGGGGACCCTATGTCCCCCTTCATTTTCATTTTAGTGGGGGAAATTTTTTCAAAACTAATGTCTGAAGCTCTTGCCTCTAATAGAATCTGTGGTGTCAAAGTCAACGAGCAGGGTACGGAGATATCTCACTTGCAATTCGCAGGCGATACAATTATCTTCCTACAAGCTAACAAAGATCATATCAATGCTCTTAATGTAATCTTATTACAGTTTGAAGCTCTCACTGGATTGAGAATCAATAGAGATAAATCGACTGTTATTGGTATCAACATGGAACAAGGTTTGCTTAACGATATCCAAGGTATCCTCAATTGTTCTCAAGAGGAGCTACCCTTCACCTACTTAGGCCTTCTTCTGGGTAAATCTCCTAAATGCAAATCTTTCTGGGACCCTGTTATAGAGAAAATTCAAAAGAAATTACCCGTCTGGAAATGTAGATACCTTATCAAAGGAGGTAGAATGGTGTTAATCAAAAGTACTCTATCGGCGATACCGTTGTACTTTCCCTCCTTATTTCTAATGCCAGTCTCAATTAGAAGCAAAGTTGAGTGCATTATTCGTAATTTCCTATGGGGAACAACTTCTAACAAACGGAAGCATCATTGGGTGGCCTGGTCGAAAATCAAATTGAGCAAGAAGTCAGGAGGTTTGGGTATAAAGAACATGGAATTGATGAACAAAGCTCTTACAGGCAAATGAGTGTGGAGATATGGTAATGAGCCCCTAAGCCTATGGAGAAAGTTATTGATGATAAGTATAAGGGTGTTCCGTCTTCTTGGTTCTCTCAAGAACAGAAAACATCAAAGCATAAAGGTCCATGGAAAGCCATAACTTCTATGATTCCACAAATTCAGTAAAACACCAAGTTAGAGATTAACAGAGGAGACAAGATTAATTTTTGGTTTGATAATTGGACCAATAAAGGTCCCATCAAATCTAGATTTCCCACTCTATGGAGATTAACAAGGAAAAAGTATGCAACCATTGAAGAAAATTTAGGGGATCGTTTCAGTGATGATGTATGGAACTTCCACTTCTCTCGTCCTATCAAGAATTCAGAGATCGAAAAATTATCGGCTCTCCTTACAGATACATCTGAAGCTATTATCAGCCTTAATTCTTGTTCTGATTCTCAAAGTTGGCTCCCTCATTGTCGAGGATTTTCTGTTAAATCCTTTTATCAAGAATTTGAGAATCAGTCGACACTCTCTCAAATAATGACCTCCAAATAGATTTGGCGCAAAGTGATTCCTTCTAAAGTGTCATTCCTCCTTTGGGCTATCATTCATGAAGGTGTTCCTACAATGGATAGGCTTATAAGAAGGGGATTCACTTCCCCCAACAGATGCTCCCTCTGTAAGATGAATTGTGAAACTTCAACTCATCTTTTCCTCAAGTGCCCCTTTACAACCAAGGTTTGGGAAACTATCTACTTACGTGTGGTTTGGCAACACTAGAGTAAGTTACGTTTTTAATTATTTAAGTAAAAAAGTCAAAAAGTTAGTTTGGTACGCAAAAATTACCGACTTCATTTAAGTTAAAATTTGACTTTCTTTTAAAGTTCAAATTTTTAGCTTTTGACTTCAAAGTAAAGTAACTTTTTTTTGAGACATGCATGAATTTTATGTGACGAAATTTTTTTTTTGTCTATCTCCGCTCCACTACCACAACTAAACTTCTACCGTACAATTCTACCCCCACCATCATCACAACACGCATTGCAGCTCCCCCACCACCCTACCTCAACTACCACCACCACACCTTAACCACAACCTTCGTACCACCACCACCACCATACACCACCACACTTCGACAACAACCGGTTCGTAGCTCCACCACCACCACCACCATACCTTCACCGCCACCATACCTTCACCACCACGGTACCTTCATCACCACCACCAC
>BEHA01001013.1:27443-54169 GCA_002897215.1 Eschscholzia californica subsp. californica | reverse complement strand
GTTTCTGATTTCCTCCTTCATCTGAAAACTCTGTCTGACTCATTAGCTGCCATTGGGCATCCTGTTGCTGATGATGAAATGGTGCTTATAGTTCTTGTTGGTTTAGGTCCCGAGTATGAAGGACTTGTCACCTCCATTACCACTCGAGATACTCCTCCCACCTTCTCTGAACTTCATCTTTATTACTTACTCATGAATTCAGACTTCAATATGTTGCAAGCTCAAGTCCCTCTCCCACAGCTCTATTAACTCAATCTCCTGCTCCTATCATTACTCGTTCCTACAACCCAACCTATAACAATACCAGAGGTTTTAGAGGAAGATCTTCTAACAGAGGTGGTGGTCGAGGACGAGCTTCAAACAGAGGATATTTTCAAAGGAACTTTGTTCTTGGACCACCACCAGATCGACAACAGCTGATATGTCAATATTGTGGAAAATATGGTCATTTTGCTCGTCAATGTTATTCTCTTCAAAGAACAACTGACCTTAATCAGTCGTTTGCTGCTCTAGGAATTGATTCCATCTCTGCTGATCCTCACTGGTATTTAGATTCTGGTGCCACCTCTCATATTGCTTCAGACTCAGCTTCTCTCATCTCTCGATCGAAAGCCCCTGTTCCTGAAAAATGTAATGGTTGGCAATGGTAACAGAGCTTCAGTTTCAGGAGTTGGTAATTTCTACTTACCTTACACTAATTTAATTCTTAAAGATACTCTCATTGTTCCTACCTTCAAGAAAAATTTAATTTCTCTCTCTCGTCTTCTTCATGATCTAAATTGCATTGTTGTGTTTCATCGTAATGGTTTTTATGTTCAGGATCTTCCCACAGGGAAGAAACTTCTCGTCGGAATGATGTCTGATGGCCTCTTTCGACTCTCCTCTGCTCCTGCCACCATCAATCCTCTCAGTTTCTTTCCTCATCATCTACCTCCTGGATCTCGTACATCATCTGATGTCTGGCATCGACGTCTTGGTCATGTCAATCAACAAAGTTTTAAGTTATTATTCAATCAGATGTTATTACCTTTATCTACATCTGTAATGACAAAATTTCAATGTGATAGTTGTGTTTTTGGGAAACATCATCAATTTCCTTATTCTTCTGTTACTCATCAATCTAAAAACCCTAATGAATTAATTCACTCAGATCTATGGGGACCCTCACCTGAATTATCCAATTTGGGATTTCGATTTGTCTTGTTGTTTGTCGATGACTACACCAGGTTCACCTGGATTTATTTCCTCAAACAGAAATCTGAAGTTAGTGCCATTTTTAAAAATTTCAAAACCCTAGTTGAAAAACAATTCTCCTATCCAATAAAAACTCTGCAAACTGATGGTGGAGGAGAGTATATCAGTAATGAATTAGCAGCTTTTCTCACCCAACATGGCATTCATCATAGAAAAACCTGCCCTCACACTCCTCAGCAAAATGGAGTGGCTGAGCGTAAAATTCGCCATCTTGTGGAAACAGCTCTTTGTCTTCTTCATCAATCGTCTGCACCACTGAAATATTGGGTTGACGCTTTTCAAACTGCAATCTTTACAATTAATCGCCTACCCTTCTCAATTCATAAGGGAATCTCACCTTTTGAAAAATTATTTCATCGAAACCCTGATTATACTTTTCTTCGTATCTTTGGTTGTCGATGTTTCCCATTACTCACTCCCTATCGATCTTCAAAACTTGATTTCAAATCAAAACCTTGCATATTTCTTGGTTACAGTACAAATCATAAAGGATATCGATGCTTAGATGAGAATTCCACTCGTGTATATATTTCACGAAATGTCGTATTTGACGAATTTTTGTTTCCCTTTGCTTCTTCTTCCTCTCAAGTGAAATCCCCAATTCCAAACCCTAGTTTTTCTCAATTTTCCCTCACCTGGTCTGTTCCAATGAGAACGAATGGACCAGTTGGTAATCAATCTTCATCGGTTCTTCCTCACCCTACTCGTGTGGGTGATACTCACCCACCTTCTCATTCTCCTTTTTCAAATGAAGGTCATGATAACTCACCTAATCTTCAAGAACGTACACCCAACCCTATCTCTAACGGAAATTCTAGCCGTTTGGTCTCAGCTGTACAACCTAACAGTACTTCTACTTCCACTCCTGCCCACATGTCTCCCACGCCAATCCCTGTGGTCCCTCCATCTGTCTCCCCTACCACCACTAATATATCTACTACTCCACCTTCTTCCCCAATTCCAAATACTCTGAACGAACAGAGTACTATTGTGTCTCATGCAGCTGCACCACCTTCATCCTCAACAACCTCTATTCATCCAATGATAACAAGAAGTAAAGATGGCACTCGAAAACCTAAGGTTTTTCTCTCTTCTACTTTATCTAATAATGTTTCCTCTGCCAATTATTTGAAGCTTGAAGAACCATCAACATTTCTTCAAGCTTCGAAACAACCTCAATGGATAAAAGCAATGGAGGCTGAAATGAAAGCTCTCCACAAAAATAGAACTTGGACCCTGGTTCACAGAGACCCTAATATGAATATCCTTGATAGTAAATGGATTTATCGTATTAAACAATGATCTGATGGTCAAATTGAACGGTTTAAAGCTCGATTGGTAGCTCGAGGATATTCTCAACAACAGGGCATCGATTATGAAGAAACTTTCAGCCCGGTGGTTCGTCCAGCTACTATTAGAGCAGTTTTATCAATGGCTATCTCTGGTAATTGGGGAATTCGACAATTAGATGTGAAAAACGCATTTCTCAATGGTGATCTCTCTGAATTTGTTTTCATGCATCAACCCAAGGGTTTTATAAATCCTAATCTTCCAAATCATGTGTGCAAGCTCAATAAAGCTTTATATGGCCTTAAATAGGCTCCAAGGTCTTGGCACTCTAAGTTCAGTACCTTCCTAATCTCTTTGGGATTCAAGCAATCAATATCTGATCCCTCCATGTTTTATTCTAATTCATCTTCTGGTTTAACAATCCTATTACTATATGAGGACGATATTATTGTTACTGGAGCATCCTCCTCAAATTTAAAGCCATTGATTCAACATTTGAAACACAGATTCGACATGACAGATATGGGAGATCTGTCTTATTTTCTTGGAATGGAATCTATTCGTGATTCATCATCAATTACTCTCACTCAGCAAAAGTATATTAGGGATTTGTTACACAGATTTGGCATGACTAACTCCAAACCTGTGACTACCCCTGTTCTTACAGGCAAGAAGCTTTCGAAAGATGGTGGTGATCAATTATCTGATTCTTCCTTATTCAGAAGTATGGTTGGGGCCTTACAGTACTTAACTATGACATGTCCAGATATATGCTATGTTGTTAATCAAGTCTCTAAATTCATGAAATCTCCAACAAATGTTCATCTTATTGCAGCCAAACGAATACTAAGATATCTCAAAGGCTCCATTAATGAAGGTCTCTGTATTCGAAAAGCTAGTTCTTCTCCCTTGATAGGATTCTCTGATGCTGATTGGGCTGGATCCCCAGATGATAGAAGATCGACAACAGGTTCCTAATGGTGTACGTATCTGTAAGAGGCAGTTTCTAAAAATTGAAGAGGCGGTTTTGGAGCATGGATGTAGGCTGTAGGCCGTTTCAATTTGGAGGCACTAATATTTCAATTTAAAGGCACTAATATTTAGAAACCAAAGTTTCTATTATTGAGCTTGTTATGACGGTGGATATCCTTTATAAATAGGGGGTTTGAGTGCTTGTAATCATCAACACACAACACAACAACTCAATAGAGAGCTAAAGAGTGTGAGCAAGTGAGAGAAATTTTGTTCATAGTTTTGAGCGGTGTTTAATTTCTCGGTCGTCGAAGATTTAGTATAGAAGGTTAAATTCTATACGGTACCATCTTGGGACAACTTTCGGGTTGTGTGAGTCGTCTTCATCTATCCTTCAATAAAGATTTCTTGTTCGCCCGAGGACGTAGGCTTTAAAGCCGAACCTCGTTAATTCTGTTTGCATATTTAGATTTTGGCTTAGCTTTTCGAATAATCTTCATAATCGGATCAATTTCTAAGATAGGTTCGATAGCTTCCGCGACTTTTAGTACTAACAGTATCTGATTTTTTCTGCTTTTAGGGAGAGAGTTAAGGGCGGCTGAGTTCTAAGTTTTTTACTTTACGTCTAGCAAGATATACTAGAGGTTGAGCTCATTGAATCATTATTCAATATTTAATATACCTCGATTTGGCATCGTACTCCCAAGCTAACTTTCTTTAAGTTTAACTCTGTGATATTTAGAACATCATGTTTCCAGAGAAAGCTGGAATAGGTTTTGCTGTTCACAGGGAGTGTGGAGAATTTGTTCCAAGAAGCCCATAACAATCAAATGCGCAGGTTGTTCAATGAAGATGAAAGCTTCAACTCTCTCATTATTTTGACATAAAAACATACTAATACTATGTTAACAAGAAGTCATGATTTCTTATCGAAAAAGAAAAGAAGTCTTGATATAAAAAGAATGCACACAAGTATTCTTTTGTTGGCATTACCAACCTCTCAAGAAAACCAATTAACTTATCCTTATACTCCTCTTTCCCCTCACTACTACTACTACTATAACTATCCTTACTCAACCATGTCTAAATTAGTGATAGCTTCGACAGTCGAATCAGTATGCCTCTTCAGCTTTGCCATCCTAGAAACCTCTTGGTGGTATTCACAAAGAGAGTATCCCATTAAAGAAATTCCTTTGCACCTCCAATCGCTTCCGTTGTGTCGGCTACATTGTGTTCCCCTTGTTGCTTCTCTCAACGTCAGTACTACTCTTCTTGATATTTTCGTTGTTGACGACAGTTTTTTCTTCTTCGGATTCTTACTCTGGTAAACTCTTCTGCTTTCAAGCTCTTCTTCTTATTTTTCCTCTTCGTTTATTATACTTACTTCCACTGAAGAAAACAACTTCTTCCACCGAAAAAAGGAGAAGTGAGTATAATAAATAAGAGGATTAAAACAAGAAGAGCTTGAAAGAAAAACAGTTTACAAGAGAAAGAATCCGAAGAAGAAAAAGTTATCGTATATAACGAAAATATCAAGAAGAGTATTACTGACGTTGACGTAAGAGAAGCAACAAGGGGAACACAATGTAGCCGATACAACGGAAGCGGTTGGAGGTGCAAAGGAATTTCTTTAATGGGATACTCTCTTTGTGAATACCACCAAGAGGTTTGTTTCTAGGATGGGAAAGCTGAAGAAGCATACTGATTCGACTGTCGAAGTTATCACTAATTTGGACATGGTTGAGTAACATTATTTACACACATTTCGTTCAGACGAGTCCTTTGTGATCTCTTCTTCTTCTTAATACCTCTGAATTCCATCATCCCTTGCAAAACCTTGAAATCAAAATCAAGAAACGTCGTTACATTAAAGAAAGAAGGTCATAAAGAAAAGAAAAAAAAATCTTTAGGTAAATAATGATTGATTATTAGGAGAGGAAGGAACCTGAACTTCACTAGCACTAGTTCTTTAGGTTGTTGTTCTTCATTGAAGAAACCCAGACCAAATTTGATCTCCTTACAAATTATCAATGGTGGGTTAGATGGGAATTGCCCAAGATTGATCTTCTTGTCTCTCAGTACTGTTAGCTCTTGATTAACCTCCCTGCTTCCTCTTTTCTTAAGTGAGTTAAACAAAGCTATTATAGAGGGTGGTAAAGGTGAAGGAGGATTAGCAGCATTAATACCTAATGACTTCCTAATTCTCATACTTCTTTGAGGGATAGAGAGACAGAGGAGGAAGAAGAAGAGTATGAGGGTTTTATAGAGAGAGAGAGAGATTAAGGTAGTGGGAGTATTAATTAGGGTTCCATTTTTAAACCACACATATACATTGGCATTGTATTCTTCTCATGATGACAGTTTATATTTTTGTCACTTGCAGTCTATATACTTGTCATATATAAACACTCTAAGCTTGTCTTTTTCGATTTAGAGAGAGAGAGAAAATGAAAAAGTTTTTCTCTAATGATTAAGGTTTGGACTTGTTTATGACCTATTTTGAGAGAATCAAGTTGGAGAAAAATCAATCCTAACCATTGATGCACATCAAAATATGTCATTTTGGCTATAGCCATTAAATGAGCATACGTGTTCGGTTCTGATTGGTTTTTGTCGACGATAAATGACAAATTACATTTATGTTAAATTTTCAATGAATATTAGAGATTAATATTAAATGAATTTATTCCATATTCTACCTTTGGCAGTTATTACAAATAAATCATAAGTTAGAAATACCATTAAATGATTAAGGTTTAGGCTTGTTCATGACATATTTTGTAAATGCTGGCCCTTGATGCATTCAAAATGTGTATTTTTGACATTGGCCATTAAATGAGCTTACGTGTTCGGTTCTGATTAGTTTTCCTCGACGATAAACGACAAATTTTATTTATGTTAAATTTTAAATGAATATAAGAAATTAATAATAAATGAATACTCTATATTCAATATATATATTCCACATTTGACACAGTTTTGGTTTGAATGGATATAGACTGGAATAGGCCCCAGATTCAAAGCCAAAACCATATAGAGTATGTAATGTCTTCTTACATTTATCTTTCCATCTCTATCTTCCTCTTGTACTCTATCTCTAGGGGTGGGAAAAAGATCCGGAAGACCGCTATCCGACCCGTTCGACACAGATAAAAAATGTCCATAAATACCCAATGGTCATAGTTGTCAGTGTCCGACCGACTACTAACCGATCGACCAATATAGACCGTCTAAATAACCGATCGACCAATATAGACCGTCTAAATAACCGACCGGTACGAATGACCGAATAGGTTGACCGACTAAATATGAATATATTAGTCTTCTGGAAGACCAAACATTAGTACATGGCTTATTATATCTTGTCAAATGATGATCAACTGTGTTTTTTTCTTTTTTATATTTACTTTTGATTTCTTGGTTAAACATCTTTATTTGTAAGTAATTTTGTTTGTGGTAATAAAAATAAAGTTCTGAAGTAAATTTTATAGGAAAGTCCGGACCCAGACCGTCCGGTGTCCGACTGGCCCGGTAAAATAAACGGTCTTAGACGGTCAATGGATAAAGAATTCTTGAGAGTGACCGCCCGAGTCTGCCCGAGTAAATAGGTGGTCACCAACAATTTATGTCCGAGTCGACCGGTTCGATGAAGTTAGAGTCCAGTACCGACCGGTCTGGACCGATTCCCACCCCTATCTATCTCTATGGAAGGGCGGTCATCTGAAATCACAGACTTGTACTGCATCTTGTGGTGTCAAACGGGTCAGGCTGGACTGGCCGGTCTGGCCCAACCATCCACAACAGACTCATGTCGGCCCAACCCGTATACATGTATATCATGGCCCACTCCGGCCCCACATTGTTTAGTCATAGACTAGCTGTTAAAAACTGTCGGGTCTTTGGTAAAGGGACTTGTATCTAATGTACAGGGACACAATTAGTAGACGGACATTGGTCTTTTTAATAAGTACACCTTTTTTCCAGAAAATTAAATAAATCGTCGTATTTTCACTTTAAAATGACTATATTGAAAATGTTTTAATGTTTAAAATGAGTTAATTCCTATTTGGCCTCCTTCGTGACAAGCTTCCTTTATGGCCCCCTATTTTCTGTAAATTCAAATATGGTCTCATTTTTTGATGTAAATGTCTTAACTACCCTTCTTATGAATATTTTTTCAAAATAAAATAAAAAAGAAAACTTGAATTCCACCTCACTTCCCTCTACACCATTTGATTTCTCTTTTAAATAAGTTCTTTGGACAACTTTTAGTTATAAATTTAAAGACAATAGTCGAGTCATCTAGAGTCGTCTTTGAGAGCATAGTAACTGGATAGTTCGATGGAGCATATAGAATTGTAGTGCTTCTTTCTATATGACGTGATCGTTGTATCTTGGGAGACAAATGTCCGTAGACCGTTAGCACCGTTGCGGGGACATGGTTGTCTTAAGGAAAGAGTGACCACTCGCCTCGATCAAACAAGATAAGTTTTTCACTTTTATATTTATATATTTTGATATTATTATATTATTAGACTGTCAAGAATCGAACCGTAGGCCCCGATGCCAACAATCTTAAGACAATCATGAGTTTCGGATTGGATTCTTGACTATTGGGGATGCCATACTAGGTCTAGTTTGTGTACTGGAAGTTTATGCTTCACGTTAAGAAAGACACCAATTGATTTTGGTGTTCTTAGTCATACTCCCTCATTGTCATCCATGGGCTACCACCATGAAAAATAAAAAAACTGTGACGTTAGTTTGGTTATGCATGATCACGACCTACTCAGGTTACCCACTGTCCATGCATGAAATTAATTATGAGATAAAACAAAAACACCCAATATCACACTAAGAAAGTTTGTGTATTGTTAATTTATGCGGCTCTCATGCTCCCATATTGTGTTTTTACTTAGATTTTGATGTTCTATTTGAATCATGGATCCCTGTTTTCCGACAATTGAAATTGTTGATAAATTTGTGAATAAAAAAAACTGAAAAACTTTTCTTCAACACTTTTTCTCTCTGAAGATGCCACTGAAATTAGCAACGATTCTAATCTCATTGGCGTTGGTATTTGTAATTATTAAAGCCAAAGATCCTTACACGTTCTTCAGTTGGGCTAATATTTACCCTCTTCATGTCCAAAGGCTTGGATGAACCGTTCCTTCTCTCTTGTTTTGAATGAGAGAGAAAGGAAATTTGTTTTGAGTTATGTAGAGAAAGAAACAATTATACACAGAGATGGAAGAAGGTCCAAGTAATGAAGATTTGTTATGTCATTGATTCACAAAACCGTGTTATGAATCAATGATGAATACCTTTCTTATTTGCACTGAGGATTTTTTATAGAAAAAAAAGGAGAAGGGAAAAAGCCAGTCCAATTGCCCATATATCTATCTATCTGATGTGTGCAATAATCTGGTGATGGTGAATGGGACTGTTGTTTGGCAAATGGACTGATACTCGTGTTGGTACGGCAGAATGTGGTATCATAATTAAATCTACTGGGATCTCTCTCTATTACGAGAATCACTGAAGCGAACATTTAAGAAATAAGTACCTCATCAATCTTTTTGATTCTCCTGCGCGCATTGACTATTTATCTGAGATCACTGCCGCATTACGTATAACTGATGGTGTCCTCATTGTGGTGGACTGTATAGAGGGTGTCTCAGTCCCTATTGAGACTATCCTCAGACAGGTTCTTGGGGGAAAGAACTATGAGATATATATTCTTTTTATTAATGTTTTCAGTTCAAATGGGCGAAACTTTACAGCCTCTTGGTGTCCATTTATGCTCTAATATCAAAGTCAATAGACTATGAACTCATTATTCCCATAAAAGGTTTTGAGCTCTAACATGTGACAAAGTCCTATATAGATGGCAGTAAGTTTATCTCAATATACTGCCCGTAGGATTTATATGTTTATTGATGAGTAGTAATTCTAGGAAGTGGTGCAGATTTCTTTTTCAGTAGTAGTAAATCCTGAGTCACTCTCCTTTTGCAGTAATGCAAATATTGAAACCTTAATAAAGAATTTGTAGTTTTCACAATCTCAGATAACGAATGAAACTTCAGATTGAAACCACTAACAAAAAGAGAGGGGGAGAAAAAGAGACGAGATGGCTAGTGATCGGACTGTCGGGATGGTAGTGAAGGGCAAAAGTTGTGGTGGTGGAAGAGGGGGACATAACAGAACTTGTTTGCAGAACTTGTTTGCAAACACTTGTTTCAAAAAAGATTGTTGCAAATACATGTTTGCAGAACTTGTTTGCAAACACGTGTTTGCAACTGCAAACATGTGTTTGCAGAAAAACGTATTTTTTCTGAATGTTTTTTGAAAAAAAAAATATTTAAAGTGGATCTTGTTAGAAAGCTAATGAAAAATCATTTCTAAATATATAGTATTTATATAAATCCGACATCTCAAACAAACGTTATATCGATTTCAATTTTAAGAAAAATAAAATAATTTAGTTACATAAAAGGACATAAAAAATATTTTAGTCTTTATATCTACCTGAATAATAATTTTGAAATGTTTTGTGTTTTTTTTACTGATTTTCTATATTATTTTGACATATACAGTCAAAAGCCCTTACAAGTAAAGGGTGCTTCTAAAGACACCGAGCCAAAAGGGTGCTTCTAAAGACACCGAGCCAAAAGGCTGTTAGCATCCATCTCTGTTAGCACCAGGCCCAACCGCTCTTTTTTCTATTAGCACCGTCCAACTATGTAGGCACCGGTCAAGTGGAGTTAACCCTAACCCCTCCATCCATCTCTTGGGCTTTTTTTTCATGAATGAATTACAGTCGGAAGTTCTCTATCTAAAAATGAAGAAAAAAAATGACAAGATCTACTTAAATTTGAAGCAGATGATCTATTTTAAGAATATGAACTATTGAGCATACAAATCCATAAAATGAGTTTGATTTCATAATATAATGAGATTTTTTTATCATCAAAGAGATTGAATCGAAAGTCGTCGATTCTATTGGAACCAAATTTTCATTAATAACTGAACTAATTGAAGCATCTATGAATTAAACAAAACCTAAACTATAATGTTTTTAACTTAGAAATCATCAATGCTACGAAGTTAAATTCTGAATCTAGAGCTTAAATCACAAGAGTAAACTAAAAAAAGAACGATTCAATTTGAAAGATCGTGAACTTGAACAGTTATCAAAATCACCTCGGAATCTCAATCCCAAAAGAAGTGAAAATTTCATTTTCTCCATGACAACTAAACAAAAGCATCTTCACTTTGGGATGGCAGAGCTGGACGAAAACCGACGGGAAGAGTAGCAGCAGGATCAGCAACAGAATCTCCAATTGCTTCAGCTGTTGTTGATGAGGATGAAGAAGATGCTACAAGCTCCTCGATTCTCATGCAGACATTTCTCTTCATATTCAGCAGCATGTTCCTAAGTTTTTGTATTTCTTCGAACGATAGTTCATTAACATTTATGTTTTCCCGCCAAAACTTACTACTAGTACCTTCACCACCAACACTTATTTCATCATCATCTGGTTTCTTCTTCTTGTTCTTGTTTTCTTCTTCTTCTTCTTGAACACCATTTAAGTAACTATCAAGTAATGAGTCCACAGAATCATGGCCGAAAGTATGCACCTCGCCAGAATCATTATCGAAAGTAACTATTGCAATCTTAGCATCACATTCAACACAAAGTTCAGCAGCTTCCTTGAAAAGACTCTTACGTTTCTTCGAGATCATCTCCCTCTCTCTTGTTTTGGGAGAAGATGGAAGAAACAAACGACGGTCAACGTCACCCACATTAAAAAAACCGGTGCTTATAGAGAACTCGGGTAAATGACCATTGACCCGACTCAATAAAGTTTCCGGATGCTAACAGCTTTTTGGCCTGGTGCCTTTAGAAGCACCCACAAGTAAATTATTGGTTTGGAATTACATGTTGTATTAAACATTTGTTTCAATAAAAATTACAGTTGTCAAAAATTCGAATTAACAAAACAAAATAAATAAAAAGTACAATCTAAAACATAAAAAGTTTCATAAAACTAAAAGGATTGAGTATAACAATTCTCTACTGATCTAACATATAAAGTGCTTAGTTAACTAGATTATAAAATTTCTAAGTTTTTCAAATATCTTTAGAAATTCTCTCACCATCAACAACAACGAAAATTGATGGATTTAATAAATTAGGCCGCGGCTTTGGGGAATAAATAAAATTCTCCGGGGAATAAATTCTCGAGGGAATCCAGATTTTTTTGAAAATTCTCCGGGGAATAAATTTTTATGGGGAATACAGAATACATTTTTTTGAAAGTTCTCCTCCATCTCATCTGTTCCGTCACTTCATCTTCTCGACACCTCATCCTCTTCTCCGGCGAAAGTCGTCGCCGGCCGGCCTTCAAACATTAAAAATTAAAATTAAAATTAAAATTTTCTCTCTCCTCTCTCTCTCTCTAAAATGTTTTTTTTTTCTTTTTTCTCTCTCTCTCTAGAACAGATCTAGAGAGAGAAGGTCCGTTGAGAAAGAGGAGGAAGAAAATAGAGAGAGAAGATCCTTTTTCCTATGACGGTAGCTATTATACAGCAAGAATAGAGAGAAAAGATCCTTTTTCCTTTCTCGATTCCAACCCAAATCACCTTACTAGTTTAGCCTAACTGAAGCTCAAGCTATTAGAAATCGATCAACCTCTCCGTCCGATTTCTCAATCCTCTTCAAAAACAGATTAGTGAAAACTTGATTTCTGTCAAATGCCTCATTTTTTTTAGCTCACAGTGAACAGGAAGAACAGATGAGAAGTTGATTTTAATATCAGATTTCCTACTAAATCAACTCAACTTCAGTCAAACAGTGGAGGAGAAATGAATTACCTCATGTATGAAGTTGTGAGAATTTCGATGAGTTAGTCGGGAGGATGACCGGAGAAATAAGAATCGGTAAATTTTGTGGTGGCGGTGGTGGTGGTGAAGGAAGGAAATAGAAAGAGCGACGGTGGTGGTGGTGGTGGCGGGACGGGGGAGTTGAGCCGGAAAAGTGACTGACAAGAGAGAGACCGAGAGAAGAAGGAAAATGAGTGTTTGTTAAGTTCTTCACAGACCAAATACAAAGTTATGCCCGCAAACTCGCCCTACATTCAATCAGACATCTTTCTCTCTCTCTCTCTCTACTTTTTTTTTACTTTTATAAATTATTTTGACCTTTCTTCTTCCTCCTCTTTCACAGCAAACTAGACAACAAAAACAAAATCCAATGCTATTTTCACCTCAAAAGCAGGATCACTTTCAATCCCAACACACTCTCTCTAAAAAAAATTTTAGAGAGAGAGAGAGGAGAGAGAAAAGAGAAAAAAAAGTGTTTTTTTTTTTAATGTTTGAAGGTCGTCGGCCGGAAAATTAACCGGCCGGCGACTTTCGCCGGAGAAGATGATAAAGTGTCGAGAAGATGAAGTGGCAGAGAGAGGTGATGAGATGGAGGAGCCTTTTTTATAGCATCTTCTAAAATTAGAAGCCCCTTAGCAATAAAAAGAAACATAAAAAGTCAATCTTGTTTGACTAGTTTTAATAAAAGTCATTATTCCCTGGAGAATTTTCTTTATTCCTCAAAGTCGCGGCCATTATAAATTATGCCCATGTCTTGAAATTTTGCCTTGACGAGTTTTTTGTGATTGCCCTAATCTTATTAGTGAGTGTTATCAATGTAAAGAATATATCGTATTTTTCGTTTTCTGAGAGAGAATTTGAGCCTGACCTAATTCATGAAGGAGATGTTCTTCGACCAAAGACGCAACGCGAGTAATTTTTCGGATAGGACAATTGATGAATAAGATCATCAAGTTCGGATGATTTAGGGATCGTAGTGTTTAGCCAGAAACCAACTACAATCGTCGAATCACGAAGCGATTCACGGCTAACTTTGTCTGGTCCTACAGTGGGTTACACCAAAGAGTGTCGATTTGATCAGAAGACATGATTAGAGGGATGGTACATATAACCATGAATTTTTGGGTTTATAGTCCAAAAAACGGGTCCTAATAGTAGATATAATCCTCTCTAATCCTATAAAGGGTTTTAAAACCAAAAAAAATAATATAAATGGATATCTAGTCCATTTGGTCTCGTCTAGAGAGAAAACACAAATCTCTAGAATAAATATTATTTCATAATCCCTAATCTAACCTTTCCATATTTTATAACTGATTTATCTTCGAAATCTATGCATATCTTCTTCCATATTTTTCTCCCATATTTCTCTCCAATCATGTTTCTATTCAAAGTAAGGATATCTTCATCATTATCTCCCATATTTCTCTCCAATCATGTTTATATTCAAAGTAAGGATATCTTCATTATTTTCAGTAACGGAAACTCTTTATTTGATCTCTCTAAAATCGATTTAGTTGACAAACCTCCATTAAACTCAGAAAATCTTCTTCTTCTACATTATATTGCTGTCCAAATTCATCATTTATCAGGTTTAATACTTTCGAAATCTTTATAAACACCATTGTTAATATCTAATATTTCTTCTTGTAACTAAAACCCTAATTATTTCGCTCTATTATAAAACGTATCAGATTTATGATACATATCTATAAGATCTGTTTACTAATTCATTAACTTCGAATGTATGATGTTTATTTTCTCTCTCTAAAATTTTCATAACTGTTTAAGATCTTTATGTTTATTCCTTATTCAATGATTCCTTCATAGCTAGTATGTTATGTTTGCATCCAGTGATAATATCATATTTCTTTAGATCTATGTTTAATCTTCTGTTGTTTCTGATATTTCGTGAGATCAGATTATCAATCATCAATCGAATGTTTGATGTTTATTTTCTTCTCTCTCTTAAAATTTCATTTATGTTTTTGATCTTGATGTTTAATCCTTCAACTCGAGTTTGACATTATTGCAATCAATCATCATAGCAGATATCTTTAGATTTGTAGTTTAAGCTTAATGATATTCTCATTTTTTTTCTTCAGATCTGGTTTTCAATCCGTACGGATTTATGAAACATTTGTTCTTTCGTACGGTTACTCATAACAGAATTTACAGTACATATACTTTATCGTAAATTACCACAATTTATAGTAAATTATGGGTAATTTATAGAACATTACCCGTGCTTTAACACCAAAACAGTACTCATTTCATTAGTAGAAATACTTCGCTTTACTATCAAATCTCGTGTACTTTGCAATAAAGTATATATAATTTACGTATATCTTCATGTTCTTACCATTATGTATACTGTATAATTTACGTATAAGTGCACATAAATTGTGTATTATTAATTTATCGTTACGTGTACTTTTCACTCAAAACAGTAGCTTTGATAAGTTTACCAAACTACTCAAAACCTTCAAATGTTGTCAAAATTTGACAAACATTATATATAATTTACGAAACTGTACATGTAGTTTATAATAGAATATATGATTTTTTTTCTTTAATGTATGTGTATTTATGTGTGTAGATTTGATATACCAGATGAAATTTCAAAGAGAATCATCAAATCAAAGTGAGTCAACAAAACTAATGGAGAGTACATGGATGGGCACCATTTTTGAACCACAGAAGATTTTGTACTTTTTTTTGTAACAGAATGTAAAGGATATGTAATGTAATAAAAATTATGTGTAATGTAAAAGAAATTATGTGTAATTTATTGAACAAGACCCACATACATTTGATAAATTATGTTGTATACTTGACAAATGATGGTTTCCTCGTCATAAATAATACATAATTTACGTATTTGTTTCATAATTTGTATTCTATGTGTATTTATGTATGAGTAAAAACGAAAACATATGTTGCTTTAATGTTCCCAGAAAAATGTACTATTTCCAAAACTGAAAGTTAAGTGAGAGAAAGTGATATATATGTTTTGTATATTAACCCCCAAATCACGTTAAATTGATCCTAGAAAATATACTATTTCCAAATCTGAAAGTTAAGTGAGAGAAAATTGATTTGAATAGAAAAAAAATTACATAGTAAGAGAGAAAAAATTGATTTGGTTTCCAAATCTGTAAAGAGAGAGAAAATTGATTTGGTTACGATTTTTGTTTTGAATTGATTTGGAAATAGATTTGCTTTCCAAAACGGTTAGAAGATATAGAAAAATCAATTTCGGATTTATACGTTAGTTGCTTTAAATCCCCTAAATCACGCCCACATTAGAAACATTCTAAATTCACCTTGGAAAATTAAAAATCCCGTGATTTTTGTAGGAGGGACATGGACGGTAGTTCTCTCATAAAGAATGGGCTATTATGTCCATAATGTAAAAGGACTAAATATCCATGTTTTGGGAAGATTGGATCATAAACCTTTTTTGAATATTATTTTGGTCTATATACCCACGGACCCTATAACCATGGGTTAGACCCATAGATATGTCCAAAAAAGCTAAAGAAAGGTTGGACAAAGATAGTACAAAATGCCCGAATAAAAGAAATTTGGGTCGGACACCTAAAGAGGGATTTTAGGCCCAAAAGAGAGTCAGTCTTATAGGGTCGGCCAGATCTGCCCTCTTGGACATGCCCTGACCGACCATAAGTTAAGGAAACTAGAAAATAACAACTTCATGTATTTCCTGAATCTTATTCAAAATGAATTTTTAAGAAACCTAATTATGGTTGGACTCTAACTTAGGGTTTTTATATAATGTCTCTTAAGACTTGAATAAGGTGTAGAAAATTCTCAAGAAGCTTTCTACCTCTACAACATCAAGTAGAGAAAGAAAGAGAGATAATTCTCCACTATCTAGTCAAAGAAGAAGTGTTCTTCAATCTAACCACCATTGGAGTTCTAGCTAACAACAAGGTGGGAGATCAAGTTAATTGCTCTGTGTCTCAAGTAAAGGAGCTACAATTGGAGTTATTGGTCTTCTAAAGCGATTGGAAAGGTTCGGGAAAAACTAGCGATTACGGTATCTCTAATTTCTTAGTTCATTATTAGTTTATGCATGAGATCCTGGGGATACCAGTGTTAGACATTAGATGCCTGCGATTCTGCTAACAACACTAGGAGACACCATAATCCAACAACTCATTGAATCTTTTTTAGACGGATAATTTCAGTTGAGAAGGTTTTGTACGAAAGTAGTGTTAAATATTGACGGGAATATTTAGTGGTCCCACCAATAACCTCATTATTTGGACGGCTTGTATCTCCAAGGTCGGCGAAAAAAGATTAATTTTGACTGAGTAAAACCCGTCGGAAATATTTCTCTACAGACTTTTTTTTCGTGAAATTTTCCTTTTCGACCGTAAAAATGAATTTAAACATAAGAAAATAGGTTACCGCATAGGGAAATGATAGAGTGCCCAGCTAGAATGTCCAGTAAAATGCCCAAATTTCCTCATTTAGAAACAAAAGGAGTCCCCACCGTAGTCAAACTTTGAAAAAACCTTGTCTTTTAGTAAATTCCACGTCAGCTGGGCACCCTTTTGGGCACGGAGCTGGGCACTCTAGCACCTCCCTACCGCATAAATCTTTTTCGGAAATATTGTGCGTCTAGGGGGCAGGAAATTCTTTTCACTCCCCACAGTACAAAAGGAAATAAACCATTGCAATTAAACTTTTATCGGCAGTATTAGCCTTTAACAGTCTGTACTACATATTTGCGACAACATTTTGAAACACTATCGAGAATAACCGATCTACCGGTGGCTTCTCTTTAAGCCTTCGGTTAAGTGTGTCGGGAAAAGTATCCATCTTTCTAGTGTACCTTGATTTAGAATTCTAGCTACCAGGCTAATTTTTTTTTTTTTTTTTTTGGAAAACATAGAATAGTTTCATTGATTAAAAAAAGCTTACAGAAGTTAGATGAGAAGACTAACTTCACAAAACACAAAACAACAATGTGACTAAAGAAGATTACAAATGGCTTAAAGCCTAATTAACGCATCCCAGTTTGTAATTAGGTTCGAGAAGTTCAATTTCTTTCTCCATGGTTGGTTGATGTTCCAATAGAAAATGGAAGCTTTTGTTTGGACAATAATTTCCTCGACTGTAGCTTCTTTCTCATACAAATCATCCATCATCCTCTTGTTTCTTTCAATCCATATGATTGCCGTAGGAATGCATAACATCAAGGAACTTTTTCTATCTATTCCTTTCTTTGGTTTCCAATCTTTGATTAGTTTGATATTTAAGTTTGATATTTATAGGCCAATTTTGGTCAAAACTCCTTGCAACTTTTTGCTTTGGTAACCACTTAATTTTTTCTAGTCCTCAACAATCTAGTTACCATGTTTTGAATTTCGGAGAAAGCTGGAATAGGTTTTGTTGTTCACAGTGATTGTAGAGAATTTAGTACAGCCTGCAGGCCATAACAATCAAATTCACAGATTGTTCGATGAAGACAAGCCTAGCAACTCTATTATTGTTTCGGAGTGGGTCGAGGAGCTAAAGCAACCTTTTAAACTAAACTCCTTCAACTGGACTAATCATGCTTGCTGCAGCTGCTACTCAAGAAACCCTAGCCTATCTCTGCTTTTGTTTTCTAATTAAGAAGTAACAAGAAGAGATGAGGAGGAGACTCGGTTGAGTCTCTGTGAGAGATAGAGAGAGAGAGAGGAAACCGAGTATGAGAAGAGAGGGAAAGATGAGATTCAAACTCTATCTCTAGCTATTATCATATCTAATGTGGTTACAAAAGTATATATAGGTTTTGTTTACATGAGATTTACATGGGATTAAGTAAAAGATACATCAAGATATTATGCTAATTGGTTATTTAACTAGTTCAACCGGGTGTAAGTGTGGTGTAGCCGAGTGTAGGTTGACCCGAGTTGACACTAACGTTGATACTCCCCCTCAAGTTGGAGCGGAAATCGAAGATAAGCCCAACTTGCCAATCAATCGTTGAAAAATTTCTGATCCAAGCGGTTTTGTTAAGACATCGGCAAGTTGTTCCGTTGTTGGTGTAAAACGTGTTGTAATTAGCTTGGTTTTGATCTTCTCGCGAACCAGGTGACAATCGATTTCTATGTGTTTCGTTCTTTCGTGGAAGACCGGGTTGTCTGCAATATGTAGTGCAGCCTTGTTGTCGCAGTAGACGGTCATTGGAGCAGAATGAGAAATGCCAAGATCTTGGAGAAGAAACTTGATCCATTGTAATTCACAAGTGAGAGATGCTAAGGCGCGATATTCGGCCTCCGCAGAGGATCTAGCAACTATAGATTGTTTTTTGGATTTCCAAGAGAGGGGACTGTCGCCAAGAAAAGTAATGTAACCAGTAGTGGAACGTCGGGTTGTGGGACAACCCGCCCAGTCGGAATCACTGAAACCAGAAACATGTAAAGGACTTTTGGAGGATAGAAAAATACCTTTGCCAAAAGAGCCTTTCAGATAACGTAGTACTCTGTGAGCAGTGTCGAGGTGTGTACTACGCGGAGATTGCATAAATTGACTGAGAGTGTTGACCGCATAAGTAATGTCGGGTCGAGTTACTGTGAGATAAATTAGACGACCAATGAGACGTCTATATATAGTGGGATCAGTAAGTAAATCACCGTCAGTTGAATTGAGGCGAAGTTTCTGGTCCATAAGAAAAGCAGAAGGACGGGAAGTAGTGAGACCAGAATCTTCGAGAATATCAAGTGAATAGCGACGTTGGCATAAAAATATATCATGAGATGAACGGGAAACTTCGATACCAAGGAAATATTGTAGTCGACCTAAATCCTTGAGAGAGAAAGTGGTATCGAGGAAAGTTTTTAACTTGGAAATAGCCGTAGTATCATTACCTGTGATGATGATATCATCAACATAGACGAGAACATATACAACAGTAGAACCTTTGGAAAAAGTGAATAAAGAATAATCAGCAAAAGATTGAGTAAAACCATGAGATAATAGTGCAGAAGAGAATTTAGCAAACCATTGTCGCGATGCTTGCTTTAGACCATATAGAGATTTGTTTAGATTACAAACACGTTGCTCCCCCTTACTAGAAAAACCGGGTGGTAGTTTCATAAAAACCTCTTCGTCGAGGTCACCTTGGAGGAAGGCGTTATTTACGTCAAGTTGGTGGAGGGACCAACCCTTGATGGCGGCGATGGATAATAAGGCACGAACAGTAACCAATTTTGCAACCGGTGCGAAGGTGTCCGTGTAGTCCAATCCCTCAATCTGGGTGTACCCTTTTGCCACTAGGCGGGCCTTATATCTTTCGATGGAACCATCGGAGCGATGTTTGATTTTATAGACCCATTTACAACCAATGGGTCTCTTTCCATGGGGAAGATCAACAAGAGACCAAGTATGATTTGATTTTAAGGCGGCTATTTCCTTAGACATTGCCTCTCGCCAATGAGATGAGGTCATTGCTTGGGAAAAGGAGCGAGGTTCCGTTTGAGAAAGAACGGAAGTAAGGAAAATTTTGTGATCGTTTGAGAAATTATCAAAAGAAATGTGATTTATTAACGGATATGTAATGGAAGAGGACGAGTCCGGGGTCGGTAACGCATTACAGTGATAGTCATGGAGACGTGCTGGGGGACGACGTAACCGGGCCGGACGAGATTGCAGTAAGGGAGTGGTTATGTTACTGTTGGAGGCAGGAGAGGTGCCTATAGAAGCGGAAGATGGAGTGGACTGTTCATCAGGAAGTAAGGGATTTGGAAGAGGAGCCGAGGTGCCTGTAGGAGAGACGAGGTGCCTGAAGAATCAGAAAGGTTGTCAACCGGTGTGTCTGTAGGGGAAACAGGAGCTATGGCCGGTGTGCCCGTAGAAGAAACAGGAACGATGGGAGATGTTGGGATCGGTGGATCCAAATGTTGACCCGAAGTGGAAATCGGTACCGAGTCGTGAGAAGGATGAAAAGAGCCATCATCTTGAATGTTGATGAATGATCGAGAAGATTTATTAGTAGGTGGAAGGAGAGTACTCATTGGGAAACGATCCTCTCGAAAAACAACATCTCGAGAGACAATGATTTTCTTGGAAGAAAAACAAAAAATCTTATAGACTTTTTGTCCATGTGGGTATTCAATGAATATGCCGGGAATAGAACGCGGATCCATTTTTGTTGTCGGGGACGGATGACGAGCATAGCAGAGACAGCCAAATACTCTTAGATGAGTCAGAGAGGGGGGGGGGNNNNACCAAGTAATTTTTCATGAGGTGACAACCCATGAAGTAAAGGTGAGGGTAACTTATTAATTGTATATACTGGAGTTAACACGCATTTAGCCCAAAATTCGAGAGGTAGATGTGCTTGTAATCTAAGGGACCTGGCAACTTCTAATATGTGTCGGTGTTTACGCTCTACCACCCCATTTTGTTGGGGTGTGTAGGGTCATGATCTTTGATGTAAAATACCATTAGTAAGGAGCCAATTTTGAACGTCAATATTTAGGAATTCGGTTCCATTGTCGGAACGAATTGTTTGAATTTTCGGAAAGACTATGCTATCATTTCCCGAATGAAGAGATGAGATATCAGTACTAAATTGTGTACGGACATAATTAAGAAAATTAGAAAGGTATTTCTTAGTATCTGATTTAGTAGATAAAAGAAAGACCCACGTACATCGTGAGAAATCATCGACAAGCGTAAGAAAGTATCGATTGCCGGACAGAGAGGGGACAGAGAACGGTCCCCATAAATCTGCATGAACCAATTCGAAAGGTTTTGAAGAAGTACTAGTACTAATAGGGAATGGCAAACGAGTCTGTTTAGATAACGGACACATATCACACGGAATTTTATTATTCAAATTCAAAGAACCATAAGGAACTTTGCTAGATAAAAATTTCAAACGAGATAAACTAGGGTGACCTAAACGACTATGCCATAAATCCGAGACGGAATTACAAGTACGAAAAGCAGAAAATAAAACTCTAGGTTCCGTGTGAAGAAAGTAGAGACCATCTTTGGGATCACCATGTCCAATCCTCTTACCCGTCACTGGGTCCTGAAAGGTATACGAAAAGGAATTGAATGTAACGTCACAAGCAAGTGAACGAGAAATTTTCGATACGGAAATTAAATGAAATTTAAAAGAAGGAATGTGAAGGACATTGTGAAGATAAAAATTATTAGTAAAATAGATACTACCAATATTAAGAACTTGTATTCGTGAATCGTCCGGAAGTTAGACAAAATAATCCGGAGGTGCTCAGTTATATGTAGAAAATAAAGATAAATCGGAACAAATGTGTTTAGAAGCGCCTGAGTCAATGACCCAAGGCGAAGAAGAGAGAGACATACCCGTAAGGTTTACACTAGCGGCCTGTCCGAGTTTAAGTGTTGCTGTTGCAGCCGAAGGAGGTGGTGTAGATGGGGTGCCTGCAGAATGTTTCGGCTGGGCCAGCAGATTGCAAATGTGGATGTACTGTTCGGGTGTCATGGATGTGGCTAAAGGCGCCGCAGATGTGTTTCCGACTGGCTGAACCGAGGCAGCAGTAGGTTGACTTCGGTGAGTTTCAGGAAAGCCATGGAGCTTGTAACAAGTTGAAATGAAATGTCCATGGACACGGCAGTGATCACAGAATGGACGTTGCCTCTTGGTACGTTGTTTCTCGAATCGTTCGGGACGATCCGAACGATGAAAAGAACCATGGTTTGAGTTGTTAACAGCAAGGGCAGCAGCTTCAGGATTCATGGAGGAGTCATGACTTAGGTTTTGTTGAACTTCCTCTTGTTTAACCAAACTGTGGATTCGAAGAAGTGAAGGAAACGGATCCATAATAAGAATCTGACTTCGAATCGCAGAGAATCGATCGTGTAAACCTTGGAGAAACTCCATGGCACGATCTTGATTGTAGCGTTCGAAGATCAATTTTCCATGTCCACACATACATGGTTCGATAGCAATAAGTGAGTTAAGTTCGTCTTGGATGGATTTCAGACGTGTGAAGTAAGCCGATACGTCAGAACCTTCTTGTTTCAAACAAGAAATGGCACGTTTGAGTTGAAGATTTTGGGAGCGTTTGTGTGATGAAAACGTTCATGAAGGTTTCTCCATATCTCTACAGCACTTTCATCATACAAAATGGATTGACGAATGTCCGGTTCAACGGAATTGAGAAGCCAACTAGTGACCAAGTCATTGCAACGTTCCCATGATTCCAATTCGGTGGGAGAAGATGGACGAGGAATCGTTCCATCAACGAAGACAAACTTGCTTTTGGCGCGAAGAGCCATCTTCATGGCACGAGACCATGAAGGATAATTATCGCCGGAAAGCAAATGAGTAATCAAAATGGTTGTTGGGGAGTCAGAATGGTGGACATCAAACGTGGGAGTGGTGGTTTGGTGAGGAGTAACAGTGGAGCCCGAGATGTCGGATGAAGTCATAGCTTAAAAAAAAATCGTGATTTGCTCTAATACCATAAGAAGTAACAAGAAGAGATGAGGAGGAGACTCGGTTGAGTCTCTGTGAGAGATAGAGGGAGAGAGGAAACCGAGTATGAGAAGAGAGGGAAAGATGAGATTCAAACTCTATTCTCTATTATCATATCTAATATGGTTACAAAAGTATATATAGGTTTTGTTTACATGAGATTTACATGGGATTAAGTAAAAGATACATCAAGATATTATGCTAATTGGTTATTTGACTAGTTCAACCGGGTGTAAGTGTGGTGTAGCCGAGTGTAGGTTGACCCGAGTTGACACTAACGTTGATACTAATGTTGAATGTAACAATGTATTCGAAAATGGTAGCTGTAAATAAATTTCGAAAATTGCTAGAAATAGAAAAAGTTAATGCTAATACTAGCTAGGTTAACAAGGAGTCTGGATTTCTTATTGAAAAATAAAAACAAGAAGTCTTAATTTATAAACCATAAGTTTATCGTTTTGTTTGCACTCTCGACTTCTCATGAAAACTAATTAACTTAGTCCTACTCTTCTTTCCTTGCTACCATAACTATCCTTAATCAATAACCATGTCCGAATTGTTAATACCTTCGACAGTAGGCTTCTTCAGCTTTGCAGTCCTAGAAACCTCTTGATGGTACTCACAAAGAGAGTATCCCATCAAAGGAATTCCTTTACACCTCCAACCGCTTCCATTGTAGCGGCTACATTTTGTTCCTAATTTTGTTTCTTCTCTTACGTTGTCAGTACAACTTTTCTTGTTATCTTCATTGTTGACGAAAGCTTTTTCTTCTTCCGATTCTTTCTCTTGCATCTTATGCTTTTTAAGCTCTTTTTGTTCTTGTTTTTCCTCTCTTCGTCTGGTATACTCACTTCTCCTTTTTCTCGGTGGAAGAAGTCGATTCCAAGCTTGCATCAGAAACATAAATAAATAAATAAATGAAAATTAGTAAACTCGTATGCCTAAAATATAATTACTACGAAGATTTAGGTTAGAAAAGTCATAGAGTTTAATGAGAGAGGTAATGTCAATAAACTAAAGATAGAAAAACATGGAGCATATTATACTTCCACTAAAAGATGAGAGAATAGGGACAGCCTCCTCAATAGAAGTAGCTTCATGAGCTATATTGCTTGAGTTCCTACAAAGAAACAAATCCATCAATCAAATAATTAAAATGCTAGGGTTTTTAATGTACTTAAAATAACAATATATTTTGTAGTTTTAACATGTACCATATCCGACCGCATTGCCTCGTTTTTGTTTGAGATCTCTTGTTTCTAACCTTATTAGCTAAAATATTATCATGCATAATCTGAAAATAAAACAACGAGTAAAATTAGGGTAGTACTTCACCAATATATTTCTCAACACAAAAAAAAAAAAAGTATATGGGATCGCTATTTGAGTTGTACATTCACATATTCAAAAACCATCCCAACTTTTTGTCTTCCTTTAACTACATCACCCATTATTACCCAATCTCTACGATGCAAGAGCCAGCACAAAGGCTACAAGTGGTCTTTTACTACTTGTGTATTTGAGTACCTAGGGTTGATTACCATAACATCATTTCCATTTACTAAGGAGAGCCCCATTCCCCTTGTTACACACCCTCCACTCCAAATTCTCCAGTAAGTCATTTTATTAGGACCATTCCCCCAAAGATAATCACAAAACGGGAGTGCTACCATGACAAAATCTTTGATTTAATGACTCATTTTTACTAAAATATCACATTTTTCTAAAGTTTGAGTTTGATCTGTACCGTTATTTTACCCGTACGACTCATCATGTCGAAACTTTTGTCAAAAATCCTTTGTGCGCTTAGCAGTTTCCATGACAAAAGAGATTTCTTTGTTGCATCATAATTACCTACATATTTGTCGAATCATTTCCCTTCTTCATCTTATAGAATCACTAGTTTCTTGATTTATCCCCATCTACCGCTTAATGACGGAATTAGGTCTTTACAGCGAGTGGACGGATTTGATCTTTTTGAGTTGACTTGGATTATCTACTTTCTATTTTGTATTAATTTTCGTGTGGTTGTTATTGCTTAGTTTGTAAGCATATCTTCGATGAGTTGAGGAGATTCTTCTTATTGGGAAGTTTATTGTCTATAACTTCAAAATATTATTGACAAAATAAATCATCTCCTTCCCCTTCGTTAAACTCGGTGCATGCAAGTTATAGACAACGTAATAAACCCTTCACTAATAGTAAACGAAAACAACGTAAAAAAAAAAACATATATCTTTGAAGACATTATGCATAAATAAATATCAAAATTAGAAATTGATCCTCTAAAAGCACAAATACAGCCTAAGAACCCTTGACAATTCCACCCACTCCTCTTTTCACGCTTAAATCCATTAGAAGCACGAATACAACCTAAGAGCCCTTGACGATTCCTCTTTAATACATATATGAATATGATATACGATATTCAACTCATTGTTCACCTCTTGGGGTGGAATTATCTCTTTCCTTCGCCGGGTAGACCAATCACTATATTTTCGTGACAAGATTCTAATCAAATGTGTTTATATTTATAGATTGTGTGCCCATCAACCAACCAAAGGTTGGAACAAAAAACCCAAAAGAGGCCAACTAGAGTGGGTCAAAAGGTGACAAATTTGGGACAAAGTTAGGGTATCAAACAAAATATTGAGCATTAGAGAAAATAGTAAAAACAATGAGAGGCAAACTTTAAAAGACATGAAAAATAAAAGTTAGATAGTTAGAAGATATTTGACCTTCTTTATGTTTGATCTTCTCTCCATGAGGAATAGCTCTCAAAATTCTTTGGCTTGACAAGCAACTTGAGCCCTTGATCTCCAAAGGGATTACAAAATGACTAACTAGACTTCTAATCAACCTTCTTTTTTCTCTAGTGAAGGAAGCGGAGCTATCAAAGAAGGTGAAAGTAGTGAGGCACTATATATAACAAGTCTATAACCTCAATGCCGGCCCACATTGAATTTATGAACTTGGTTATAATCATTGGGACAGACATTTTAGGGTAAGTAATTGCATTTATTAATTACTATTCACTCTGACATACTAACTAACAATTGGACACTTGTAATAAAAACTTAGATGTGCCAAGTAATTAACGGATGATTTTTTGTGGAAATATGTATTTGAGGAAAAAAAAAATGAAATGCCAAAAAAGTCACCAAATTAAAAATGGAAGAGAGAAAAATTTCTACCTAAATAAAGTGGTATACTAGATTAGTTTTTAAAAAGACAGTGAAAAGCCCATCAAATAGAGAACTAAATATTCAACAAAAAAAAATAAAAAATAGAAAACTAGATCCACTACAGAAAAAACAATAAAAAAAATTAGTTTTTTAAAATCACCTCATTTCAAACCCAAATACAGATCTCGGTATTGTTTTTCCCATCTCGAAGCGGTCCATTTTTCACCTAATAACCTTTCTACCTTTCAATATATATTCAACTTTCCAAATGTATTCGTCTATAATCTCCATTTCCGTCTTCTTTAATCTCTATCTTCATACACTCCTACTTTTGCTCTTTTCATAGTGTTTTAGAGAAATAAATTTTGTAAATTTCAAATCTAGTTATCTTGAGCACCATTAATGAGATTCTTCTACGTGTTTCTTTATCTTACAATGTTCAATCTTCTTATAAGATTTCTGAGTTTTACTTGCATATCATATAATTTCTTAACAAAGTGAAAAGGCTTTATACAAAAAAAAATTCTTGTTCTAAAAAACACGAAGTACAATTTTAGATCTATTTTTCGGTTCTTTCTCTAGATATCACGCTTTTAGCAGATGTTGATTTTTAACAGACAAATTGACTGGTGTATTAAGCATTTTAAAATATG
>BEHA01001013.1:10881-24101 GCA_002897215.1 Eschscholzia californica subsp. californica | reverse complement strand
CGTTATCTTGAAGATTATAAAGAAGTGAGATTTGAAGAAGGCATGGTTGAAGCTAAAGAAATTGCCATTAAAATGGGAGTTGAAACAACATTTCGGGAAAACGTGTTATTCGAAGAAAGAAACAGTTTGATGAGAATGCGTGTGAAGATCCATCAATGTTACCTGAAGAAGCATTTAGAGTTAATTATTACATATACATATTAGATCAGACTCTTTCTTCATTTAAGTGCAGTTTCGAGCAAACTAAAAATACAAAAAAAATATTTAGTTTTATGTTTGAGTTAAAAAAAGTTAAACTCCCAAGATGATGGTGATTTGAGATATTCATGTGTTCGCCTTGAAACCTTTTTCAAGCATAATGAGTCATATGACATAAACAGACTAGACTTATTTTCTGAACTGAAAGTGTTGAAGCGTCTTTTACCAAATGAGATCAAAAGACCAACTGAAGTGCTAGATTTTTTGAAAGATATGAAAGGTTGTTAACCGAACACATGGGTTTCTTATAGAATTATGTTAACGATACCAGTTATTGTTGCCTCTGAAGGAAGTTTTTCTAAGTTGAAGTTGATTAAGTCTTATATTCGATCTACTATGTCAGAAGAAAGGTTAAACGGGTTAGCTACATTATCTATTGAGAAGAATACGACTGACAATCTTGATTATTCGACGATTGTTAGTGACTTTGCATCGAAAAATTGAAGAAGAACAAAATTTCAGTGATTGTAATTATCAAAAAAAATTATTTTGTTATATGAATATGATGAAAATATTTTGCGGTACTTATTATTTTCATGTAAATACATTTATACGTTTTACAATTTGATAGAGACAACCACATTATCAGACCTCGCTTCGGGCCACTGAAAAGTCAGGACCGCCCCTGCCCCTTACTAAAAATGTAATTTACCACATAAAAAATGGTTAATTATGAGAACATTCATGAATTGACAAGCCACATCGTGCGAGGATGCTAAATCAATCAATGATACAACATAAAAAAGAAAGTTAAAACTTAAGTGAAGTACGAAATTTTCGTATTATCAAACTAACTTTCTTATTTTTGTAAGTAAAAAGATTATTTATCTTTGTGTTGTCATCTATACAGCGAACCACGATTTGATTATACTATCGGGTCAACGTTGATCTTCCTTATTGTTTCCATCTTTATCTTCTACATTATCACTTTCGTAAATAGATTCGCAGAACTCTTACTCACCAATCAAAACTTAAGCTGATTTGGTTTAATGCAGTTTAGTTTGATTGCAGCTATTCCAAAATGATCAAGCCGAAGTCAAACCATATTGAAATTTGAACCAAAATGATCAGTGTAGGTTGGTTCAACCAATATGTGCTTACCCTCTCCTCTTACCAATTTCCCCTGCATTTTCTTCTGTCTGACTGTGATTTGCCCTATCTATCTCTCTCTAGATTTGTTCACACTTAATTCTCTGTATAATCATTGGGGTTTTCTTACTAATTAATCTGTTTTTGGAATATCTTACTAACTAATTAAATTAGGTGATTTAAATTTCTGTTATCCCTCTATAAAACCCAACGAGCCCTTTTTCTTTCATCCTCATTCTGAAGTTTTCTCTCTGTCTCTCTCTCTCTCTAGAATCCCTCTCTCTCTCTCTCTCTCTCTCTCTCTCTCTCTCTCTCTCTCTCTCTAGAGTGTCTCGTTAAGTGGAAATCGTCAAGTGGAAATCGTCATTCTCACAGAGTCACAGGTACTCTTTTCTTTCATTGTCATTTTTTAATGGTTCTTGGAAGTTTCTAGGGTTGAATTCATCTCTGATCTCAGCCTCCACCTTCTCTAATCTCCATCTTCATCTTTTTTAATCTTAATCTCCATCCTAGTTATCATTCTCACAAGTCACACCCTAGTTATCATCTTTTTTAACAGAGTCATTCTCACAAGTCACACCCTAGTTATCATGTTTTCAATTCTGGAGAAAGCTGGAATAGGGTTTATTGTTCACAGTGACTGTAGATAAATTTATTACAGCCACGCCATAAACAATCACATTCACAGATTGTTCCATGAAGAATAAAGCATAGCAACTCTCTTATTGTTTCAGAGTGGGTCAAGGAGGTAATTAAATCATCCTTTTAGACCTAACTCCTTCAGCTGGACTAATCATGCTTCCTGCTGCTGCTGCTACCCAAGAAACCCTACCTCTGCTTTGATTTTCTAATGTTGAATTTAACAATGTATTCGAAAATGGTATGTAGCTGCAGATAAAAATCAAAAATTGCTAGAAATAAAGGGAATACTAATACTAACTTAACAAGAAGTCTTGATTAGTTGATTTCATATCGAAAAAAAAAATAGCAACAAGTCTTGATTTAAAAAGTGTTAGTATATAAGTTGAGGTGTAATCATGATGTAACTAAATCAAAAGATTAACTACAGTGGTGCCTTTAGTATAATAACAGATTCTGTTTAGGAGTTAGTTATGAGCTAAATGTTAGTTAACAAGTTTGTTAGGAGTTTGTTAATCTGTCTCTAAAAGCTATAAATAGCTCATTAGTTGTAATCCTACTTACTTTTGTGAAATCAATAAAGCTAGGTTTCATTTCTAACATGGTATAAGAGCCAGAGTTGATTTTTTTTTTCCGAAGCTTCTTCTCTTCTCAACTTTCTCTCTCTATTGTGATCACTTCGAAACCTTATATCGTTATCAATGGTGATTTCTTCTTCATCTGCTTCTTCTCCGATTGTTCCTATGCCTGGTAATTCAATTTCTCATCTATCGAATTATGTTTCTGAGAAACTTGATAATTCTAATTACCTCATTTGGAAAAATCAATTTGAGACTATTTTGATTGGAGCTGATCTTTTTGGTTATGTTGATGGTTCCATCATTGCTCCACCACAAAACATTAATGATGGAGGAAGACAAGTTATGAATCCAGATTTCTTAACTTGGAGAAAAAATGATAACTATGTCCAATCGTGTCTCAAATCGACTTTCACTCGATCAATTTCTTCTGATGTGCTAGGATTATCAACTGCTTATGAGATCTGGAATTTCCTTTCTCTAAGTTTTGTTGAGGAATATGAATCTAAGATCACGACACTTCGATATCCGATTCAACATATCAGAAAAGGTTATTCTTCCATTATTTATCTTCGTCGAATCAAATCATTGGCTGATGCTCTTACTGCTGTTAATGAGAAGATTCCTGATAAAGAATTATGTAGAATCACTCTTCAAGGTCTTGGTAAGGAATATAATCATTTTATCATCACTATGCATAATCGAGATTCTCCTCAATCATTTGTTGAAATTCGAACTCGATTAATCCATCATGAACAATGGTTGAGTTTACAAGATACAACTGAAACTAATGCTGTTTATTTTGCTAAGAAAGAACAGTTTGCTAATCAGTTCAAGTCCGATTCTAGTATGAAGAATTTCAATTCTTCACAAATGAGACAATCACGACCTAATATTCAAAATCAATCATTTCATTCAAATCAGGCAGGTGAACGAGCTATTGATTATGATTTCACAGCAATTCCTTGTGGAATCTGCAAGCGATGGGGACATCCAGCTTCTAGATGTCGATTTCGTTATACACCTTCTGAGGAACAATTCAAAGTTCACAATTCTACTTCTGATTACAGTAATCCACAGTCTTATAATCAAGGTCCAAATAATTATAACTACAACAATTCACAAAGCAATCAATACAGCAATCAACAAAGAAATCAACAAAGCAATCAACAAAGCAATCAACAAAGTAACAATTACATCTATAGCAACTCCAATAGAAACAATTTCAAGAAATTCAACAATCATTCGAGTCAACAAAGACACAATTTTGCTGGTCTTCATCTTTATGAGGAAGGAGATAGCTCTACTCAGGTACAATCTGATTTTCCCTCTTTTAATCCTAGTGATGATGAAGCATATGAGTCTTTCTTTGGTACTTCACCAGAAGATTTTGAACCTCATGAAGCTAATATGGCTATTCTAGTACCAAATCTTTTAGAATCTGCTATTCATGAGTCTGAGCCCACAGTATGGCTAGCTGATACTGGAGCCACGAGCCATATGACCCATGATACTTTAACCATGAAAAGCTCAAGAGATTATGAGGGATCTGACTCTGTTATGGTTGGTAGTGGGATGTGCATCCCTATCAAGAGCATTGGTGATGCTGAACTCATTACTACCTCTCATAATTTTCAGCTTAAGAATGTTCTTTTAGTTCCTCATATTCAGAGAAATTTACTTTCTATCTCAAAGTTCACAAAAGACAATCAATGTTTAGTTGAATTCTCTCCTTGGGGTTACAAAGTGGAGGATCTATGGTCTGATAGAGTTTTAAATGAGGGAGAAATGGGGAATAACTTGTATCCTATTACATTTCAAGTTCATAAGTCATTGTCACAGCAAGCTTACTCTTCTATATTGGCTGCATCTTCTTCAACCTGGCACAAAAGGTTAGGCCATCCCTCTGAGTCTATTCTACATCTCTTACAAAGAAACAAGCTTATTACTATTGCTCTTAAGGATTCAAAAGGGCCATGTCATTTTTGTAGATTGGCTAAGAGTAAGTCTTTGCCCTTTTCAACTTCAGAAAATCATTCACCTTCTCCATTGTAATTAATGCATTGTGACATATGGGGACCCTCTCCTATTCCTTCAAAAGAAAGATATAGGTACTACATTCTTTTCTTAGATGATTATAGCAGACATGTTTGGCTTTTTCCTCTGAAGATCAGGCCAGATAGTATTCATTGCTTCAGGAAATTCAAGCAACTAAGTGAAAACTTATTCTCCTCTACTATCAAGTATTTTCAGAGTGATGGTGCTCCTGAGTTATCTAAGGGAGAGTTCAAATTCTTCCTAGATCAATGTGGAATTTCCTTTAGGTGTTCATGTCCATACACCCCTCAGCAAAATGGCAAGGCTGAGAGGAAGAATAGACATATAACAGAAATTGGAAACTCTCTTCTATTTCATTCTCAAGCACCAAAGAGATTCTGGTTTGAAGCTTATGCTACTGCTACATTCATCATTAATAGGTTACCTACTATGGTACTTGAAGGAAAATCACCATTTGAGATGTTATTTGGGAAACATTCTGATTATTCTCTATTTCGAATATATGGGTGCACCTGTTATCCTCATGTATCTCATTCCAGAATGGACAAATTAAGTCCAAAGTCTGTGAAATGTGTCTTCTTGGGTTATGATATGTCTTATAGAGGGTTCAAGTGTCTGGATATATCAAATGAGAGATGGTATATGACAAGAAATGTCATCTTTTGTGAAAATGAGTTCCCATTCAAGGAGTGTTCTTCTAGTTCTAACTCATATGGGGCTTCTCTATTGTCTCCTCTTAATGTACTACAAGTATCCATGTCATCTCCTTCTACATCACCTGCACCTACTATAACTGCTTCTGAACCATCTTTAAGCTCTACTCATACTTCAAGTATTCCTGTTGCTTCTCATGGTATGCAAACTAGACTCAGGAATGGAATCATCAAACCCAAATATATTCCTGATCATGTAGCTCACTTTAATGGCAGGTATCCCATTCACTCTACCTTTCTTTCTTTGCTTGAATCTTGTGAACCTTCCTCTTTTAAACAAGCTGCTTCTGATCCAAAATGGGTTAAAGCCATGGAAGAGGAGTTTCTAGCTTTGAAACAAAACCACACTTGGTCTCTTGTTCCATTTGAACCTCACATGAATGTTTTGGGTAATAAGTGGGTGTTCAAGATTAAATACAAATCTAATGGACAAATAAAAAGGTACAAGGCAAGGCTGGTAGCTAAGGGATTTCATCAACATGAGGGCTTGGATTATACTGAAACATTTAGCCCTGTTGTGAAAGCTACTACTATTCGAACTATTCTGTCCTTTGTTGTGTCTAGGTCTTCGAAAATACAGCAACTTGATGTGTCAAATGCATTCTTGCATGGCCTCCTAGAAGAGACAGTGCATATGGTCCAACCTCAAGGGTTTATTGATGAGTCAAGACCTAAACATGTTTGTTTATTACATAAGAGCTTATATGGTTTGAAACAGGCTCCTCGAGCCTGGTTTCATAGATTTGGTTCTTTTCTTCTAACCCTGGGTTTTCATAAGATTGCACATGATCACTCTATGTTCTTCTTGGTAGATGATTCCAACATAGTTGTTCTCTTGCTATATGTGGATGATATCATCCTCATTGGAAGTTCTCCTCAAGCTTTAAGTTCTTTAATTTCTACTTTGAGTAGTGAATTTGCTATGAAGAATCTAGGGGACTTGCATTTCTTTCTTGGGATTGAAGTACTGGCAGATACTCTCTCCAAGTCTATTCTTCTTACCCAAAAGAAATATACCCTAGAACTGCTCAAAAAGGCTGATATGTTGGATTGCAAGTCATGTTCTACACCTGTTTCAGCTGGGAATAGGTTGTCTAAACTTGATGGTGCTCCTGTTTCTGATCCTTCTTTCTATAGAACACTTGTGGGGGGCCTACAGTATCTCACTATGCCTAGACCAGATATATGCTTTGCTGTGAATTATGTGGTTCAATTTATGCAAGAACCTACTGAATCTCACTTGCTATTACTTAAGAGAATCCTTAGATATTTGAAGGGAACAATTGATTGTGGTGTAACTATCACTCCTGGTGATATCTCTCATTTGGTGGCTTATTGTGACTTTAATTGGGCTGGCTGCCCAGACACAAGGAGAAGCACCAATGGTTATTGTGTTTTTCTAGGCAACTCATTAGTCTCATGGAGCTCAAAGAAATAGTCCACTGTTGCTCGATCCTCAACAGAGGCTGAGTACAAAGCCTTATCTTTTGTCACAGCAGATTTACTTTGGATTTCTTATTTACTTATTGAGGTACATATGTTGGTGCCAAGAATATAGCATCTAACCCTTTTGCCATGCTCGAACCAAACATATCGAGGTGGATTTTCATTTTGTTCGTGACTTAGTAGCTGCTGGTAAGCTTGTGATTCGTTATATCCCAACCTCGGATCAACCAGCTGATCTCTTCACTAAGGGTCTGCCTTCTCCCCAATTTGCTGCGCTAAGGTCCAAGCTTCTCTCTCTATCGATCCCTCAGCTTGAGGGGGGATGTTAGAGTATATAAGTTGAGGTGTAATCATGATGTAACTAAATCAAAAGATTAACTACAGTGGTGCCTTTGGTATAATAACAGATTCTGTTTAGGAGTTAGTTATGAGCTAAATGGTAGTTAACAAGTTTGTTAGGAGTTTGTTAATCTGTCTCTAAAAGCTATAAATAGCTCATTAGTTGCAATCCTACTTACTTTTGTGAAATCAATAAAGCTAGGGTTTCATTTCTAACAAAAAAGCTTAAGATATTGTTTTGTTTGCATTCTCAAATTCCCATGAATACCAATTAACTTGTCCTAGTCTTCTTTCACTGCTACCATAACTATCCTTAATCAATAACCATGTCTGAATGGTTAATACATTCGACTGTTGAACCAGTAGGCTTCTTCAGCTTTGCATTCCTAGTAACCTCTTGATGGTACTCACAAAGAGAGTATCCCATTAAAGGAATCCCTTTGCACCTCCAACCGTTTCCGCTGTATCGGCTACATTTTGTACTCACTATTGCTTCTTTTACGTTGTCAGTACAACTCTTTTTGATGTTTTCGTTGTTGACGAGTGCTATTTCTTTTTCGAATTGTTTCTCTTGTACAATTTTCTGCTTTTCAAGCTCTTCTTGTTCTTCCTCTCTCTGTCTCTTGTACTCACTTCTCCTTTTTCTCGGTGGAAGAAGTCGATTCCAAACTTGCATTGTACAAAAAAAGAATAAGTTATTGCAAATAAATAAACTCATATGCCTAAAATATAAATACGACCAAGATTTAGGTTAGGGTTAGAAAAGTGATAGAGTTTAATGAGAGAGGTAATGTCAATAAACTAAAGATATAAAAAAGCATGGAGCATATTATACCTCCACTAAAAGATGAGAGAATAGGGACTGCCTCCTCAATAGAAGTAGCTTCATGAGCTATATTGCTTGAGTTCCTACAAAGAAACAAATCCATCAATCAAATAATTAAAATGATAGGGTTTTTAATGTACTTAAAATAACAATATATTTTGTAGTTTTAACATGTACCATATCCGACCGCATTGCCTCGTTTTTGTTTGAGATCTCTTGTTTCTAACCTTATTGGCTAAAATATTATCATGCATAATCTGAAACTAAAACAACGAGTAAAATTAGGGTGTACTTTGACAACGAAAGTTGCTCTTCTTTTTACTTAAGTAGTACTTCACCAATATATGGGATCGCTATTTGAGTTGTACATTCACATATTCAAAAAGCAGCCCAACTTTTTGTCTTCCTTTAACTACATCACCCATTATTACCCAATCTCTACCACGCAAGAGCCAGCACAAAGGCAGAGCCACCACTTCCATATACAAGTGGTCTTTTACTACTTGTGTATTTGAGTACCTAGGGTTGATTACCATAACATCATTTCCATTTACTAAGGAGAGCCCCATTCCCCTTGTTACACACCCTCCGCTCCAAATTCTCCAGTAAGTCATTTTATTAGGACCATTCCCCCAAAGATAATCACAAAACGGGAGTGCTACCATGACAAAATCTTAGATTTAATGACTCATTTTTACTAATATACCACATTTTTCTAAAGTTTGAGTTTGATCTGTACCGTTATTTTACACGTACGACTCATCAAGTCGAAACTTTTGTCAAAAATCCTTTGTGCGCTTAGCAGTTTCCATGACAAAAGAGATTTCTTTGTTGCATCATAATTACCTACATATTTGTCCAATCATTTCCCTTCTTCATCTTATAGGATCACTAGTTTCTTGATTTATCCCCATCTACCGCTTAATGACGGAATTAGGTCTTTACAAGGAGTGGACGGATTTGATCTTTTTGAGTTGACTTGGATTATCTACTTTCTATTTTGTATTAATTTCCGTGTGGTTGTTATTGCTTAGTTTGTAAGCATATCTTCCATGAGTTGAGGAGATTCTTCTTATTGGGAAGTTTATTGTCTATAACATCAAAATATTATTGACAAAATAAATCATCTCCTTCCCCTTAGTTAAACTCGGTGCATGCAAGTTATAGACAACGTAATAATCCCTTCACTAATAGTGTTTAAGTAAATCTGATTTGGAGCTTAAGTAAAAAAAACGAAAACAACGTAAAAAAAAACATATATTTTTGAAGACATTATGCATAAATAAATATCAAAATTAGAAATTGATCCTCTAAAAGCACAAATACAGCCTAAGAACCCTTGACAATTCCACCCAATCCTCTTTTCACGCTTAAATCCATTAGAAGCACGAATACAACCTAAGAGCCCTTGAAGATTCCTCTTTAATACATATATGGACATGATATACGATATTCAACTCATTGTTCACCTCTTGGCAGGGCCGGCCCAAACATTTTGGAGGCCCCAAGCGGCGTTAAAAATCGGGGCCCTATATGTTAAAACAAAATTTGTAAAAAGAACGCTTATGGGTGGAATCGAACCGTTGACTTCTTACATATAATCAAAAACCCTAACCATTGAGCTACAACTCAAGATATGGTCTAACATAGTTTAGAACGTTATTATTGTTTGACAAACAGACATTAAAATCCAAAACATTAGGCCCTCCATCACGTTGGGGCCCAAAGCGGCCGCTTTGGCTGCTTTGGGCCCGGGCCACCCCTGCCTCTTGGGGTGGAATTATCTCTTTCCTTCGCCGGGTAGACCAATCACTATATTTTTGTGACAAGATTCTAATCAAATGTGTTTATATTTATAGATTGTGTGCCCATCAACCAACTAAAGGTTGGAACAAAAAAAAAAACCAAAAGAGACCAACTAGAGTGGGTCAAAGGGTGACAAATTTGGGACAAAGTTAGGGTATCAAACAAAATATTGACCATAAGAGAAAATAGTAAAAACAATGAGAGGCAAACTCTAAAAGACATGAAAAATAAAAGTTAGATAGTTAGAAGATATTTGACCTTCTTTATGTTTGATCTTCTCTCCATGAGGAATAGCTCTCAAAATTCTTTGGCTTGATAAGCAACTTGAGCCCTTGATCTCCAAAAGGATTATAAAAGCCTTTTTGAGTTAACAGTCCAAAAAGGACGGTGTGAATGTGAGTAAGGCCCTAGGCTTTTTGGAAATAAGGAGGGGGTCCAACGCGTCAGATTTTGGTGGGCCCGAGATAAAAAAAAGTACAGCAGGAATTGGGGGAATTGTGCCTAACTATTTTAATACCCTAATACCCTTTTTATCTTTATCTTCTTTATTCACATCTACATCTCTCTCTCTCAAATTTATACAGTTCTCTCTTCTTTGTCTCTCTCATCATACTCTCTCTTAGTAAAGCAAAGAAATTCTGAGTTCCGATTAAGTTCAGATCGTATGATTTTTTTTTACGGTGAAAAGTTCTGATCTAGAGTTATGGATTTAAAGTTGCTTGATTTTGAATGTTAAGGAATTTAGGTTTCATTTCCCCCAAATAAGTCTTTATGAAAGGGGGAAAACAAGGAAAAAGGACTCAGCTATCCGATTTCTGAACGGATTTTTCACCTGTTATTCACCCCTTTGTTTGTCCAGTTTTGGGTATTTTGTTTTTTCTCCTTTCTTCCTCTCCATCTTGTTTGTTTTTTGGATTTTGATTTCTGTTTGTTTTGCTTTTGGGTTGTTTGAGTCTAGTTTTGGTCAAATATAAGATCGATTTTCTATTTTAAAATGAATGAAAGTTTAAATCTTTTGCATGAGTAGTTTTGAGTTGAACTCTGACTTTACTCTAATGGTGAATGTGTTTTCATGATTTAAGATGGTTTTGATATTCTGTCATTTAGGATTTGAGTATCTAAAAAGTCATTTAAACTTCAGGCTCCCGTTGACGACGAAGATGAAAGGTTTTCAGATACAATTAAGCAAGACAAATCCAACCCTAATTTTATTGCTCCTTAACCTTCTTCATCAACCAAACTTATAGGCTTTAGGAAACTGTACCATTTTTGTTAAATTTAACGTCATAGATCTACCTTTACGTGTTGAAATGTAGTGTACATTCTTCAGTTCCCGCCACATTTTACCGTTCCTTATCCGTTCCCACGTTTCTTTGTTATGTGGAAGTTCACTGTACATTTTCTATTTTCATTCGCCTCATATTTCTATCTTTTTCCTTATTTTGTCAAGGATGCAACGTGAAATCTTTTTCTTAGACAGAGATTCATAGATTTTCGAGAAATTTCCAATTTAGGTTTAGAAACAGAGCTTATAGTGAAGAATGAAGATTTGATAAATGTTTAAATTTCCAATTTAAGAGTTATCCTTAACTTGATTTGCGTTGACTATTTTATTTTTTTTTACTAAAAAATTCCCGGTACAAAAGAAAATTTCCAGTACCTAACATCTTAAAGTTTCCTTCAAATATTTTACTAGTGTCTAGTACATAACCAAATAGAAATTACATAAAATAATTCCCGGTACATAAGAAAATTTCCAATATAAAAGTGTCACGTACATAACCAAAGGGCCAGCACATAAAACAATTCCCGGTAAACAAGAAAATCCCCAGTACAAAAGTGTTTAGTAAATAACCAAATGGCTAGTAAATAAAACAATTCCTGGTACACGAGATAATTCCCAGTACAAAAGTGACCTAGAAATAAAAAAAAATGTATAGTACATAAAACAATTCCCGGTACACAAGAAAATTCTCAGTGAAAAATGTTTAGTAAATAACCAAATGTCCTGTACATTTCAAAATTCCTGGTTCATGTTAAGAAGGCAGAGTACATAAAAAGTTATACTATGCATCGTAAATTCGTAAATGTCCAGTAAATATCATTTATATTATCACATTTAGATGATTATGTAGGGTGCATAGAGTCACACTACTTAACATCTTAAAGTTTCCTTCGAATATTTTACTAGTGTCCAGTACATAATCAAATGGCTAGTACATAGAACAATTTCCGGTACACAAGAAAATTCCTAATACAAAAAGTGTCTGATACATAACTAAATGACTTGTACATAAAAAAAATCCTCGCACAAAAAAAATATTCCCAGAAAAAAAGTCTCGTACATAACCAAATGCCTAGTACATAGAAAAATTCCTAGTACACAAGAAAAATTCGAGTACAAAAGTGTCTAGTACATAACTAAATGGTCATAAAACAATTCCCAGTAAACAAAAAAATTCTTGGTACAAATGACAATTCCTAGTACAAAAGTGTCCAGTAAATAAAAAAATGTACAATACAAAGAAAAATGTCCCATAAATTTTCTTTGAAAGTAATTTATGTTTTGGAAGGAATGTCTTTCCTTCCTATAAACTCTCCATCATATAAGGAGAAAATATTTGAGAGAAGGAAAGAAGTTAAGATTGGAGAGAGAAAATATGTTTAGAATCAAATTAATGGAAAACTACCAAAAATATTGGAAACAAACTAATGAAAAACTACCAAGAATAAGAAAAATTTCTCTTTGTACAGTTTGTTATCAAAACGTAATTGTTACTAAACCAAAAAAAAAATTTAGTAGTAATATCTATTCGTATTTCCTAAAAAAGAAAAGAACTTCAAGATTTTAAAAAAATTATTTACTTAAACAAAAGAAAAAAATCACAAAGATATAAAGTATTTGAAGAGAAAGAGAAAAATATTTGTAGAAAGAGAAAAAAATTAGTTTAGATTTGAGAGAAAGATGGAGAGGACGGCGTTAATTTGTTAATGTAGAGAGAGAAAGTGGAGAACAAAGTGTGGAGAGAAACGTGAAACACGGGATGGCATTTTTGTAATTTCGGGTGGCAATTTATGTAAATAGGAGTAAAAATTTTGTTATTGTTGTAATTTCCCACAATGATTTGACTAGTGGACCTGCCCCTCATACTTTATGTGCAGTGGGCCTGCTTCTTCTTTTGGAGAAAAAAATGTACCTTTTGCCCAACCCCTCATTATAAAATGACTAACTAGACTTTTAATCAACCTTCTTTTTTCTCTAGTGAAGGAAGCGGAGCTATCAAAGAAAGTGAAAGTAGTGCCCCTATATATAACAAGTCTATAACCTCAATGCCGGACCCCATTGAATTTATGAACTTGGTTATAATCATTGGGACAGACATTTTAGGGTAAGTAATTGCATTTATTAATTACTATTCACTCTGACATACTAACTAACAATTGGACACTTGTAATAAAAACTTAGAT